>OY101441.1:85890437-86235437 GCA_956483585.1 Gymnocheta viridis
ATGTATAATATAGTATCTGAAACTCTTGAAAGTTTTAGTGCTATAAACAAACAACTATTAAGTTATCCCATTTCCTTAATTTTTTTGAACATTCGTTCTTTACGTACGAATTTTAACTCATTTCTAGCATCAATTCAATGCATAATTAATAAAATTAAAATAATAGTTCTTGTTGAAACTAACATTAGTGATGATGAAAATAACTTCTATAACATACCAGGCTTTAACTCAACATTTTTCAATAGACCATTAAAAGAGGGGAGGTGTAGCTGTATTTATAAAAAAAATATTGCACACAACAACATAAGAACAACTACAACAACCTGTGAATTATTAAACATAAATATTGAAACAAAGGAAAAAATTACACTACTTGCAATTTACCGATCACCATCTCTTAATACACATGAATTCATAAGAAAACTAGACGATTTGTTGAAAACAGTTAAAAAACAGCGTAATCTCATAATGGTAGGAGATATAAATATAGATATTATGAAAGAGAACACGGTGACAACTCTTTATTTGGATACACTCACCTGTAATGGTATGCAATTGATGGTCAACGACTACACAAGAAGAATACAAGATCGTGCATTGACCATCTGTTTGTTAGCACGAAAAATATATATACTCAACTTAACTCAGCAATAATAAAAACCAATATCTCGGATCATTACACAATCTTTTTCTCTTATCCTTTTCATGAAGAGTCGGCAAACATAGCGAGAACAACAACCCAACAAACAAAAGTGTGTAACGTTAAAGTAAATCACAAGATTCGTACAACAAACTGGCACGAGATTGAAAAAACATCCCCTGTAGAATTTTTTAATGCTATAAATGAGAAATTTAAATATATTTATGAAAGCTCAAAAATACAAACACGTACAAAGAAAAATATAATATCCAGTCCGTGGATAAGTGAAGAACTAATGAAAAATTGCGAAACGCGGGATAAACTTTATAAAAAATGGTGTCTTAATAAAACTAATATTCAAAAAGAAAATGAGTACAAAAAATATAGAAATATATTAAATAAAAAATTAAAATACGCTAAAAACTTATATTATAAGCAAAAATCGAAACAATATTCGTGTAACGTGGCAAATAATAAATGAAATAATAGGCAAAAAGTATTTTAATTTAGACGATACTATAATAGAAAATTTTAAAAACTCAAATAAAACAGATATATGTAATAACTTTGCGGTTAATTTAAAAAAAAAATGTTGAAAAAATTATACATCCCAGTGATACTCAAACCATGAATACGCCACAAAACACTCTTCAAAGGTCATTATACATTCACAACACTGATGAAATAGAAATCTTTAATATATTAAACATTCTTAATATTAAAAGCAGCTGGGTTTGATGAAATAAGACCAATAGATTTGAAAAATAACGCATATGCTTTAACTCCAACAATAACCAAACTTATTAATCTTATATTGAACTATTCTGTGATACCTGACATTTTTAAAATATCTTATGTACGACCGATTTTCAAAAGTGGTAAGAAATCTGATGTGAATAATTATCGACCGATTGCAATTTTACCTGTATTAGAAAAAATAATGGAAGAAATAATAGGGAGAATGTTGAAGAATTTTTTAGATAAACATAAAATAATAAATGCCAATCAATTCGGATTTCAGAAAGACAAAAACATTAATAAGTTACTGGGTAACTTTGCAAATTACATCAATGAACAACTAAATAACAGTCATCATTGCTTAACATTATTCATTGACTTCAGTAAAGCCTTTGACACGTTGTCACATTACAAACTGCTGTTAATGCTGGAGAGAATAGGCATAAGAGGACAATGTTTGGAATGGTTTAAAAACTACTTATCCCTAAGAAAATATTACGTAAAAATTTCAAATACTGTGAGCGAGGATATCGATGTAGAACATGGTGTACCGCAAGGATCCAAGCTTGGACCACTTCACTTCTTCTACATAATATATTCGAACGAACTCATAAATACCTTAAAACTCAACCAAATATTTGCATATGCAGACAATACCGCCGTAGTTGTAGCCCACAAAGACCTGATAGCAGCCACTAATTTAATGCAACATCAGCTTGATATAGCAATAAGATGGTGTCATTACCATGGATTGGTTATTAATGCATCAAAAACCAAACTGATGCATATAAAACCACCGCATTTTAGTTATGCTGATGTGAAATTGAAATTCCACAACACAGAATGTCTACACAAAAATAAATTGATGGACTTTGATTATAATAACGATAATTGTGAAACACTTATAGAAATTGTCAATACATATAAATATCTTGGTGTACATGTAGACCATAACTTTAAATGGCGTGAGCACATTGAAGAAGTTCGTAAAAAGTTGAGAAAAGCCTCTTATATACTTTATCATTTAAGTTTTTGCTCTTATACAAAGGTAATGAGGCAAGTATATTTCTCATTAGCTGAATCCTATATACGTCATGGTATAACAGCATGGGGATCTTCGACATATCGCAGAAAGCTTCAGCAACCGCAGAATCAGTTACTTAGAAAATTGAAATCACACAGAACAGCTAGTCAACGTAATGGAAACACCACAATTGAAAATTTCAGCAACCAACAAAATCAAAATAATAACCTTATTGAAAACAGTATAGCAAAAGATCTAAATATCTTAAACGTTAAAAGCATTTATCAAATATCTGTTGCAATTGATTTCTTTAATGATTCCAGATTTTTGCAATCAATCAGCCATACGTATGCAACCCGAATGAATGAGGAAAGAAGATATCAAGCCCAAGGCCACATAGAGCGTTATCAGTTGTTATCCCAAATATACTCAACAACATTCCTATAGACGTCCTACGAAGAATTGATATTAATAGCAATATCCATAAGAAAACAATTTTTAAAAACTATTTTATCAGCATGCAATGACTATTCTCTATCAGATGTCAGAATTTTAAACAATTATTACAATACTGTAATTCTTACTTTAATTTGTCATATATTTATGAATTATAAAATGTTTTGCTTAATTAAATTGAATTTCTAATTCGAAAGGTGTCAATGGAAAATGAAATGTATATTTGATAGAAATACGAAATAAAGAAAAGAATTAAAAAAAATTATTAATATTATCATCTTTATTATTATTATTTAGGATTGCGGTGATCACTTGCGCTCACAGCGTCGCTGAAGGGTTTCAGTTCGCTTACATGCGCTGTAAGGGAGCTGTTTCCACCTTGTCTGCGCAATTCCGCGATCATGGGCGATGACATTCGCTGAACCTGATACGGCCCTTCGAACCTGGGTGCTAGTTTGGCAGCAAAGCTGTCCGCCGCATTAGACAGATGATGCGTCTTTACCCACACGAGTTCTCCCACCGCCGGCTTCCATTTCCGGCGCCGTAAATTGTAGTAGCGCCCTTGGTCCTTCGCGGCTTTAACAAGGCTCTTCTTGACCAGGCTGAAACCTGCTTCATTCTCTCCGCGTTCGCCTCTGGACTCCGGTCACCGTTCCCTGTCCCTGGGGTCACCAGTCATACAAGGTTGTGGGAAGCCTCGGCTCTCTTCCTTGCACTAGGAAAGCCGGGCCATACTGCGTGGTTTCAGATTTGGCAGCATTAAGGGCCAAGTGGAGTTCTAGCAAGAGTTCGTCCCAGGTTTTCTGATTTGCACCAGCGTATTGTGCGATCATTGTTTTCACGGTGCGGTTTACACGTTCTGTGGGGTTTTCTTGAGGGGTATATGGGGCGGTCAACTGATATTGTACCCCAATTTGCCTTAAGTAAGCTCGGAACATTGTGCTGGTGAACTGCGAGCCGTTATCATTAATGAGCATCTTTGGCACGCCAAAATTCGCGAGGATCCTTTCCCGAAATGATCGGCGTAGGGTTTCCCCCGTCGCTGTGCGTAAAGGGACCAGCTCTACCCATTTTGAAAATTTGTCTGTAAAGACCAGCATTACTGTGTTGCCATGCTTGGACCGGGGTAAGGGTCCTACTAAATCAGCGCATGCGATGTCCCATGGCTCCTCCGCGACAGCATCTGTCCCTTGGGGAGCTACTGGCTCGTTTTGTACTGTTAACATGTTTGACAGCTGCGCACATAGGCCCGGATATCCCTGAACATACCTGACCAATAGTATTTGTTGGTGACACGTGCCAAGATTTTCCTTATGCCCAGATGGCGTTTTCTCTCAAATGAGGGTACGCAAAGCTTCCACGGTGTGCACTCTTCGTCCTCTTCGGCTCTAGGAAGGTGCCTATATAACTGCCCGTCTATGATCGCGTAATCGGGGAACTTCTCTGGCTCGCTCTTTACCTCCTTACAACGCTGCTGCCACCAGTGACCCTCGAAGTTTTCGCCTTGCACGGCCTGACATACGTTGACTGGGTCCCGGGACAGGGCGTCGGCAATGACGTTTAGTTTACCTCATTGACAGTTGACATCAAAACTGAATTGTAGTAGCTCTAGCGCCCACCTGGCTATTCTGCCAGAAGGGCTTTCCATCGAATTAAGCCATTTAGGCGATATGATCGGGGATTACCGTAAAATGGTAGCCCTCCAAGTAAGGCCCCAACTTCCTAACTGCCCATACAATCGCCAAATACTCGTTTTCTGTGGCGGAGTAATTCATCTCGGCCGGGTTTAGCCTGCGGTTGGCATATGAAATTGCCCGTTCCTGTTTATCTAACTCCTGTGTTAGGACCGTGTAGTGTACCTCACATATGCATACCCATTATACAAGGTTCACTACAACACATTAACAACACGTGTTGAACCATAACTGAGTGACATTCATTTGAGTAATATTAATATAAAATAGAATATCACATTTGATTGGTTATTGCAATTAAATATGTAATAAGAAACCTTACTATTTTCATAGTACGAGAAAGAATGAAAGAATCCAATGTATAGAATAATTAAAATAAGTTAGAAAGGTTAAGATTAATTTTCATGAGTAGTATGTAAACTGTGTTAAAATTAAATAAAATCAGACTTTGATTCTTCAAGCTAAATCGGCAACATCTGCCTTAGTTTAATTTCAAGTCTCCTTTTGCCCTTGTCTCACGATAAGATCGGCAAAACGAAATAGCCCTGACCAGTGGCACACTCTGCCGGTCAGAAAAACACCAATAGGACTTATAGTCATTACAACCGCGTCAAGGTCATAATCACACGCATCTGTCTGCAGGATGAACTTTTGGGAGAAGTCCGGACTTGCCTTTTTAGTCGTTCAAATGATTCTTGTTGCTCTAGTCTTTACTGGAAATGTTTCCCCTTTTTTAATAAAACCGTCAGCGGCAGCGCTATTTGTGTGAATCCCGGGACAAAACGTGTGTACCATGAGGCGATACTAAGACACCTCCTCTACCGGGCACGGTGAATGCGGTATATTCCTTGCTGTCGTCGGCCATCGGTATTTGCCAATATCCGTTTTTAAGGTCGATGCTACTGATGTAGCGGGCGTTGCGCAGCAGGTTGAGTATGGCATTTATACGGGGTAACGGGTACGCGTCGGCTACTATTTTCGCATTGAGCTGCAATGCACAGTCTTAGCGTTCCGTTCTTCTTCGGCGCCATCACGATTGGGGCACTTTAAGGGCTTTTCAATGGCTATATGCAACCGCTCTCTAGTAACTTCTCCACTTCTTCATTGATCATCCGCTGCATCTCGGGGTTTCGCTGCGTGTACCTTTGGCGGACCGGTCTATTCTGGGCTATTGGGGTAGGCCCCTTGATCCCCTGGCACTTCAACTCTTCCTCAAGAAATGCCTTGATTACTACAATTTGGAATGAATTTCCGTCATCCCACGTCAAATTTGGTTGATAAACAGACCGGTTTCGGCTATGTGCCATCTTCAGTGTTCTCTCAGTAACTAATCGTTTTTTGTGTTGTTTTCTGCTATGTCATATATTGTTTTTATCTCTTTCTTATAGGCCTCACGTGTTAGTGGTATTCGTTCAAGTCTTGTTACTAATTGTCTAATTGCCGCGATCTTGTGTTGTTGAGGATGGTTCGATGAATTATGTATTATTGTGTCTGTGGCCGTTGGTTTTCTGTATATTTCGTATTCAACTCTATTTAAACTCTTATTTGCTTTAATTGTTAGGTCTAGGTAATTTATTTTGTCGTCTTCTTCTACTTCCATTGTGAATTTAATACTTTTATGTTGCTTATTCTGGAGCTCCTGAATAAAAACAATATATAACATAGCAGAAAACAATGGATACAAAAAAGAACTAGTAGACAAAATCCGAAATGATATCAAAACAAATAAAGAACGGAACAGAGAACAGGAGCAAGAAAATGGAACTTGGGCTACTTTAACGTATATGGGCAAATCAACATACAAACTAGCAAAATTTTTTAGAAAACACAATATTAACACAGCATTCCGAACAAAAAACAATTTGGGTAGAATACTACGAAATAGCACAAACGAAACGGACCCCCTTGATAAGCAAGGAGTTTACAAATTGACTTGCTCATGCAAACATAGCTACATCGGACAAACAGGACGGAAAATAAAAACAAGATTTCGGGAGCATATAAGAGACTACAACAAGAAACTGAAACAACCAGGAGCAACGCCAGAATCAAATTTCGCGAACCACATATTCAAAAACAAATGTACACCAAGACACATCAGACAAACAGTTGAATTACTGCATTTACAGCACAAAGGACGGCGACTGAACGTATTAGAAAACATGGAAATATACAAACAAAAAACGTTTGACGGAAGAATTATAAACGAACAAATAAACACTGCGTCAGACATAATATTTGAACCGCTAAAACATTTTTACAAAAAAGAAAACAATAACCCAAGAAAACCAGACAACACAACAAACGAACAAAACCAAAAAGAAACCCAGAAACGTACAATCACAGACTACTACCTACACAAAGATAAAACACCTAGCAAATGATCACTCAAATAATAAACTGTAACGGTAAACACAAGAGACTAACAAGAGAAAAATTAAACGAACAAGAAGCAGGTAGATATAGAGCACACAGGAATATATACGAACGAGAGAGAGCCACACACGAATATATACGAACGAGAGAGATGCAGACACGAACAAGAGAGAAAGAGAGAAAAAGAAGTTAGGTACACAAGGAAACTATACAAAAGACAAGGGACAACACAAAAAACGATTAGTTACTGAGAGAACACTGAAGATGGCACATAGCCGAAACCGGTCTGTTTATCAACCAAATTTGACGTGGGATGACGGAAATTCATTCCAAATTGCATCAAACCCCGTCGGAAGAAAAACACAACCCTTGATTACTACCTTTTCACTTCGCTCTGGGGCTGGCGTACCCTGTTCCTCTACTGGCACCAATACCTTTTGGCTAACGTTTACCAACTTTACTCTCTGGTCACCACACTCTATCTCCAACTCCACTGCACCGAAAAGTCCTACCCCAATAACACTTCGTCAAGCAGGTTGAGCATCACGCCTACTTCCAGCTGGCAACTTCTTCCACCCAAGCGGACTTCTACTCTGATCACCTCTCTCACCACGACTGTTATTCCGTTTGCTAAGCGTATACGACTCTCGGCTTGAGTCACTTCCCCGCATCTCCCTGGCCAACCTCTCACTCACATAGCTTCTGGACGCACCCGTATCGATGGTGGCCCTGCTGAGCTGGTTCCCAATTTGTACATTGGCCAGCAACTTCATCTCCGTCTGGTCAAATGGTTTTAATGGGGCAAGGTTTGATTTATCCCGGCCGCTGTCCCTCCTTGCTGTTGGCGTGGACCTTCGGAGTTTCCCGCCGCCTTCGGCAATACTCCCTCGTTCGGACACCTCTTCTTCCACACTGCCAGTAGAATATTACGCTTGCATACTGACAAAAACGATATCCATGGCCCTCTCGGCCACACCTTCTGCAGGCCGTGGTCGGGTTGATTAGGGCTGTTTCTTCCGCGTGCACTGCTTGCCGCGCCCGTTCGTCTCGTCGTGGGTTGAGGCGATTTTTGCGGTGCTCACGATTTACCTCAGGGTGATTCGCTGAGATTACCTCCAAGTCCTCGGCCACCTGGATCAACTCCTATAAGGTTTGGAAGTCTCTCCTTTTTACGTACATCTGGTATCCTACCAGGCTGTTTCGGAAGTTGCGGTCTAGCTGTTGCTCGGCGTTGTATCCAGCATGGCGCATCATATTCTGTAGGATGATTACGAAGTCCTTAAACTTCTCTCGCGGTATTTGCTGCCTTCTTCTGATTTCGTCGTCTAGGCCCTCAAAATATAGCGGTGTTAGGAAAACCTTCAGGAACTCCTTCCGAAAGCTCTGCCAAGACTGCCACTTACGGTTGTTTTTACGGAACCAAAGTAGTGCAGACTCTTTCAACAACTCCGGCATCGCTCGGGGTAGCATGTCTTTATCAATCCCATATACCTCCGCTAGCTCCTTTACCCTCTCGATAAATGCGATGGTGTCCTTCCATATTCGGATGATATCGATAACCGCCGAATATTGTGGACCCTCAAGCGGTTGTGGGCTATGCCTACCTGTTTGCATGGGCCATGGCGGCTCCAGGTTTTGTTTAATAGCTCGTTGTGGGTTTGGAGACAACAGGGGGCCTGTGGCTGCCTGCTGCCCTTTTGATACAGTTGCAAACGATCCTGACTGTGTTTCCAGCTGCATAGCCATACTGGGGGTTTGGGGTGTAGGACCACGCCCATGCTTGTTTTCCAGTTCTTCGAGCCGGGGTAGTATTTTTTTGTCCACGTAACTGCTGGTGACAAACGTGGCTAGCCCTTCCTCATTTCTTCGACTGTACCGCTGGCATCCACTTTGAACTCCTCAAGGTATTGAGCTGTAGTGTGAACTAACTGTCGCTCTAACCAACAATGTTTTACCAGTGCATAGATCAGTGTCGAATTACATTGCCAGACTACAGCTGGAATGTTTTGGTGACGGTTACTTGACACCCATGCATTTGTTCAAAGGCAGCGGCGTAAAGCACTTAAATAAATCTTATTTAATAAACACTTGCATGCATAGGTGAATATAAGCAATAATATTTATTACAAGTCACTGGCGCGACACACGCCGCATGTCCACCGTGGGAAACTAAAAGAATAATTTTAACTAATAAAATATATCTTTTCTTTTCGCTCTTATTCTAAGATACCCTTAAGACTTATTCTCATAACTAGTATATAAGACAATGTATTTTATTTTAAAATTAATTAATTGGCAAACTTCTTAAAGAGCTCCTCGCTGAGCTCTAATAAAGTTGGAGCTCCCAGATGAGCTCACAATAAATTAAAAGGTATTATTTGGTTTAATTCATTACAGAGCTAGCTCTTCCTTCCGTAGGGCGTAAACCAACGATGTGCGGACCATGGTGTTTTACTGATGTGTTCGTAACAGTATGTGTGTATAACTTTTTTTTAAACGATTAAGTCCCTGATCGGGCGCCAATGTAACGGATTTCCGGTTCATCCGGGTTTGAAGCTGGGATAGCTCAGCGATGTCCAGGGTAGTCTTACGCAAACTTTTCACTGATAAACACCTCTTTCTTTTGGGTGGTTTAAAAAGAAAAAGTAACACTCAGGCAATTAAAATACCTACCAACCCGTAGGTGTGTTACCTTCTTTCGGAAAGGGGTAATAGAGAGGAAAGATAGTGAAAGCGAGAAAGCTTAATTTTTACAACTCTGATATTGCGCGTTGTGTAGGTTTTAGATCTGACTATTCAGTCAACTTTAATTTATTGGTCAGCTGGGTGGCCGTGGTGATATGTGGCTGTAATTACACTCCTAATACTACTAACGTATGTACCGGATGAAAATCCAGCACATCTACAAATCTACTACTCTGGGTCATAACCTCTGGGAGTCTTCTATCTTTTACTCCGGGTAAAAACCTCTGGGAGTCCCCTAACACTTAATCCTGAGCCAGTACCCTATTACCAGATAAGAATCTGGTCAAGATAAGGTGGATAAAAACCCTCCTTGCCTCAAACTAATTTTTAAATAACGAAGGATTGGTGTTAACCGAATACCGAATTATTAAAAAAATGTTTTTTTTGCACTGTTCGCTGTGATTGAAGCCACTTGCACTACTCGAACTACTGTTCAGTTGTTAAAAAAATAAACAATTTACTTTTTTTGTATTTATTGTTTCTTTTATTTAACTATTTAATGTTTTCTATAATTTATATATTTATTTTTGTTTTCACCTCTACACTACGTTGCACTCACTGGTCTTACCACTTTGAATGTTTGCTGGAAAAAGAGAGCGATTCTAGTTATCGTCAGCCTTTTATAGCTTCATCCGACCACAAATGTGTTTGTTGCTTTGCAGCTCGACCCGTTACTGCCGCTTTCTTGCGGGTGTGGCCGATGAGAGCATGTTGCTGTCGTTTGTCATACGTGGTTCTGTATCGTCTTGCTATTGGCTGTTCTTTGTTGACTGCCGATCTGCTCACGTTCTGCCTCCGCTCGCATGTATGCCGCTGTTCAGCCTCTATTTGCAATTAACCCTTTACATGGCTCTTTTATCGGTGTGACCCCCTTAGCTGCTGCCTAAAAAATAAACTTAGGGCGATATAAATCAGCCCCATTGAATGGATAAAACTCCGTTCAATCTACGACCCGTGTGGTTCCAAAATTCTTCCAATTTTGGTTCTCACATATATCATTTCCATTGTAAAAATTAAACTTTTATTACAAACTATTTTGTAATTGGAATAGAAAAATTAAAATACATTGTTAATTTGAATAAAAGTATTGCAAATACCTATTTTCAACAAATTTAGATTTATCTTCTAGATTGCATTATCCAAGTGAATAATTTAATGTGGGCTTAATTAAAATGTATTCTAAGAATCGTTCGCAATTCATCAAATATTTTTCAATGTTGACAAACCATCGATTTGTATTGGCAAAAGTCAAAGCCGAAATGAAAAACAGCACTAACAATTTTCTATTGTTTTTATGATGTTTGTTTGCGGTTGGAAAATTATTGCACAAATATAAATTTTTGGGAAAATAAGAAAATATGAGCGATAAATACTGTAATAAGCATGCATAAATACAAAACATACAAAATAAGTTAAAAGAAACAAAAAAAAAAACAACAAATCTTTGCTTTTCGATTGTTTAGTTAGAGCGCTTTTCCGCGATCAAAGTTTCCCTTAAACTGTGTTCAGACATGCATTCTTTAGTTTTCAGATATACTAAATTTAGCTTACTCAATAATTATTGATTATATTAATCAAGGCGTATTTAACTAGGTATTGTTGTAATTGTTTTCCTAATGGTGTCACCTAGTTAAATACACCTAGATATTAATCATTTGAAAGTTAGAAAATAAAATTGTTTTTATTTTGATCGTTGAAATTTATTTTGAAATTACAAAAATGGAAATAAATTCCTATTTAAAAAAGAAATTAATATTATGTACTAGAAACGCCGTGCAGTTGCGTTGACGTTCTCGGTTCAGGAGACGGAGAACACGATAATGGTGCACCAGGATACAATGCCGTTGATAAATTAAAAGCATCTGCATAAATAAAAATATTTCATAATTATTAAAAAAAACAAATTTTAATCAAAAATGAAACCAGGAAAAAAAAAATTGTCTTCTAATGAAAATGATTCCCTCAACTAGTTAGAATAAGATTCACAAAAAGACTCGAATTTGATTAATAATTTTAAAAAGATATTTATCTTATTTCTTGCTATACCACATACCATCTATGCTGTCTAGTGCCGACTCAGCAAACAAGTTTGCCTTGAACCCAGCAATAATTTGGTGGACAATTTCATATTGTGGACATTTGGAAGGTGATCCAGATACTCTCATTATCACTTTTTCTTTTCTGCAAAAATGTTAATTTTAGAACTTTTTTATAACGTTTTTTATGCACATGTAAATATACTAAATACCTGTACCGCAGTGTAAAGTTCTGCAGCTTTATTTGTATATCCCGTGGACTAAAAGAGTAACCCTGTTGGATGAGCTCATCAGCCATCTCTCCGTAGATGTGGCCAATTTTCCTGTGTCTGCGAAGACCATCCATTTTGCTTGGCCAAATATCTAGAAGGGCTGCCTCACTGGCTTCATTCCAGGAAAATAAAATCTTAATTACGTAATTATTAAATTTATTATTGGAGACATGTCACAACAAATTCTCTCAAAAAAGATATCGAGACTCGAATAATAAATTTAATAATTAATATTAAGATAAAAATATACTTATATAGGGGTATTAACAAATATGATATATATATATATATATATATTGGTGTTGCTGATCATAAATCTTTGACGGCAATCTCAAAAATTATCTTCTAGATTGTCGGGAGTTTTATATCGAGTCAATTCGTCAAGTTTAAAAAAAATATTTTCATCCATCAACATTGTTTTGCAAAGTTTGTTAAGTGGCGACAACATGCACTCTTAGATTTTGAAAAATGAAGGTTATTGGATGAAGGTTTTTGATTTAAAGAATTCCTTGGGACACCAATTATTTCCTACCTTGCAAATAGTTATTAACTATATTTTTATTTTACCCTTTTCGAACGGTGCTGCAGAAAGAATATTTAGCATTTTAAACAACTGTAACACAGATTTAAGAAATAAACTGGCATCGGATACAATTTCATCGGAGAAGGAAGACATAGAAATGGTGGACCAAGTGTTGAACCTACTCAATATATGAAAACAAAAAGTGAAGCTTTAAATACCTGGGAAAATTAAAAAAAAATTATCTCAATATAAGCGTGATGAACTTTAGCCAAAATAATAATCACTTTGGAGTAAAAATTAATAAACGTGATGTATTTTACTTTGCTTATTTTTAAGTTATAAATTAGTATGTATATGAAAAGGTATGAATTTTTTGTTTTGTTTTTTAAGCATTATTTTAATGAAATTAAAAAACGATAAACATTAACACGTTAATGGTGCAATTGTGACTTATAATTTTTCTTGGCATGTCAATTCTTCCTTGATGCTTTTTGAGCCACTTTTATAATTATTTCCAATGTACCCGTATTCAAAGCAACGTGTTTTTTATGAATATTATATTATTATATAGACATATTTATTTAAATTTTTGGTAAGTGTTTTGGGAAAACGCTTCTGTTTTAATTGTCACTTTTATTGATAGCTGAACTCAGATATTTTTTACTTTAACTATATGGAAACAAAGGAGTAAATGTGTAAGGAACTAAGGAAGAGGATGAATTCAACTGAAAGAAAATATCTTATTAATAAAAGAGGTTTGTTTCCTTTAAATTAATGAGAATACAAGCGATATTTGTTTCTATGCAAAGAAAAACTTGCAAGTTAAGTTAGCAGTGGATATTATTAACTTAAGCAAATGTGTTCATTTATTTTTGCTTCCACTTACGGAAAAAGTCTCTACTTACTATTTTAACATCCCTGCAATAATTAATAAATGTCAAAGATTCTAAGGTTTATAGATTATTAGGCGGAAAGTTGCTTAAGAATTTCCCAACGCGAAATTCTGGCTGAAGTCAGTACAAGTTATCACGCTTGTTTTCGTGTAGAAATAAATACAAAATTTTTAAACTAAAATTTTGGGAAGAAGTACCTACCAGGTTTTAGATGGATTGTTATTAGTATTGCTGTTCTATGTCGGGGGTCTTTAGAAGATTTCTCATTGTTGGCACGTATAATCGTGAGAATTGGAAAATTTTTCATGCGTGAACGAGTATTGCTAAAAACATAATTTTTGTGAGCATAAAAAGGCTCACGCACACATCTGTTAGCTCTTTATTTAGTGCATGTAATACTTTTTTTAATTTTAGCGGTTCTTTTTTAATTTTAACGAAACAAGCGTTTTTCTATATTGTTTTGCTAATTTATATTTCATTATACATATATTTGTACATATGTAAATATACCCAGATGATCTCATCTCTCATCATACATACATACATACATACATATAATTTTAACTTTTGTGCAGTGCTCTGCTGACTTCCAAACAGAGATGGGATCGTGAGTAACTTTTTGATCACGCTCATGCACACTAACGATAAAAAATTTTATAATGCACGCTCACGCACGACCTGACATTTTTGGCTCTCGTTCATGCACGCTCACGTGAGTGGAAAAAAAAGTTGGTCACAATCACGAAATCTCCTCTCACAAATTACTAACGAAAAAAAAAAACTATAAAATAAAATAATTAACAAATTATTTTTACTAACCCGTTCTGCTAGTTTGATGAATAAACTGTTCCAATAATAATTTTTCAATAAAAATAATTTCAGTTTATCAAAAAAATTGCTTAATAAAAAAATAAATGTACTTGAGCCAACATAAACCTAAAACAGATAATTAATAATAAAAAAAAGCGATGGCACGCGCCTAAACTCCATGTTTACGTTGTCACAGTTGGTTGAATTACTAAGAAATTCAACTACAAAAGACAAAAACCAAGTAAACATAGATACATAAATAGCTCGATCACAGCATCCAATGGCGCTGGTAGAAGCGAAAGAGTAATAATATATGGAATAATTATTAATTAAAGGTAGGAATTTGGTACTAACCGAAATTGATTTAACTATGTTGCAATTTCCGTATTATAAATTATTAAATAGTTGTTATTCCTAGTATCCACTGTCAAAAGTGGTCAAATCAAACACAGAACGCTGGTGAGATGGTTAGCGATCTCGAAATCGATACTGATCTGTTCTGCTATTTCGATCAATAAATTGTTCCAATATTACTTTCTTAATAAAAGTTAACAATGTGCTCTAGGTCAAAAATTTCAAATAAAAAACTCTTTTTTTGTGTTTTAGTATTTTTTTATATTTTTTTTCAATATTTCCAACATCTTCGGTGTTCTTCTTCAGGAACTGAAAAATCATTTTGATTAAAAAACGTTAAATTTTTTAGGGTGTTAAGTTTCTAAAAAAAGCTTATTACTAAAAAAGATTTTGTTTGTGTTTTGTTACACAGTGCAACACGAAAAAAATAACCATATAAGGACACCACTACGTGATAAGAGAGAGTTTTGCCCAAAGTCATGGACTTTTTTTGGGCCCTCGGTGTCATTTTTGCAAAACACTGATCATTTTCTCAGGCTCATATCTTGCAAATCGTTCGGAATATTGATTTACTCTCTGACGCGAAGTTGTAGATCTTGTCATAAGGAACAAAAATTGTGACTATATAAAATCAAAAAATCTTCATCTTCAAGATGAAAATCGATTTTTTTACCTTTTTTCCACTGTTTAGGTCCATATGTAGCAAACCGTTAAAAATTCAAGATCTCAATAAACCACTTTCTAGAACATATAAACTTCCTAGGAATGATTCTTAATACGGTTTAGGTAGCGCTCAGGTAGCCCCAAAACTGAAAAATTTCCCGAAAATTTTTTAATTCCATTTGTCTTGGTCTCCACGAATTACATGGGAATTGATTCAGAGGTGAGCGCGAATCCCAATTACAAATAAAACAAAAGCATTTTGGAAATCCCTTCCAAAATGTTGATGACCTTCAAATCACAGCATATCTTCCATTTATTTTCGTAGTATTTGATTTTTTTCATTATGCCTCTCAATGTTTCATAGCTTTCTTTCATGTTAATACCTATTGCTAGCGGAACGGAAGGTTTCCGGTTCGATACATGCAACACCACTGCTTTAAAGCTCGAAACAGAACCATCAATAAATAATATCCACTCAATAGCGATGTAGTTCATTCCCATTTTTAGAGGATCTGAAATTCAGCTTGCCGTTTGCGGTAGAGTTAACATTAGCATGTGTGAGTTCTCTTTGTTTACGATCTGGAGTTGGCGGGTTTGGTGATACGATATTTTCAGGTACAAGCACTGTTGTTCTTCTCAGCATGTCGATTTAGTCGACATTTGTAATTGACGCATGCATAGCAACTGGTTGCACGCATGAGCACCTGGGCGATTAATCCAGTTTACCGGCTTACAATACTTCATACTATCTTAACCACGCCGCAAATGTAGCAAAATAAATCAATTTTTTACACTGCGTATTGAAATTGTCAGTTGCCAATGTTGTGCACGAATTATGCTATAGCTCTTTCTGTATAACTTTCACCGCTGAGCTCTTGTTGACGTCGCGCTGTGTAATGCCTGAATGTGAGCGTCGTGTCGCTTTTATATTGTGTGCTGCGTTACTTGATGCGTGTGCTGAGCTTATTGCTTTACCTTTGCTGCTGCGGTCGGTGCGTGAGTTGTTTATTGAGATCTTGGGTACATTTTTGTAATATATAGCATATAATGTATCTCAATGTTAAAGTAAAGCAAAAACAAATGAAATTAAAAAATTTCCGGGAAATTTTTCACTTTTTGGGCTACCTGAGCGCTACCTAAACCGTATTAAGAATCATTCCTAGGAAGTTTATATGTTCCAGAAAGTGGTTTATTGAGATCTTAAATTTTTAACGGTTTGCTACCTGTGGACCTGAACAGTGAAAAAAAGTTTAAAAAAATCGATTTTGTTTTAAATTTTTTGCGATTTTCATCTTGAAGATGAAGATTTTTTGATTTTATATGGTCACAATTTTTGTTCTTTATGGCAAGATCTACAGCTTTGTCCCAGGGAGTAAATCAAAGTCTCGAACGATTTGCAAGATATGAGCCTGAGAAAGTGATCAGTATTTTGCAAAAATGACCCGAGGCCCCAAATCTTTGGGGGCCCATAAAAAAAATGCATGACTTTCGGCAAAACTGGGAGACACGTTGCTTCTTTTTTTAGTTCTTTTATCAAGTAGTGGTGTCCGTATATGGTTATTTTTCCATGACATAAAAAATTACACACGGTGGTAATATATGCAGCAACTGTGTATCTTTTTTTTTGTAATTATGTTCGTGTTGTAATATCGTTGTATTATTTAGGTCTGGAGAGTGATATTATAACAAGAACATAATTACAAAAAAAAAAGAAAAACAGTACAAACATTAATTAGTAAATTATATGAAAAATTACAATAAAGCAAAAAAACACGAAACAATCACGCCAAAAAACTGCTCTTGCACTCTCACTCACGCTCCATCTCTACTTCCAAACTGTCAAGTAAAATATCCAGGAAACAAATTTATATTGTTTCCGAATCATATTAAACCATTTACTCAGGAAATATATGTAACGAATGAAAACACAAATCATTTGAAATGTTCCGTGGTATTATACATGTAGTCTCAAGTGCCAGGCATCAACAAGGATGAATGATACTTTTTATTTTCTCTGCATATTTGAAAAACTTCGGTGTTTGACTGTTTGTGAGTGAATAATTCATGTCCAGTAATATTCTGTTGACGCTTGACATTGACGACAATGTAATCGAACAGCACAGATACTAATAGTCAATGTCGTTCTTTATTTAATTGGCATTTGCCAAAAGGACGATGAGGAAAATAAGGAGCGCGATTAAACAAATAAACTTTTTTTTAAATTTCCTTTTATTTGAGCTTTTAAACTTTTTTTATTTAACTCAAAGATATTAACATGTAATTAATTAAGTTATTTAAGTTAGATTTACACGTCACAAATATTTGTCGAAAATCGCTCTGTTGTTTATATTGTGATTATTATCAAATAGTTTTTTTTAAATAAAAATAAATAAAATAAAAAGTGGGTTACGACTTTATGTCGAACTATAAGGTTTTTAATGCAAAGATTATTTTCAATTAGTCTGCCTTAAGTTTGTTTAATTTAGTTTTTACTTTAAATTACTTTATTAGAATTGATTATAGTATATTGTATATAAAGTACTAACATTTGCATTTTCTGTCCATCCGAAGGAGTCTGATAAAATTTAAACTTAGAGCCTAATTAAATGTTCATTTTATCAACGGCTGGTGAGGATTACAATTCATTTCGATATGAATGAAAAAACCTTTTGAAGCACAACGTATGAGATATACAAATTTCAATGACTTCTTTTCGAATCGAAACACATAGCAATTCTCCTGATTTTGGTGCTACACATTTTTGTATATTCGCATGCTTGTGTTCCTGAAATGAAAAAAACTTGGTGTAAAGCGCATACTTCACAAGCCTGTAAAATCGAAATATAATGAGATCTATTTATAATATTGCTAATTATTTATTATTAAAATGCAGTTTAAACGCTTTGGAGTGTAGCTATTTTTTCTTTTGTTTTTATGAAATTACAAATTGAAAATAATCTTTCACTCAATGTACGAGTAATTGGTGGGCATATATGTAGCTAACAAGGCATTATATAATCTGTCGAAAATGTCGGAATATACCGTTTTGGTTCTTAGCGTTACCACGATGTACGATAACCCATAAATGAAAAAGCTAGTTGGATGTGATGATACAAAGAGTACTCCACATTCTCTTGACGAAAGTTTCATGTCTTATTAGTCCAATTCCAGAGATTTCCTCAAGATATTGGTTGTTTAGTTGAAACGAAGATAATTAGTATGATTCAGCTCAAACACTTTAATTTGAGCTGTACTAATTTTTTATTGTAGCCTTTAAGCTTTAACTCGTGGCGGGTGGCGGGCACAATAAATTAAACAAAAGAAGTTTTATTACTGAGCCATTTTATTATATTTTTTTAAACTATTTATACTAAAAATTATACAAAATTGTGCTGACTTAACTAAATAAGAAAATACAAAATTTAAGGTGTATTAACCAATCAGATTACTTGTGCTGACTTAGCAAAGAATAATTGTGCAAAATGTAATTTGATTAACCGCTGAAAATTGAATTACTTAGTATTAAGGGGATTCAAAATATATTCATTTAATGTAACATGATGAGTTTGAACATTGGTAGTTATGATCACCCAGACAGTTCGCTCTGGAGCGTATGAGTGCCGGTAGCAGAGTATGTGTTCCACCGTCTCTTTTTCCCCTGGTATCACACAGAATCTACAATTGTCACTAGTCAGTTGCCGTCCAAGAATGAAACGTTATAAAACCTACCAGAAGCCTACAGTCTTTTCTCGATAGCGACAGTAGAAGTTTAGTCAATTTTGGAAGATAGGATCTCCACATAGCTTTGGATAGTATATAACTGAGAGACAAATTTCTTTGTTGCATTTATGAGAGAGTTTTTAATATTATTCTTGCTTTTTGGGAAGTTTCCAGTAGTGAGATGCAGTATTAAAGTATTCAAAACTTTTAAGCGACGTTCTTTTTTCCGTTTTATTAGTATTCAACTAAATCTTGAGACAACGAATTTGAATTTTTTTTAAGAATTTTAATTAAAAAGAACAAATTTCCCTCAGTTTCCAACAAATTTGTTGAATTTTTGAGTAACTGATTGACAGCAATTTCTAACGGTTTAAGAGTGTAATTTAGTTCTGATAAAACGTTAATTTCATTTTGAGAAAATGGGGTTAGTTAGCATAATTTACACATTTATAGATTCACATTGAATTCTAAGTTTAATATATTACTGTAGTAAAAACTAATTTTTTGGAAAGTTGAGTTTGAAGTTTCAACATTATGTATATACAAAAAAATATTGCATGATCCGAATTCGCGCTACTTCCAGAGTACAAGTTCAGGATCTTAAAATCGGTTCACATACGTCAGGTTTGACTCGTCAAGTCTATAGTTTTTAGGAGAAGCGGTCTTGTCTCATGTTTTCTTGATTTTGTGTATACGTGAAGATAACTTCGGGGCGACGATATGTCAAATAAACTCGTTCTTCAAAAAATGATTTTAAAGTTTTTAAATTACTTATACCTCAATAGCAAAATAAGAGGTGAGCAAAGAAGATATGTATGAATTTTATACACAAGATGAAGAATGATACGATGAATAATTACGTTTTCATAGCTCAAAAATTACGTTTTTGAAATATGACTATGATGCAATAAAGGAACTATATGCATATTTATTTTAGTTGACTTTATATGACACTAAATTGAAATGTTCTAAAATTCTATTACCGAATCAACACCTAAAAATTCCAGCATTGCTTGTAACAGATTAGCAACTTATTTCACCTGGATTGTGAAATTGTTTACATCTTAATTTTTAAGCTATTGCATAGCTTTTATCGCGGGCTTTCAGAACGGCGACCGAATCAAGAACTTCCGTAACGAAAAAACTCTAAGTTTTTACTGTTGTAATTTCACGATTTCGGTGTTGCCGCTGCGAATTCAGGGGAAGTGTCGGGGATTTCGGGGAGTTGGCGTGGCTAAGTGGTTCGGGACAATACAAATGGTTTTGACCGTGCTAACTTTTTCGTGTGTGTGTGTAGGCTAAAATCGCCAAAAATCTTGTTTTTCACCCCTGAAGCGAAAAATTTACTTTTCGCGAAAATTTTTGCCGATTCTGACTGTTGACGACTACTGATTCATCTTTTGGCTGACGATTTGGATATTAAAAAAAGGTTGGAAATTTCAATTTCTTTATTTTTACCGTTTTTGCGTGCTATGGCGCCTCCGGGGCCAATGTCGAGGCGAAAAACGCTTAAGGGGTAAGGACAACGAGACATCGGATATGGCATTATCTGAGGTGATGGGATCGCCGCCAGCTACAACGCACTGTGGCTGAAAATCGTTTTTCATTGGCCAAAAGTCAAATTTTTTTTTGTCACCGATTTTTAAAATTTTTACGCCCTTTTGTAGCTAATATATCCAGATTAAGGTAGCCAAAAAATTAGGTTAAACTATTGATAATTGTGAGCGTGGCATGCTGTCAAACTCAACGGTTTTTTGTAATTTCAGAAAAAGGTGTTTTTCTGTTGTTTTTTATCAAAAATAAATGATTACTACTCGCAAGCTATCATCGATAATGGCCTGCGGTCTTTTTTATAATGTTGGTAGGATTATAGTCTTTAGTTTTTGTAAGTGGTCAGAGCTCTAGCGGTTAATATTAAGGGCGTTACGGAATATTTATGAAACTACTATATTTTTCTCAAATTTAAACTTTAGTAGAATAGAACTTCTAGGGAACAAAAGGGAACAAGAAATGTATACCACCCGGAGAAAGGTGAAAGTCTGTGGTTTTCACGAATAATCGCGTAAGTCGGTTTTTACCGAAATTGAGATAATGATGTCAAAGTACTACATTTTGCATTAGGTTTTTATAAGTATTAAGCTTTTTAGAACATAATGTAGTATTATTAATTTTTTTCTGCTAAAAACAACTTAAGTTAACTGTTTAATAAAATATTTTGCTATTATAACGATTTATGTCGACATACATCGTTAAAAATTGTAAAATTGCTGAATATGTTTCCAAATAAAAAGCATATGTGATGTTATGTTGTTATTCGTGCAAAAAATATGAAAGTATTTTTTGAAAATTTTTCTATTAATAACAACTTATATGTACATGTGCGTTTATTGTTGACTTCTTTAGTATCAACAACAGCAGATGAGCGGTTGTTTGTAATTTTAAGTGCCGTTATGTTGTTTTTTGAGAAAAATATTTGTTATATTGGGCGAGATGTCAATGCTTTTGTCTATCATTTTAGTATTAGATTTTGATGTGAATGCACACAACATTCGTTCTTAGAGAAGTGAAATATTTTTTAATAAATTAACGATTAATACTATTGAAGAAGTGTTCAATGATAAATCATTTTATGCTGATTTAAAAAATAACAACACAGTAAACATAAAAATTTTGTTATGCCAAAAAAATTCCATTCCATTCGATATTCCATTAAAAAAAGGAGAGTTTTAACAGATAGTGATATGGAAAGCGTAACTGAAATTTTAATTGATAATGGTAAGTAGTTACACAAATGCTGTTTTAACATTTAAGAGTGCTGATATGTTTTTTTTTAAAGAGCGGCAAATGCCAATTAATAATGATGGAAAGAAAGCAAATGGATCGCTCTCAAAACAAATTGCAGACATTAAAGCAAAAAGGAATTCTGGCAAAAAATATACTTCAATAAGAAGTGGAAATATTATATCTGAGAGATGCAGCAAAGAATTGGGTGTTTGCCGACTACGATGCAAAGAGAAAATTTCGGATGAATATCGTTTAATACTGTTTAACGAATATTGGAAGTTAGGTAAATACAGTAGCCGCGTTACGTATATGTTTAGACGAATTGAGGACTCTTTAAAACGGTCATCAAAAAATCTTTATGAGAATAAAAAAGAACGCAATTACACTTATAAATATCGGATATTTGTTGGAGATACAGCTGAAAATGTATGTAAAAAATGTTTTCTTAACATATACGGAGAAACAGAAGGATTTCTGCGCAGCGTCCAACAAAAAATTGTTGGTAAAAATAATTTAGAAGACCAACGCGGAAAATCCACAACTTCTAAAAATAGTTTACCTCAGTCAAAAAAAGACGAAGTAATAGCCCACATAAGATCGTTTCCGGCCTATTAGTCTCATTATTCCCGAGCTCATACAAATCAGAAGTATTTAGCGGAAAATTTAAACCTATTTAAAATGTATGAGCTTTATAAAGATAATAAGGAAAATTGCGTTTCATATGCCACCTATCGTCGGCTCTTTAAAAAAAAAAATTGAAATTTAAAAAACCTAGTCTAGATACTTGCTCGAAGTGTGATCAGTTTTCTATAGCTATCAAACATGCAAAATCGTGTGAGATTAAAAATCAGCTTATTGTTGATCGTGATAAACACCAAAAAATAGCCGAAGAGGCATACGCAAACAAAAAATCTGACAAAACTGATGTAACAAAAACTGTCTTATGTATGGATCTTCAAAAATGCTTACCAACACCAAATCTTAATTCTTCCATAGCATTTTATAAACGATGTCTCTGGACATTTAACTTTACAATAAGAAATTGTTCGTCAAAGAAGACCTACTGTTTTGTTTGGAATGAAACAATAGGTGGAAGAGGAGCTAATGAAATTGCATCATGCATATGGAAATATTTTGAAATGAATATTATTGATCTTAAAAGCCATGTTGTGATTTATTCGGATACATGTTCTGGTCAAAATAAGAACAATATTGTTACTGCTATGCTTGTTCTCCTCGTTAATCAACGTGGGACAAACGTAGAACTTATCGAGCAAAAATTTTTAGAACCTGGCCATACTCACTTAGAATGTGACAGCGATCACAGTATAATTGAACGACAGAAGAAGAAAAATGTACTGGAAATTTACCATCCTCACGATTGGATTCAGCTTATAAAAACATGCGGCAGAAAATCTAATAAATTTGAAGTTTTTGAAATGAACACCGCTGACTTCCTCAACTTTGAAAAGACATTTAAGCATATCTTTCAAAAAGTAAATAAAAATATAAACGGGGAAAAAGTTTTGTGGAAAAATATGCGAAATATTATTTATAAAAAAGGTTCGTTTGATAAAATTGAATTTAAAGAATATTTTAATAGTGTTCCTGTCGAAACTAAGATACTTAAAAATAAAAAAGTTTCATCAGAAGATGTTTTCAACTATAGACTTCAGCCTAAGAATGTTGAAAAACTTCCTATTTCTTCCGAGAAAAAAAAAGACTTAATACATTTGTTGCCATTAATTCCGGATTTATTCCACGATTTTTATAAAAATATCAAAGTTTCCGAAACATCTAAAAATACATTATACATAGATGAGGAAGATGTAGAAAACTAATAAATAAATATTGTACTACAGAATTTGTTTCAGTTCCTTTTTTATGTATGTTAAGGAAATAAATATACTTTTTTAAATGAATTATTTTATGCTTTATAATGTTATTCTCTGAATAATTGTTTTGTTACTTCTTGTTCGCAATACAAAACAGGTGTATTTTATTGAATTAATTATCTTAAGTTTCATAAATTTGCTTTATAAAACATCAAAAATAAATTTAAATAAAAATATATAAATAAATCGATTTTGTTTTACTGCATACGTTGTGCTATAAGTATCAAAAACTCTGAATATGTCGCCAACTTGTGTGCTAAAAATAACAACGTAAGTCGTCATGTGTGATTAAAATGATAACATTTATTTTCACAAAAAATAACTTATGTGGATATATGATGTTATATTGCACACACTTAATGAGTCAATCAAACATATGAATTTTTAATCCTTTTACAGATTGTGATCCTGTGAGGATTTTTTCATGAAAACTATGTATAATACGTAGAAAGTCACTGTTAAGAGGATAGTAAAGAAAAAAGCATCTACAGAAGCCGCAATTGAAAAAAATAATTGTTTTTGCTCTCCTGAAAAGTTTGGTTTTATAACTTACGCGATTATTCGTGAAAACCACAGAAGTGTCCTCTTTACCGCTATATATACTTTTGCACCCGTGACGAGCCGTGTGTAGAACACTTTTTTCATTTTAATGAAATTACTCCAAAGTACTCGTATACAATGGTGTATATAATTTTCACTTTTTTGCCTAAAAGTTTATGTTTTTACTTTAGACTACGTAAAACTAAAAAAATTAAATATAATACCTGCGAAAGGGTTTAATGGCTTTGTTTTGATCAGCCAAAAATAAGTCATAAAATTATCACAATACGTTCTACAGTAAACATATGATCTCTTTCTAAATTTACCTGTTATCAAATGTTAGGGTCAACCAAAGTCATAAACAATTTCATAACAATAATCGCGACATTAAACCACTAAAAATAAAAAAACAACCCAACCACAACAACAAATATTGGCGAGATACTAATTAGTTTTACCTGATATTAAGGTCTGGACAACATGTGCAGTTTTGTGCAATTTAAGCACTACCTGCTATGAAATTAAAGATCAATGTGTGAATAACATGTATCTAAAAATGTATAAAACTACGGATTCGATAAGGGATTACTCAGTTAATCCTCTAAGTGTACGGATAAAACATAACAGACGCAAATAAAAATATTCAGAAAAATATGAAGAGCTTCAGTTATAAAGAACTGGCGGAAGAGTATTTTAGAAACAAAAACCAGGAAGATGTTCTTAGTTACGTTAAAATAAAATTAAACTTAAATTCGTGTAGCACCGAAATGGAAGAGGAATTATGTAATTTCGTCAAAGCACTAAAAAAACGCTACAAAGAAGTTCGCTACAGTAAACAAAACTTTTATATAAAAAGTGCAAACTGGTTAGAGGGCCAACTTACTGTCGCTGCAGAAACAGCAAAGCAAGATAAGGCTGGAAGACCACGCAAATCATTAATGGGCAACTGCAGCGATAGATCTAAGAGGCGGAAACTTAAAGATATTAACGATGCAATTGGTTGTACAAATATAAAAGAATCTTTCCTACATCAATTACGATCACAGAACCAATTAACAAAAGTGGATATCATTGAAAAAGTTGTTAAAGCTAGTCCAGTGAGAACAAAACGGATTCTTAACAGTATACCAACTCCGAGTGATGCAATACCGTACACAAATGAGGAGGCATTAGCATTATTTCTGGATTTGAAATTAACAAAACAGCAATATATTAAGCTCAGACTGCGTGCGATTGAAAAAGGCTCAAATATGTATCCAGCATATCATCACATAACCGCTGCTAAAATGGACTGTTTGCCATCAAAGGACACTATTACAATCACACCAATTTCGGCAGAGGTACAACTACAATCTCTACTTGATCACACAGCCGAACGCTTGCTACAATCAATAACAGGAAATGAGTTAAAGAAATGTGGAAACACAAAGTTAATTCTTTTTTGTAAATGGGGATGTGATGGTTCTTCGGGACATAAACAATACAAACAAGCTGTATGTGAAAATATATCGGACTCAGATATGTTCATGGTATCATTTGTACCATTGCGATTGAAAAAGATTTTGGAAGATTCAGAGCCTTCGACTAGTACAACGCAAACAATGAATATTTGGAAAAATGAGACACCATCTTCTACGAAATACTGCAGGCCAATCAAATTTGAATTCAAAAAAGAAACTCATGATGCCATTAACAAAGAAGTTAGTGATATCAAGACCCAAATTGCAACACTACAGCCATTACAATTACAGTTGGATGGGCAGCAAATTGAAGTAAGCTACCAATTAGTGCTGACAATGATAGATGGAAAAGTAGGTCAGGCTTTGACTAGCACGAAGGCTGCATCCAGCTGCATTATATGCCAAGCAACATCAACCCAATTAAACCAAGTCCCGACAAAATCATTAGATAATACCGATGCATATGAATTTGGATTATCACCACTACATGCAAGAATACGACTTATGGAACACATACTAAAAATCAGCTATGATTTGGATTTCGGGTCTTCAGGATCAATAAGAAACAACGAAACCAACAAAGAGTTAAGAAGTGCAAAAAAGAAACATGTTCAAGATGAATATCGCAAATTAGGATTGATTATAGATCAGCCAAAACAAGGGTCAGGCAATACAAATGATGGCAATACCGCAAGAAGATTCTTTTCAGATCCAGAAACAGCATCTGAAATAACAGGAGTGGATTTTAACCTTATGTTCAGATTTAAAATAATCCTAGAAGTACTTGCGTGCAATGAAGAAATTGACTCTAGAAAATTTGGAGATTATGCTAAGGAAACTGGAGATCTATCAGAGGAGGCTCAGGAAAAAAGGAACAAGGATTACAGATTTTATAGAGAGCACAATACTAGAAAAATTTCAAGAAATTCAACAAATGAAGATCTATTTAATATATTATTGGCAACGTCAGATCCGTTCATCTCCATTATTCGAAATCAATGGAAAGTGGAACATCGGGATTTAGATGAAGAAGCCAAAAAACTACTAAAAAACAGAGATAGCACAGAACAAAATATGGAATATTTGCAATCAATATTTGAGTCAAATGAATAATAATTATAATTGCCTTTCATTGTTATTTAAGTACGAAAAACATAGTATTAGTAAAAAATAATAATAAAGCTACCATTGTTGCAAATGCTTTTAAAATTTATTGCAGTTTTTATTTTTAAAATGTTTTTAAAATTATCAAATTTGACAGCAAAAAATAATACATTTTTCTGTAGTAATAGCAATATTTTTAGATAATATTATTAACGTTTTTTTTAAGTGTAACTATTCTTTGACTAAACAAATTTGCAAATTTGTCAGCAAAAAGTTTTTAAGTTTTCTGTAATAGCAAAATCTCCAGTTGATTTTACTATTTTTTTCAGTGTAAAATTTTTTTTAAGTGTAACATTAAAAAAATTCCGTTATAACAAAAATTAGTTATAATTAATTATATATATATTAATTTCCAAATATTCAATTTTTTAATAAATAAAAAAATAATAAACCCATATTTCACTCTAAAAGTTAAAAAAATTCAAAAGTTCAAATTTGACCTAGAATTCCTTAAAAAGTACCTAATCAATTTTAATGTAATTTAAACTGAGTCAAGCTGAACTAAATATCTATCCAATAAAACAAAAATTACTTCAATATTTTGATCGGTTCAAAAGTTACAGAATTTTGGCCAATGAAAAACGATTTTCAGCCACTGTGCAACGAAGAAGTTGAGACACAGAAACACGGATAGTGAGTCTGAGAAGGTTGACAAGCGGAAACGCGTAAAGTTTAACTCGCCAAGACCGAGGCGTGCTACTACTGCTGTTGATGTTGCCCCTGTTGCAGCTGCCGAAAAGGCGGTCGCAGCTGAGATTATTCCGGTGAGTGGTGTTGCTGCGTCTGGTGGTGAGGGTGTAAACATGGTGACGGACGCCACAGATAGTTCGGCCACGGAAGGAAGGAGAAGTCGCAGACAGCGACGAAGGGGACTGCTTTTTGAGGGTATGCTGATTGCAAGTGGTGGTTCAGTTAGCGCGCTGAAGAAGATCACGGCCAATCTGATGGAGGTGTTGTTAGCGGATGGCGTTGACCGAAAATTGACACGCGAGGTGACGGCGACAGCAGGCGAGTACGAGGAACTCCTGATTGCTGATAATGCTAGGACGATAGGGCGCCTTGAAGCCGGTGGCTCTGCATCGGCATACATCGCGCCGACGGCCGAAGGCTGTGTGCCTCTTGCTAAGGGATCGAGAATGCAGGCGGTACCAGTTGCAACTGCAAAGCTGGTCGAGACGTGGTCGGTGTTGGTGAAGGGGAAGAGTGGTGCTACGTTCTCGAATTTGCCCTGGAACTCGGCGGTTGTGTTTGACTGCGTCGCACAGTGGCTGAAAATCGTTTTTCATTGGCCAAAATTCTGTAACTTTTGAACCGATCAAAATATTGAAGTAATGTTTATTTTATTGGATAGATATTTAGTTCAGCTTGACTCAGTTTAAATTACATTAAAATTGATTGAGGACTTTTTAAGGAATTCTAGGTCAAAGTTGAACTTTTGAATTTTTTTTACTTTTAGAGTGAAATATGGGTTTATTATTTTTTTATTTATTAAAAAATTGAATATTTGGAAATTAATAATAATTATAAATATTTTTTGTAATAATGGAATTTTTTTAATGTTACACTTAAAAAAAATTTTACACTGAAAAAAATAGTAAAATCAACTGGAGATTTTGCTATTACAGAAAAATTGAAAATTTTTTGCTGACAAATTTGCAAATTTGTTTACACTCAAAGAATAGTTACACTTAAAAAAACACGTTAATAATATTATCTAAAAATATTACTATTACTACAGAAATATTTATTATTTTTTGCTGTCAAATTTGATAATTTTAAAAACATTTTAAAAATAAAAACTGCAATAAATTTTAATAGCATTTGCAACAATGGTAGGTTCTGTTTATTATTATTTTTTACTAATATTATGTTTTTCGTACTTAAATAACAATGAAAGGCAATTATAATTATTATTCATTTGACTCAAATATTGATTGCAAATATTCCATATTTTGTTCTGTGCTATTTCTGTTCTTTAGTAGTTTTTTGGCTTCTTCATCTAAATCCCGATGTTCCACTTTCCATTGATTTCGAATACTGGAGATGAACGGATCTGACGTTGCCAATAATATATTAAATAGATCTTCATTTGTTGAATTTCTTGAAATTTTTCTAGTATTGTGCTCTCTATAAAATCTGTAATCCTTGTTCCTTTTTTCCTGAGCCTCCTCTGATAGATCTCCAAGTGGCACCAAATGATATTTAATGACATCTTCTCCATGATAAAGGATTTTGTGAACTGTTGCAGACATATTTCTCCATGGGTAGTTGGTTGTATATATTTTTGCAGTTTCCTTAGCATAATCTCCAAATTTTCTAGAGTCAATTTCTTCATTGCACGCAAGTACTTCTAGGATTATTTTAAATCTGAAAATAAGGTTAAAATCCACTCC
Source organism: Gymnocheta viridis (assembly GCA_956483585.1). Classification (NCBI taxonomy): domain Eukaryota; kingdom Metazoa; phylum Arthropoda; class Insecta; order Diptera; family Tachinidae; genus Gymnocheta; species Gymnocheta viridis. The sequence continues at coordinate 85,919,618 of OY101441.1, forward strand.
TGTTATTTCAGATGCTGTTTCTGGATCTGAAAAGAATCTTCTTGCGGTATTGCCATCATTTGTATTGCCTGACCCTTGTTTTGGCTGATCTATAATCAATCCTAATTTGCGATATTCATCTTGAACATGTTTCTTTTTTGCACTTCTTAACTCTTTGTTGGTTTCGTTGTTTCTTATTGATCCTGAAGACCCGAAATCCAAATCATAGCTGATTTTTAGTATGTGTTCCATAAGTCGTATTCTTGCATGTAGTGGTGATAATCCAAATTCATATGCATCGGTATTATCTAATGATTTTGTCGGGACTTGGTTTAATTGGGTTGATGTTGCTTGGCATATAATGCAGCTGGATGCAGCCTTCGTGCTAGTCAAAGCCTGACCTACTTTTCCATCTATCATTGTCAGCACTAATTGGTAGCTTACTTCAATTTGCTGCCCATCCAACTGTAATTGTAATGGCTGTAGTGTTGCAATTTGGGTCTTGATATCACTAACTTCTTTGTTAATGGCATCATGAGTTTCTTTTTTGAATTCAAATTTGATTGGCCTGCAGTATTTCGTAGAAGATGGTGTCTCATTTTTCCAAATATTCATTGTTTGCGTTGTACTAGTCGAAGGCTCTGAATCTTCCAAAATCTTTTTCAATCGCAATGGTACAAATGATACCATGAACATATCTGAGTCCGATATATTTTCACATACAGCTTGTTTGTATTGTTTATGTCCCGAAGAACCATCACATCCCCATTTACAAAAAAGAATTAACTTTGTGTTTCCACATTTCTTTAACTCATTTCCTGTTATTGATTGTAGCAAGCGTTCGGCTGTGTGATCAAGTAGAGATTGTAGTTGTACCTCTGCCGAAATTGGTGTGATTGTAATAGTGTCCTTTGATGGCAAACAGTCCATTTTAGCAGCGGTTATGTGATGATATGCTGGATACATATTTGAGCCTTTTTCAATCGCACGCAGTCTGAGCTTAATATATTGCTGTTTTGTTAATTTCAAATCCAGAAATAATGCTAATGCCTCCTCATTTGTGTACGGTATTGCATCACTCGGAGTTGGTATACTGTTAAGAATCCGTTTTGTTCTCACTGGACTAGCTTTAACAACTTTTTCAATGATATCCACTTTTGTTAATTGGTTCTGTGATCGTAATTGATGTAGGAAAGATTCTTTTATATTTGTACAACCAATTGCATCGTTAATATCTTTAAGTTTCCGCCTCTTAGATCTATCGCTGCAGTTGCCCATTAATGATTTGCGTGGTCTTCCAGCCTTATCTTGCTTTGCTGTTTCTGCAGCGACAGTAAGTTGGCCCTCTAACCAGTTTGCACTTTTTATATAAAAGTTTTGTTTACTGTAGCGAACTTCTTTGTAGCGTTTTTTTAGTGCTTTGACGAAATTAGATAATTCCTCTTCCATTTCGGTGCTACACGAATTTAAGTTTAATTTTATTTTAACGTAACTAAGAACATCTTCCTGGTTTTTGTTTCTAAAATACTCTTCCGCCAGTTCTTTATAACTGAAGCTCTTCATATTTTTCTGAATATTTTTATTTGCGTCTGTTATGTTTTATCCGTACACTTAGAGGATTAACTGAGTAATCCCTTATCGAATCCGTAGTTTTATACATTTTTAGATACATGTTATTCACACATTGATCTTTAATTTCATAGCAGGTAGTGCTTAAATTGCACAAAACTGCACATGTTGTCCAGACCTTAATATCAGGTAAAACTAATTAGTATCTCGCCAATATTTGTCGTTGTTGTTGTTGGGTTGTTTTTTTATTTTTAGTGGTTTAATGTCCCGATTATTGTTATAAAATTGCTTATGACTTTGGTTGACCCTAACATTTGATAACAGGTAAATTTAGAAACAGATCATATGTTTACTGTAGAATTTTGTGATAATTTGTGATAATTTTATGACTTATTTTTTGCTGATCAAAACAAAGCCATTAAACCCTTTCGCAGGTATTATATTAATTTTTTTTAGTTTTACGTAGTCTAAAGTAAAAAACATAAACTTTTAGGCAAAAAAGTGAAAATTATATACACCATTGTATACGAGTACTTTGGAGTAATTTCATTAAAATGAAAAAAGTGTTCTACACACGGCTCGTCACGGGTGCAAAAGTATATATAGCGGTAAAGAGGACACTTTCACCTTTCTCCGGGTGGTATACATTTCTTGTTCCCTTTTGTTCCCTAGAAGTTCTATTCTTCTAAAGTTTAAATTTGAGAAAAATATAGTAGTTTCATAAATATTCCGTAACGCCCTTAATATTAAACGCTAGAGCTCTGACCACTTACAAAAACTAAAGACTATAATCCTACCAACATTATAAAAAAGACCGCAGGCCATTATCGATGATAGCTTGCGAGTAGTAATCATTTTTTTTTTGATAAAAAACAACAGAAAAACACCTTTTTCTGAAATTACAAAAAACCGTTGAGTTTGACAGCATGCCACGCTCACAATTATCAATAGTTTAACCTAATTTTTTGGCTACCTTAATCTGGATATATTAGCTGCAAAAGGGTGTAAAAATTTTAAAAATCGGTGACAAAAAAAAATTTGACTTTTGGCCAATGAAAAACGATTTTCAGCCACAGTGCGTCGATGTGGACTGTACAATTGTGAGTCGCATACGGTGAGGAGTGTATAATGCGGTAGACGGTGTGTTCCGACGTATGTTCTTGGAGAGCATTTATTGTCCGCCGAGTGCTCCATTGGATCGGTACTTGGGATTTATGGATGCGGTGTCACTACATGATCTCATATGTGGTTCAGTAAAATGTCTGGCGTCGCCCCACGGCATTCGAAGTATATTCGAGGGGAAGTGCTTAGTGAATGGCTGCTCACTAAGGTGCTTCTGTGGCTAGTGATTTGTGCACTTTTAGCGGTCCGATGGGCACTAGTGACATAGATGTCACGGTGGTTAACTCGCTGGCTGCGTCGCGGTACGATTTCCGGTGGCAGGTGCGGGATAATGCTGGCGTGATGGCAAACTTACGAGCAATCGTGGTTGACAAAAAATGACAAGAAAACAGACAATTCGCAGGTTTTCAAGCGGTATTTTCCAGATATTTAGAGGATATCAAGTCTCAAACTTATGTTTCTTATTTCAGTTACCATAAACCTATAGTTTCAATGATATAAATTCCTGAATAACCTACATGTATTGTTAGATAATAAAAATATATTAAATGATATTAACTTCTCATTTATTTAATAAAAGAAAAAAAGTTGTTTCCTTATCGGTCACCACGCTCAAAAAGTGTAACTTGAATTAACATCAAAGAAAAAACTAGAATTAATATCAAAGAAAGAAAAATACTGCATAAATAAAAAACAAATAAATAATTATACATAATTGCTTAATTTGATAAAAAAAAATGCTATGCAATAGCTTTGCCGCGGCAGTCCCCGAGTGCCACACATCTTTTTTTTTATATATTAAATTAATTCAATAAAAAAATTAGGCAATAATAGGCAACTCTACATTATATGCTTAGAAGATTATTTACATACTATATAAAATATATATTGTTTCTTGGTCTTTAGTGATAATCAGTCCAAACACATTAATTTGGGCTGGCACTAAATTGTAAGTAAGGTTTTCCTTCTTCTAGCACTTGAACCAGAAAAAGTGTCTAAATGATTGAGTTGCGATCTGTTATGCTGTAACTGATATTTCTTTATTAAAATGCTGGTCTTATATACTAAAAACATAATCATACAATAATAATAAGTTATAAAAGAAATGCATAATATGCGGAACTAAAATGTTACAATTAATTGGAATATTTAATAAATGCAAGAACAAAATAGCTTGAGTTTAAATGACCTAATTAAATGAAAAATGCAACGTTTTGAATTGTGCTTAACTAAATAGAGTGTAAGTGAACTAAATTATTAAAATAAAATGCAACTTGGGACCTATGAATTGACCTAAATAAATATACAAATAAATGATTTGTTATTAACCCGTTGTGGGCCGCAACATATATTTTTATTTGATATAAAATATAAAAAAAACAAATTTACATAAGAAAAATAAATTTACACAAAAGCGTTTTGAAGTAAATAGCTCGCATAATAAATACATTTTGGGTAAAAGGAATGGATTGTTGGGGATTTCTCTCAGTGATTTAAAAACATACCGTTACGTTTCGACCTTTGCGATAACGTTTACTTGTTTGAGTTCTTTTAATTAGTCAAAAATAAAACAAAAACACAACCGAAATTGATACTAATATACACGAAGTAATTTGCTTATTAACGTTTAAGCTTCAAAAGCTTTTCCACAACTAATCTAAGCACGAAGTTCACCATGCCGTGGCTTAGACATGATTAAGCTACTTGTACCTTGCAGTATCGGATTTATAACTGTTGACATGTTTTATATAAAAAGAACTTACTTACATTGAGCTCTATGTATTTTATAAATTATTTATTTGCTGTTGCTTATCAATGCCAGCCGACTATAGAGCTGAAGCAGTACTAGAAACCAGCGTGCCACCAACTGAACCACGTGCGGAAACTGGGAACACGTTCTGCACTATTTGTATACGGTTGGGGATGTCGCATCCGAAATACTTTCTATGTCCAGTTTTCCTTAGCCATTTTCATATACGCATATTCATAAGACATGAATTTTCTCTTAAATTTGTCTACCGTTTTTGACACAGCTGTCCTAATTTTCAAGGCGAATTCGGATGAGACTACCTGTTGTGGATCTGCCTTGTATTGTGTGCCTTTAAGCTATTAAAATATTTAGAAATCATTAATGTTTGTAAGTTTCAACATAGATATATCTATATATAAATAGGCAAAGACATTTTTAGATCCCTTTTTCTCTTTTGTTTGCCAACCGATTTTCTTCAATCTTTTACCAAATGGTAAACATTGTTGACCTTTAGTGACCTGACTATATATTATTTCAATCGGTTCAGTATTAAAGGAATAAAAGGCTCATATGCTTGACACAACTACATATGCTAAAAATACACACGTACACCTATTTACTTATGTAAGTATTGGTTAAAGTAAAAACATTAGCAGAGCAATTAGAGTTTTTAAGAGTACCTGCATACATATGTATATGAGTAACAAGATTTTTGTTTATAAATTTTATTCCGTTTATTGTTTTTTCCATGGGGAAAGGAATAAATAATTAGGTAGTTTTTTCTCTTTAAATGAATGCAACTAAAACTGGCGAATTTCGACCATAAGAAGTACTATAGTGTTTATAAATCATTAAAATATATTAAAAATTAAAACAAAAATTAATATTTTAAGAAAATTGTATTACGTTTATTTTAATTGGAAGAATGAAAAGCATAAACATAACCATATTCATCATTATCGTCATCACCATCTTCAGTTCATTCATCTATAGCTGCGGAAGTACGACATCTCTTTGAGCTACCACCCGAAACTATTAAAATACGATCAACGTCATCCATTGACTTAATGCGTATTGGTTTGGATTCAAATGTATATTTTTCCACCTCTAGCATAAACAAATTTATAACCGACATTCTTTAAAGATTTAGCGTGATTAAAAACTTCCGAAGTTTCCCTATACATATCAAATCATTTATATAAACAGTTTTGAAATCATTAATATTATTCATTTTTGCTATCTCGTTCATGAAAATGTTCTTGCTTTTTTTCATAAACTTCACAACTTTTAATTTTTCTTATTACGATTTGAAAAAAAATAGGCATCTTCTATCTCATCCTCACAAATATCTGCACCAGTTTTTTTTAGCAATATCCAATATTACTTCCAAAGCCTTAAAATTACCGTCTTTAACTTGTACACCTTTAACAATGCAAACGCCCTGAACTCTTATATCATTTAAGTATTTCACGGAAGATTTTAATTGCTTGAATTATTTTCGTTTTGTAAAGAATTATTTTTTTGTTTGTTGTAACTCCCTTTAAATTGAGTCATATTGCGAGGACATAAATTTTATGGTATCCTTAATATCATCCACCTGGTTGAGCTTTGTTTCTATTTCTGCTAATTTAATAACCACAACATTGCTCTGATCATTGGCCCACAGAAATGACGTTTATATTCAAGAGATCGATTATCTATTCTTCTTTTTTTATCCCTTTTCGGGAATACTTAATAGAGAGTTTTATTGCAACCATAAAGCTGAAAGTCCAGACTATGCGTTCTACGCGTATTTTCATAAAGCAAAACAAAAGTTTGCAACGGTTGTGACGCATAAAAATTTGAACAACTTTCTACTTTTACGCGTCGCAAGCGTCGTATACAATATATCAGTTAGTGCTGCCAAGTAGTGCTAACAAAGTATTGAGTAGTGGGTACTGAGTATCGAGTATTTCGTTTTTTTTTGATTACTCAAAAGTAGCTACTTGATACTTTCAGAGTTGTATTTTTAAGCAAGTTGAGTGGCTATTAGTGGATAAAAATACATCACTGAATAAAAAGACAACTAGGTGTAAGATTCTTTAATCAAATCAAAACTAAATAATTTTTTTTTGAGAACAATTAAATTATTTCTTAAGTTGTTGTTAACGTTAAATTAAAAGTTAGCTTAACATGAATTTTTTATTTAATAATAAAAGACATACAAAATCAATAATAGTTGAAGATCTAAATTTCATTTTTGAAGAAACTTCTCGTACTTTAAATTGCAGATAAAAACCATGGGTTACAAATTCAAAAAATCCGTTAAAAGTATCGAGTAGTATTGAGTACCCAAATGAAAAGTATTGAATATTATTGATTAATGAAAAGTAGTAGAATTTGCCAGCACTACTGCCAAGTTCCGACTATACAAATTTTATTGACATTGAACATTTAATAATTAGAAAACTATTTTCGTAAGCAGTTGATAAAAAACGAATTAAAACAATATTGTTACGTTTCGTAGTCTTTCAAAAGTTTCTTTACGTCTAATAACGTTAAGGTTGCCAGACATTGATTTATTTACATAAATTTCTTTCCACATTAAATTTTCCAATAATTTAGAAAAATAATAACGAAAAGTAAAAAATTATTAATTTCAATAATTATGATTGTTTGTGTGAGAAATGCCTTTTGTTTTGCTTTTTTCTGAAAGTTATTTGCTTTTCTACCAGAAACTATCAACGAGAGAGTAAGAAGAGTTTACCTCGGTACTCAATATATATTGTTACAAAATTTAAATGTAGATTCAAATTTAACGGACATAAAAATACAGCGGTGATTAAGCATAGAATAATCAACCGTGTGTATGCAAATTCGAGCACTCAAATTTGAAACAGCAACAAAAATCTACTAAATTGTTTAAGAAATCAGTATGAAAAATCTTCATAGCAATTGTAAACAAAGACTAACGTCCTCCATTGGATTACGGATGAAATTTACAATTAAAATTGGTTAGTTGATTCACCACCCACATGTTCTTACGTTGCTACTGCCATTTCCACGCAGTTTTAATAACATAGCTGAATAACAACAAAACCACAAGCACACTTATTGGCGAAGCAACAAACAGCCTTGATTTGAACACATTGTTGGCTGCTGTGATGGGAAAATGGAAGGGGTTAAAGAATCGGCTAGAGCCAACAACGAGAAACTCTTAGCTGAAGTTAATAACGTCAAAACCGAAGTCAACGAAACTTCCAGGGCTACAAACGAGGAGCTTCAAGAAATTTCTGAGGCCATAAACAGAAGAGTGGATTATATCGAAGTGCATGTCGGTAAATTCGACGAAAAACTATCCGAACTAGAGAAAAAATGGCTGAGCTATAAGTTACTGGTGACGAAAAATGGCAGGACCAGGAAACAAAAATTAATAATCTGCAATATCAAGGGGGACCAGAGCTGGTATTTCCAAAAGTTTCTAGCAGAATAAAAACACCTTGCTTTGATGGCACTGCGCCGTTTAACGTTTTTAAGTTCCAGTTCGACACAGTGGCCAGTGAAGAAAAGCCCATGATTTTGGCGTTGAAAGGCATAGCAACAGAGGTACTTGAAACCGTGCCAATGAGCTGCAGAAACAACTATGATGACATAATGGCGGCATTACGACGTAAGTACGGTGGTGAACATAAGCGCGACCTGTACCGCATGGTGTTAAGATGTAGAGAGCAGAATTCCAATGACCCTCTACAGGATTTCGCATTGGAAATCGACGATTATTGGTGCAATTTAGCTATCCAGGCGAAAACCACTCATCCCCTGATCACTTCAAAACAGAGGCAGTTGTCCGTAGTCCTGAGGTGAAACTTGCAGTCTGTGCAACGCAAAAATCTACATTTGCAGAAATAGTATCGTTTGCACTGGCCCAAGAGACTGCTAGAGTGATTTCTAAGCCGCAGGTGTACAAAGTGCGTAATGTGGATGTCATTGCTGGAATCGCGGGCAAACGTTTTGGCCATATGAAGTAGGTAATAATCCAGACACTAGCAGAGAGTCAGCATAAGCCGACGTCGAAGTGCTATAATAGCTGTAAGGTCGGCCATTTTCAGCGAAACTGTAAGGTACCCAGAAAAAGATCCAGATCTGTTTCGCTACAGAGAAACAATAAACGTGCGAACTATCAACCTTCACAAGAGTCTCCGTTACACTAAAACGAGCTAGCACTGTGGGCCAAGAGCTAGCTCCCGCAATCGAGGGCCCAACAAACTCCATATCAGTGATGCAGCAGAAAAACAGCAGCCTTACAGCAAGTGGATACATCAATGGTAAAAACCACATTTTTACCATAGACACAGGAGCGTTGCAGTCAATTATGAGACCCGATATAGTGAAGGGCAAGTGTGAGCCATTGAGCAATGTACGAGTGCGCACAGCTACCAGGGAGCCTGCCACTGTCTATGGTAAAATTGAAATGAAGGTGACTATTGCCAATATTACAGTCAAACATGTATTTATTGTTGCCGATATTGTTGACGAGGTTATCATTGGTGCCGGCTTTATGATAAACCATGGCATCAATCTGCATATGGGGCAACAAGTTATGGTTTGGCGTAACATTGAAATACCTCTGGATGTTGGCTATGAAAACCAGGCTCACGTAAGGAAACTTGATGCTCTAGAATATCAGAAGTTACCACCGCATTCTAAATCTTTGATATGGGCACGAATGGAGGGAGATTGTGTGGACAACCGGTTGTTGGTAATAGAACCAGTACAAATTAAGGACAACATAAGCCCTCGTTAAAACTTGCCAAGGCGGAAGAGTCCCTATAAGAGTACTCAATTTATGTGACCAGGAGCGAGTCATTAACAAAAATACCGACATAGGTCAGTGTGGTCCAGGGGAGGCAATAATAAATTGCGAGAAAAATCTTCAACCTGTCAATATGTCTGCCAAGGAGCGTGAACTGTTTGACGAGCATGTTGGGAAATGGGTAGCAGAACTAGCAGCTCCTGATAAAAATAAAGCCAAACAGCTGCTAAAAAGGCATGCCTGCGTCTTCGCCCTAACGCCAAGGGAGAACGGCTATAGTAAAACACGAAATAAATACCGGCGAAGCGAGGCCAATAAGACAGGCGCCCAGAAGTGTACCCCTGGCGAAACGAAATGAGGTTAAGGAGCTAGTCAATAAAATGGAGCGGAGTGGCGTAATCGAACCGTCTTCAAGTCCTTGGAGCTCACTTGTAGTCTTAGTAAAGAAGAAAGACGTCAGTACTAGATTCTGTGTCGACTACAGGAAGGTAAACGACGTCACTAAGGACATTTATGACACCCTGAACAACCTGGCTGGAACAAAATGGTTTTTTACCTTAGACTTGCAGAGTGGCTATTGGCAGGTAGAAAATGCAGAGCATGACAAAGAGAAAACAGCTTTCAGTGCAAGCGATGGCTTATGGCAGTTTAAAGTTATGTCATTTGGGCTCTGCAACGCTCCGGCCACATTTGAACGCCTGATGGAACATTTCTTAAAAGGACTTCACTGGAAGACATGCTTGGTGTACCTTGATGACATAAGAAGACTTTTGACGAACATCTAAAAAATCTGGCTGAGGTGGTTCAGCGAATATCATCGGCTGGACTAAGGCTTAGCGCAAAGAAATGCTCATTATTCCAGAAAGAGGTGAAATATTTGGGTCATCACGTTACTGCAGACGGTATTTCAACGGATGAAGATAAAATAAGAGCAGTAAAGGACTGCCCTCGTCCTAAAATCTTCATGAGCTCCGCAGCTTTCTGGGAATTAGCACATACTACAGTCGCGACCATACCAATGGGGTGAACCGCAAGAGGAAGCATTCCAGACACTGAGAGGTTTGTTGTGTACAGCTGCGGTTTGGGCCTATCCAATCGCAGGGGAGAAATTTGTGCTAGATAGCGATGTGAGCGGATATGGAATAGGAGGCGTGCTTTCACATGTGGTTAATGGAACAGAAAAAGCGATAGGCCATCACATCCGAATACTTTCGAAGCCCGAAAGGAACTATTGTATGACGCGGCAGGAGCTTTTAGAGTGCATAAAATATTACCACAAATACTTGTATGGACAACACTTTATGCTAAGGACCGACCATTCTGCACTCAGGTGGGTACTGCAATTTAAAAACCCTGAAGGGCAGCTAGCGCGCTGGATTGAGCGATTGCAAAGCTACGACTTTAGCATCGAACACAGAAAGGGTGTAAAACATAACAATGCGGATGCCCTACCACGTAGGCCCTGCAATCTAGAGTGCCGACATTGTGGAAAAGCTGAAGCAAAAGAAAGCGTTGTTGACGTTCGGCTAATGCACATCGATGGTGAGGAGTACTGGTCAGAGGCTCAGAGGAATGATCCCACACGAGCAAAAATTATAGCTGCTAAACAGGAAGACAAAAGGCCTACCCGAAATGAGATATCAGCTGAAAGCCCGCTCATAAAAACTTATTGGGGACCAGTGGAATCGCCTAAAGCTGATAAATGGATGCTTATATCGTACATGGGAAAGTACGGACGGCAACGCGGCTTATAATTTACTAGTGGTACCAGCATCTAAGATGAAAGATGTAGTGAGGGAGTTCCATAATGGCCCCAGTGGCGGTCACCTTGGTGTAACCAAAACCCCCGAAAAGTTAAAACAGCGTTTTTATTGGGTTGGATGTCAGCAAGCTGTAGCCGAATAGATAGAAAATTGTACACAATGCATTGCAGCCAAAGGTCCTGTAAACAGAAGTCGTGTACAGCTGCAGCAATACATTTCGGGAGCCCTATTTGAGCGGAAACCAATGGATGTTGAAGGTCCTTTCCTTATCAACAACGCCGCAAATCGTTATGTTTTTGTGGTTATGAACTACTTTAGTAAATGGCTAGAAGTATATGCCAAACCAAGAAGCAAGAACAATAGTGGATGCATTCGTAAAAAACTGGGTTTGTCGCTAGGGTGTTCCAATAGAATTAGACTCTGACCAGGGTAGAAATTTTGAGTCTGCAATATTCCAGGAAATGTGCGAGATATATGGAATAAAGAAAACCAGAACAATGGCGCACACTGGGGATTTTTGTATGCAGGTGAGGAAAAAAATATATTTGTCAAAAAATTTAGTGATTTCATCACAAATTTTGTTTTATTTATATAGTAATACACAAAAGTAATCAAAATAAAGAAAGTTAGAGAAATGTATATCGTTACCTACAATGTAAAAAGCCATAACTAACAAAAAAAATTTAAATGATTTTGCTAATTTTTAATTTATTTTAAATCTATTTTTAATTTATTATTCTAAAAGAGTCTTAACTTCGTCTCTTATAACACTATACTTTTTTTTGGCTAAATGAAGGAGTCAAATGTGATATCATGGGATATGTTGTTACCATCGTGAGGTGCATAATATCTTCGTTCGTGGCAATTCGACTGCATTTTTTTGGAGTGCCTAAGGCAATTTTTTTTATAGTCTTTGTTACGACTTTCCTGAGCCTCTTCGGATAGTAAGCCTACAGGAAAAATACAGTTTCCAATTATATCTTTTCCATGAATCAGAATTTTGTGAAGTGTAGGTGGCATATTGTACCACTCGTAGAGTGCAACAAACTATTTTGCCGTCTCCAGCCAAAAATCACCAATTTTTTTTAATCTACCACCTCGATGATTGTTACAGCTTCGAGAATTATTCAAACCTCTTGATTATGTTTTCATCTAGACCCGTGATTTCGGAAATCAAAGCAGGAGTACCAAAGAATCTTCGTGAATTATTTCCTGAATTTGTCGTACCAGAGCCTTGCTTAACAGTATCAACCTGTATTCCAATTTTCTCTTTAAGTTCACGCTTTATCAAACATTTTCGGGCTTCTTTTATCGGATGAGTATTTGAGTCGACTCTCCCACGTTTAAATTCAATATTATAAGCTACAAGCAAAAGACACTCCATCAGTTTAATACGCGCATGAAGTGGTGACACACCAAATTGCAGTGCTTGTTCATTTACGGGCATAGCTTGAACGTCTTCGATTTTATTCATCTTGGATGTTGTGGCTCCACAAATAAAACAAGAAGAAAATCACCAAATTTTTTTTAATCTACCACCTCGATGACTGTTACAGCTTCGAGAATTATTCAAACCTCTTGATTATGTTTTCATCTAGACCCGTGATTTCGGAAATCAAAGCAGGATTACCAAAGAATCTTCGTGAATTATTTCCTGAATTTGTCGTACCAGAGCCTTGCTTAACAGTATCAACCTGTATTCCAATTTTCTCTTTAAGTTCACGCTTTATCAAACATTTTCGGGCTTCTTTTATCGGATGAGTATTTGAGTCGACTCTCCCACGTTTAAATTCAATATTATAAGCTACAAGCAAAAGACACTCCATCAGTTTAATACGCGCATGAAGTGGTGACACACCAAATTGCAGTGCTTGTTCATTTACGGGCATAGCTTGAACGTCTTCGATTTTATTCATCTTGGATGTTGTGGCTCCACAAATAAAACAAGAAGAAAATCACCAAATTTTTTTTAATCTACCACCTCGATGATTGTTACAGCTTCGAGAATTATTCAAACCTCTTGATTATGTTTTCATCTAGACCCGTGATTTTGGAAATCAAAGCAGGATTACCAAAGAATCTTCGTGAATTATTTCCTGAATTTGTCGTACCAGAGCCTTGCTTAACAGTATCAACCTGTATTCCAATTTTCTCTTTAAGTTCATGCTTTATCAAACATTTTCGGGCTTCTTTTATCAGATGAGTATTTGAGTCGACTCTCTCACGTTTAAATTCAATATTATAAGCTACTAGCAAAAGACACTCCATCAGTTTAATACACGCATGAAGTGGTGACACATCAAATTGCAGTGCTTGTTCATTTACGGGCATAGCTTGAACTTCTTCGATTTTATTCATCTTGGATGTTGTGGCTCCACAAATAAAGCAAGAAGATGCTGCTGGTCTTTCTGTTACTGATTGTGCTGTCTTGCCGTCAATAATTGTAAAATATAATTGTCTACGCACAGAACAATATTCTTACGTGCCTGAGTGTATATCGTTTCAATTCCATTTGCATACTCTTTCCTTCATACATACATATGTACATACAAACATAATTCAAAACCAGAAGTAAAGAACATGCAAGGGAGAAACTAAAAGTTCAGTTTGAATACAATCGTTCGCGCCTACGCATCAATCTTTTCGGTCAAGTGAAAGTGTCAGTGGTAATAAATTTAAAATTAAGTACCTAATTATACACATATGTACATATAAATAACAAAATACTTTACAACTTAATAAAAGAAAAACAAAACATTTAAAGTGCCCAAAAAATTACAATTTGCTTGCTAATCATTTAAATCCAAGAAAAGGTGCAAGTGTGTGTCCAACAACTCCAACCGGAACAATCGCGACAAGCGATCCATAGCTGCGTCTAGTCCTGTCAAACATCATCATCCGTAGAAGGAAGTACAACCTCACCAGGGAAGTGCCATCATCAACATATTTGTGTAGAGGTAATCACAACGATCAACAGTCAAAGTGAGTAGTCATTTTCCATTTTACACACCCCCATATCCCCCCCATCATTTTTGGTCCTTCGAACCGGATACATTTGGATCCACCCCTAACGGAACTGCTCCAATTCGCTCGGAGTTGTTCCAAAGGAAAATCCCCGTGGATTGTCCATATTTTAAGTGTGTAAATGTATAATAAAATACGCCCTTGCATTGACATTTAGTCGTTGCACATTTCAAAAATCTACATACATTTCGCGACATACCAACGATTCAGTGCCGTTATAGCGGTTTATTATTGTTGTTGTCGTTAACAAAAGTTTTGCAAAAATTCACTTTTAAGAAACGAATTCCACAAGTAACCACATCAAAGACATCTTGATTGACCTTGTGTTCGCCCTTTAACTTTACTTCATTCCATCATTTGGCATTCCACAACGACTCGCTCTTATGTTGTACTCTCTTCAGGTCAATCATACTGAGAGAGTTCTAGCTTAAACATTTGTGAGTGAAAATCGGCCAAGGAATTAATACAAAAATAAGGGTTGACATCAAACTTACTCGCCATCGAACTTTTGCTTGTGTAAGTTAACAACAATTATATTTAAAACGCGAGTTAAGTTGTCTATTTATTATAGAATTAAAAAAAATATTTTTTTCCTGAACGACGTGCGCTCAACTTTTATTTATTTTCTCTTAATTCTAATGAGTATGTCTTAGTACACATGCTAATTCAAAAACTGACTATTCTCGTGAATAGTTTGTCTTATATATTAAAAATGTAAGTATTGATAAGGATTAGTTACTCATCTTCATCAATATGTTTACAAACTGTTTATTTCTTAAATTACTTTGTTTAGATATTTTATACGTACTTATCATATATTCTTTGTTATATAAAATTGTGTTCTTATCATATATTCTTTGTTATTAAAATGTGTTATTATCATATATTCTTTGTTACATAAAAATGTGTTATTATCGTATATTCTTTGTTACATAAAAATGTGTTATTATCGTATATTCTTTGTTACATAAAAATGTGTCCTTGTCATAACTAAGTATGATAACATTTTCTGCTTAACTTAAGTGTTAGGTTGATTCAATTCAAGGTTACGAGTATCTTTCTTAAAAGATAAAATTTAAATAATCAATCTACATACTCGTGTACCTTAACTTACATATTCGTGTACCTTAACTCTCCTCCTTCTTAAAAAAGATCGCCCCGATCTTTCCTAATTCTACCTAAAACTGTATTATAATATGCGTAGTATAATTCTGCTTGTTTCTTTTGTTTATAGATTAAGAAATATTTATACAATTTTAGTCCGAATATAATTATACCTATAACTGTTACTATTATAAGTAAAGAATAAAAGGTTGATCTGAAAGGATGTTCTTCATATGGAATAATGAATTTTCTAATTGAATCTATATTATTAAATGCATTTTCCTTATCTGATTCTATGATTTTTTCTATTTCAAAATCTTCATGGTGTTTGTTATGTATGGCTTCTACTAATCTATCATGAAGGTTCCTATATAAAATACCATCAATATTAACTTTGTCCGTATATGTAACTAAATGTGTTCCTGTTATTGATTTGTTTTCTACTGTGTGGTCTCCGTCTAATAATATTAAACCTTCATCAATTTCTAATAATGCACTGTTATATTCCTGAATGACTGTGCATTTGCTATTTTTATCTTCAAGAAGTGGAATTATACATGTATCCGTTTCGTTGTTTCTTTGACAAATATATCTTCCTAGATAATTTTCGCAATGGGTGACTCTAATATATTCTTTATTACAATAGGCAATTTGTTCATCTGTTTTGATTTTCCCATGTCGAAAGCTTATAGGTGTGATTTTGAAAAGTTTACAATGATTGTTGAGTATAGGGTATTTATAAATAGCTATAAATAAATCTCCTGTTCCAGCAATATGAACGTCTGCGTATTCTAATATGTTTATTATAGGTACAGTAATTAGTTCATGTTGTATTACTTCCTTTATATCGACAATGTTTAAAGATTCTGTTAAATATTCATTGTTTTTCGCAGCATTAATTGTCCTAACAAGTAGCATAAGTTGGTCATACACCTGTTCTATTATAAGGTTATTTGTTAATGTGTGATTGTGTAGTTCGTCAATTAATTTCTCAAATCTTGAATTAACTAGGCGTTGTTTTTGGTTGTTGTTTATTAATTTATTTATTGCTGTTTCCATTTCAATAAAGTCGTCATGATCCGGATTTCCTGTGATAAATTTCAATGCTGATCCTAGAAAGTTTAAGGATCTTGAGTACCGTTTGTGTTCATTTAATTGATCTGCTAAAGCTTCAATCTTCTTTATCCAGATAGTTTCTTGAGCAGTTGGTTTATATTCCTTTGTAACAATCTTCCTATATGGAGTTAAGATTTTCGTCAAATTAGTGACGTGAAAAAGATATGACTGGTCATCATATAAAAGAACGTCATCAGTTCTAGTTAGAACGTATTTCTGATTTTGCAGGTTTTTTAGTTCCATGGTTGCCTTGTTTATTTGGCATACCGCGGCGAGTAATATCAGGTATAATATCATCATTTTTGTTTAAAGTGTAGTTTTTAATATTGTTTTTATGAACTATTACTCCTCCCTTTGTTAAAATCGTGTCCTCACGATCTTCATGAACAATATGTTTTTTGTACTTAGCGTCACTTTTTTTCCTTAAATTCTTTATATTCACTAGAATTTGTTCTCCTTCTGTAAAGGTTCTGTGTTTTGTTCCTTGATTTAATTTTCCTAAAACTTTATCGGACGCTTTTTTTAAATTATTATAAATTTTTTTACTATCAAATTGGATAGTGCCAAAGTGTATTTCACTAGGTTTATGTTGAGTGACTGAATGTATCGTGTTGTTTAGTGCTTTTATAGCTGTAAATAATTCTTCGGTTGAACTCGTTTCATTCTGTATCTTTAATATTCTTGTTAATTCCGTTATCGTTCCATGTTCTCTTTCTATTTGACCATTTGCTGATGATCTGTACACTGGTGTGTTTATTTTATCAATATTGTGTTTTGTGCACATTATTTTTACTGCAGCTGTGTTCAAACATGGTTCGTTATCTGTCATAAGACGTTTGCAATTGGGATAATTATTAATGATAAGTTCTTCTATTTTTTCATCCATATGCGTTTTATCTGAAACTTGTCTCACTACGACGTATTTGGAGAATTTGTCGATAGCGCAAATAAATGTTTTATTTTCATTGTAATATACGTCCATGTGTATGAGCTGATTAGGTTCTGTTGGAATTGTAGCATCTCTCAATGGTTGTTTTATTGGATTTCTTTCGTATTTACCGAAAAGACATGGTGAGCATTTTTTGTTGTATGCTTTGCAATGTTTTCTCATATCGGGCCAGTAACATGTTAATAATATTTCTTTGATATTATTTTTGTAGCCTCTGTGTGCACGATTATGTGTAAATTCAACAATATTACGTTGTTGTTCTTTATCAATAATGTCTTTTAGTTTAATTGGTGTATGTATAAATGTTGTGTTTAAAAATGTATTTTTGATAATAGGAGCTACTTTGAATATAGTTTCTGCTGTCGCATGTATAGCTGTTATTCGTTTTGGTATTATCACCTTTTTTAATTCTTCTATCAAATTTTGTTCTGACGTATAATTTATTGTATGTCTTATTCTATTTGGAAAAACTGTACGTGTTCTTACTTCATTGATGTGTTTATTTGGTACTAGATCAATTTGTATACCATATGCATTAAATGGAGTATGAACAGTTTTAAATATAGTTTCTAAAGATGATTCGGCTGAATGTATGGTGTCTTCTGATGTCGTACTTAGTACATTTACAATGTGTCTTGACAATGCGTCTGCTACTACGTTTTCTTTACCTGGCTTATACTTAAGCTTAGCACCATATTCTTCAATTATATTCTTCCAGCGTTTCAGCTTTGTGTTTGGATTTTTATCCGAAATGGAAAATGTTAATGACTGATGGTCAGTAAATATTGTTAAGTCTGGACTTCCGTAGACATAGTTCCTGAATTTTTGTAATGCCCAAATTATGGCTAATAATTCTTTTTCGTTGGTACTGTAGTTTTCCTCAGTACTTGACAAAGTTCTACTAATAAAAGCAATCGGTTTACCTAGTTGTGTTAGTACTGCACCTAAAGCTATGTTTGATGCATCTGTCGTGAGTTCAAATGGTTTATCAACTCTGGGTTGTTGAAGTTCCACTTGTTCCTTTAAACAATTTTTTAATTTATTGAACGCATCTATGGCTGGTTGATCTAATTTTATTATAGTATATTTACTTTGATTTTTTGTAACATTACCATTTTCTCCTCTCAAATGAACAGTAAGTGGCTTAGCTATTGTTGCATAGTTCTTTACAAACTTACGGTAGTAACCTGTCATTCCTGGAAAACCTCTAAGTTCCTTTAAATTTTGCGGAATGGGCAGTTTATCTATTGCTTCAATTTTTTCTGGATTTGTTGAGATTTTTCCATGCTTAATTACATGTCCTAAATATTCAACTTCTGTTTGAAAAAACTTACTTTTATCTTTGGATATTCTTAGAGTTGCCTTATTTAGGGCTTCGAAGACAATTTCAATATGTTTCATATGCTCATCAGCCGATGATGAATATATTAAAACGTCATCAATATAAACATAAGCAAATTTTCCAATGTAATCACGAAGTATTTCGTCTACGCATCTTTGAAAGATGGCAGGAGCATTTTTTAAACCGAAAGGCATTCTTTTATATTCATAGTGACCACCTAAGACAGAGAAAGCTGTCTTTTCCTGATCAGAATCTTTAATTTTTATTTGATGGAATCCTGATTCCAAATCAAGTGTTGTAAACAATGAGGCCTGTCCTAAATTTTGCAGTACCGTCGTAATATCTGGTATAGGGTATTTATCTGAAATAGTATTTTTATTTAGTTTTTGAAAGTCTACGACCATTCTACGCTTGGGTTGACCTGATTCGTCTAATCCTTTTTTTGGGACTGTCCAAATCGGTGAGTTGAAAGGGCTATTACTTTTTGAAATGATACCTTCATCAAGTAATCTTTTAACTTCCTTATTAACAAATTCATTGTCAGCTATTGGGTATGGGTACTGTTTTGTATAAACAGGATCTTCTGTCACTGTTCTAATTGTCGCTTCCAGTAGATTTGTAAAAGGTAATGGCCCAATGCCATTGTTTTCTTCCATTAAATCATCTATTCTTTTTCTATATTTTTCATATTTTTCATTAACTAAATAATTAATCTTAATTGTTTCCTCTTCCCCTAATTTAAATATCATTTTATCTAAATCTATTTTTCCTTTTAATGTTTTTAATCCTTTGTAACCTAATAATATATCAAAATCTTTTAATTCATCTGTTTCGTAAAAATCTAATATTTTATTAAATATTTGAGCAGTTTGTTTTTTTTCCAAAGTAGATGTACCGTGAATTGAATAAACCTTAACGTTTTCTTTTAAATTTTCAGAGTCACTTAACTTAATTTCTGAATTTACATAGTTATGGGTTGCACCTGTGTCAACTAGTACAAGATAATCTCTACTACCGTCTGACAAGGTGAGACAAGGCAACCCGTGTCTTAGTTTAAATGCTTAAAATTATTTCTCTTTTTACTTACAATATTTGATGAATTTCCAGTTTCTACACACATGTCATCTTTGTCATCTTCCATACATAGGTTATTCACTCGCATAGCTTTTTGATGTTGGTAATTACCACTGGGTTCTCGTTGCCTTTTAGGTATATTGGAGTTGTAGGTACCTTGTTGGTTGAAACTCGATTGTTGCTGGTTATATCGTTGTTGTTGTGTTGATACATTGTTGATCCAAGGTTTTGTTATAAACTGTCGAGTATTTCCTGATGATATATCCATTGGTTCCGGACGAGTATAATTCTGTTGATGATGATGTCCATGTTGCTTAAATGTTGTTATATTTGGACGTCTTTGAAATTCTTGTCTCGATTGGTGCTTCGGACGAACATATCCTTCTTGTCTGGGCTCTTCATAACTTAGATTTAATCGTCTATGTTCATTATCATGCTCAATTGTTCTCGCAATTGCATATGCATGTTCTAGATCCTTAATTTGGTTACCATAAAGAGTGGATCTTATATAAGAGTTTTTAATTCCATCCTTAAATACTCTGACTGCTTCCTGAACAGCTTCTTCCATCATTATCTCAATTGTTTTTTTTGGATGACCTGACATCGAAATTTTTGACGTGATGAGAGTCAGGGATCTGTTTATGTCATCATGATACTGGCTTAGAGTTTTATTGCCTTGTTGAAGTCTTCTCAATTCGTCTTGTAATACATAGATTGGTCTTTGATCTGCGTATGTGTAGTCCAAACGATTTTTTATAGCCTCCCAATTAAATATTGTGTTGTGATTTATAAGGACATCTGATGCAGATCCTCGTATTTTTGTCTTTACTATTGATAAAGCTTCACAATACCTGTTTGAAAATTCATGTTGTTTTATTCCATCCATCAACCTTGAGACGTCTTCTCTCCATGATCGGTATTCTAGTTGATTGCCATTAAACTCAGGCAATGTTTTAAATACATCCAAATTAATTTGTTCCGGGGTATTATATGTCATCATAACGGCTCGTAAGGGTTGTGGTATGCTTGGTTGTAGGTCGGGTGCTTGATTTAATCTTCGTTCAAGTTCCTCATTTTTTTCATTCAATGATTGCATGGTTAGCTGCATACTTGCAATTTGTTGTATCAAAGCTTCCATGTTTATTTGTAGGTTACCAGGATTAGCCATATTTTCTTCTTCCGTTAATCTGTTACTATCGAAAACTTTTTGTCTTTGTTTCTTCATTAATTGTTCACCTTAATTTTTTAATTTAAATTTTCTCTAGAGCACAAATTTACTTTATTGTGGTCAGAGTTTACTTAAATTATTTCTGGAGTCTTGAGTTACTTTACAAGAGTCAGTTTTAGTATCCTTGTTGCGGCAAGGATGAATATCGTGGTCCGCCTCGTGAAGAATAACAATATATTATTCTCCTGGCAGGATCGCCAGTTAAGTTGTCTATTTATTATAGAATTAAAAAAAATATTTTTTTCCTGAACGACGTGCGCTCAACTTTTATTTATTTTCTCTTAATTCTAATGAGTATGTCTTAGTACACATGCTAATTCAAAAACTGACTATTCTCGTGAATAGTTTGTCTTATATATTAAAAATGTAAGTATTGATAAGGATTAGTTACTCATCTTCATCAATATGTTTACAAACTGTTTATTTCTTAAATTACTTTGTTTAGATATTTTATACGTACTTATCATATATTCTTTGTTATATAAAATTGTGTTCTTATCATATATTCTTTGTTATTAAAATGTGTTATTATCATATATTCTTTGTTACATAAAAATGTGTTATTATCGTATATTCTTTGTTACATAAAAATGTGTTATTATCGTATATTCTTTGTTACATAAAAATGTGTCCTTGTCATAACTAAGTATGATAACATTTTCTGCTTAACTTAAGTGTTAGGTTGATTCAATTCAAGGTTACGAGTATCTTTCTTAAAAGATAAAATTTAAATAATCAATCTACATACTCGTGTACCTTAACTTACATATTCGTGTACCTTAACTCGCGCAATAAATAATTGTTGTCAAATCATAAAATATGCTTACCTGTTGTCTAGACCATTTATTGCAATTTCATTTACTTTGTATTTAGAAAAACAAGAAAAATGCTGACTTATCAAAAAGTAACTTTATTTTTAAGGTATTATTATTACAATTATTCTTGAGTAGATTCATTATTATTCTAAACGTGATTTAATAAAGAACGCTTTTTAACCCAAGCGGTAAAAAGCAAATATTTTTTAAAAAACAGAAAAACAAAGTTTTTGTTTAATTTGTACAACAAAGTATATATGTAGTTGAAGAAATCAAAAGTAGGTCAGCTAATACATAAAGAAAACATAGTATATAACAAATGTATGTATGTAGGTCAGAAATGTTCACAGCTGCAAAATAAAAATACGTGGGTCGTGTGACAAATCGCTTCTACGAGGCATACCCGGAAATTTTATAAGGTTTTCTTCTCATGAAAAATTATAAAACCCCGTATACTTATATATATATGTATGTATATAAATAATTTATCCAACAAATAAAAAATCTACGAGGCGCTCACAGGAATTTTTCTAATACATTTATTCATATATTTTTAAAAAATAATTATATAACAATATATAACACACATTTTTTAATAACTTGCCGCTTCTCCGAGGCACACCCCAAAAGTCGTTTAAAATTTTTTTTACTTCTCTTCGAGAATAAAGCAACCCCCCTTTACAACTTTTGGGTACTCGTAGCTTATACGAGGCACCTCCCAAAAGTTCTTTAAAATTTTTTTACCTCTTCGAGAATAAAGCAACCCTCCTTTTTAACTTTTGGACACTCGTAGCTTATACGAGGCACACCCCAAAAGTTCTTTAAATTTTTTTTACTTCTCTTCGAGAATAAAGCAACCCCTCTTTTCAACTTTTGGGCACTCGTAGCTTATACGAGGCACCTCCCAAAAGTTCTTTAATTTTTTTTTTTACTTCTCTTCGGGAATAAAGAAACCCCCCTTTTCAACTTTTGGGCACTCGTAGCTTATACGAGGCACCTCCCAAAAGTTGTTTAAAATTTTTTTACTTCTCTTCGAGAATAAAGCAACCCCCCCTTTTCAACTATTTGACAATCGTAGCTTATACGAGGCACCCCCCAAAAGTTCTTAAAAATTTTTTTACATCTCTTAGAGAATAAAGCAACCCCCGTTTTCAACTTTTGGGCACTCGCAGCTTATACGAGGCACCTCCCAAAAGTTCTTTAAAAATTTTTTACTTCTCTTCGAAAATAAAAAACCCCATCTCAACCTTTGGGCACTTGCCACTTATACGAGGCGCACCCCAAAATTTCCTTAAAATTTATTTTACTTCGTGTCAAGAATAAAATAAAACCCCACCTCAATGCGTATATACTCGTCGCTTATACGAGACGCACCCCAAAGTTCTTTAAAATTTTTTTTACTTCTGTTCGAGAAAAAAAAACCCCCTTCCCTTTTGCGTATCGCCACTCTTACGTCGATCATTTGGAAAGTCGTGAACACCTACTTTAAAGGTCATCATGTCGTTGCTCACAGCCTTAGTCCGTGCGTCCGACCGCATAGTCGACTTCCGAATGTACATGACTCAGCGCGACAAGGCAGAAGATTCCGTGCATACTATGGAGGTCTATAAAAGTGAAGTTACCCGTCTTTGGTCCGGCTTTCGATCATGCTATGATAATGCGCTTGATAAATACGAGGATATCAAGAAGGAGATCGATATGGAAACACTTAAAGCTCGTTTCTTGATCACGTTCAAGGCGCATGTCGAAGTGCTCTCAAGCATCAACGGAATCATCGATAGTCTTCGCCGAAGAGATACCTCGCTCGCTACCCCTCCAGAGATGCAACCGGATCAAACAAGGCACATATCTTTACCCCCTTGCGACACAGAAATCTTCTACGGAGATTATAAGTCATCGCCCACGTTCCGCGACATGTTCACGGCCCTCTACGGAACCAACAAACGCCTGTCACCTGTGGAAAAGATGTGCCACCTGATTAAGAAGACTCAGGGAGAAGCCCGCGAACTTCTCAAGACTTGCCCCATTACTAATGATGGATTTGACATGGCATGGCAAAATCTAGTTAATCGCTACGAAAACAAAAGGGTATTAATCAATGCGCAGCTCAAGTGTCTTTTCAATATCTCCCCCATCGCAAAGAAGACTGGCCCGAATATCCGACTACTACAGCGTACAATTAACGATTGTGTCACCAATCTAACGCGACTTCAAATCGATACCGAAAATTGGGACATAATCTTCTTCTATATATGTTCAACGTGCCTACCGGATGTAACACTTAGCATGTGGGAGCAGTCCTTACCCAATAGCACAAATTTACCTACGTGGAAGCAAATGGATGATTTCCTGACATCAAGATTTCAAACCCTAGAGTCCGTCGCGGATATTCGATCCACGTTTAGCAGCACAAGTGCAGCTAATCCTAACAAAGCGCTTACGATAAAGAAAACTGAGCCAAAGAAACTTAACAGTTACAGCACCGGCGTCTCAAACGAAAAGGCGGGAGGAAAATGCACGCTTTGTCCTTATCAACACCCCCTAAGGCTTTGCCCTTCATTCCTGAACATGTCCATTGAAGAGCGTTTTGAAAACTTACGGGAAAACTTCCTTATTACCCAGCGTCCTCCCTCAAAACCAGCAATTTTGCTCATCTTCCACTAGCCGACACATACCGCCAAGCCTGCTCTGAGATCGACTTGCTCCTGGGAGGCGATGTGTACCCTAAGGTGATTTAAGATGGGTTACACTGGGACAATAATAGGTCGCTAATTGCTCAAAATACAGTGTTCGGATGGATAGTTGCGGGCAAGGTTAGAAGAAACCCCGTCACACGGTCAGTAGTTTCTTTTTTCAACGAAATCACCCTTTCGAAACAGCTGCAACGATTCTGGGAGCTCGAAGACATACCTCAAAGTCCTAAGCCATCACCTGATGATTTGCACTGTGAACAGTTATTTCAAATGACAACCACCCGAAATAAGGACGGTAGATTCATGGTGTCACTTCCCTTTAAAAAGGAATTCCCCGAAACCCTCAACGTGGGAAAATCACGCAACATTCCTTTATCACGATTCTTCCGAAATGAAGCAAAACTAATCAAAAACCCCCAACTTAAATCCGAGTACGATTGTGTGATCACCGAATACTCGGCCCTAGGTCAAATGACCGAAGTAACCCCCTCTCCTGACGGTAACAAAAGTTACTATCTACCCCATCATGCGGTTTTCAAACCCGACAGCACCACAACGAAACTACGTGTTGTATTTGACGCCTCGTATTCTTCGTCCAATGGAATAAGTCTCAACGATCTTCTCCATCCAGGCCCTGTCCTGCAAGCGGATCTGACCACTTTGGTCTTGCTCTGGAGACTTTTTAGATATGTTTATAATGCGGACATCGAAAAGATGTACCGGCAAATCCTGGTGAACCCTTCTCACACATGTTATCAGCGCATAATTTTTCGAAACTCCCTCCACGAACAACCCCACGATTATGAGTTGAACACAGTCACCTTCGGTGTGAACTGTGCCCCCTACTTGGCCATCAGAACGCTGTTGCAACTAGCAAACGAATGTGAGTTAAACCAACCCCAAGCATCTGAAATCCTCAAAAACTTTATGTATGTCGATGATGTACTAGCCGGGTCACACACTCTCTCATCAGCATTAGGGGCAAGAAATGAACTCATCAAAGTCCTTGACTCTGCCGGTTTCTCTCTTCGAAAATGAACGGCAAATCACGATTACTTGCTTAAAGGTCTACCCCCCCCCCCCCCCAACACCACCTCCTGGGTGAAGAATTTCTCAAAATTTCAGATTCGAGCATTACCAAAACTTTTGGTTTGCGGTGGAACGCTGGAAACGACCACTTCTATTTCAAACTCAAGTCTTTTCCCGACCGAACCATGACGAGAAAAAGAGCAGTTCTCTCAGAAATTGCCAAATTGTTTGACCCCGCCAATTTATGTGCGTTAATCCCTGGCCATTTTCTCATTGGCACCACTTTACTCTCACCCCCCGAACCCGACTTGACTAGTCATTCACTAAGTTACGTCAACCGCTGGCAAAAGCTTAAGATACTTCATCAACAGTTGGCTCGATGATGGAAACACGAGTATCTGATAGAACTTCACAAACGAGTAAAGTGGAAATACCCCGAACGTAATTACGACATCGATGATCTAGTTGTAATCAAACAAGATAACCTACCACCTAACCAGTGGCGGTTAGGTCGTATCAATAAAACATACCCCGGTCCAGATAAACAGTTCCGTGTCGCTGACATTCGTACCGATAATGGCGTCATCACAAGACCCATTACTAAATTAGTCTTGCTCCCTAACCCAGGACCACAATGACTATCTAAACTCTTATCTCTCTTTTTTCCAGTCAACATGCCTCGTATCAACCGTGCAAGTATCTCTCCAATAGAGACGCTCGAAGCCACAACGCCCCAAATCAGCCAACAAAGCGCACTCGTATGATTGTCGTAAAAACCACGCACTGAGAAAATTCCTCAAATTTAATGATATGGATGCTAAGAAAAGACTTGAAGTCGTTAAACGTTTTCAGTACCATGAAAACTGTCTGGCACATTCTCATCAAAGGCCACAATGTCAAAATACCACACGTTGTCGACAATGTAGAGGCAGACATCATACCCTCCTTCATCGTCAGGAACGTCCTCGGACACCTAACAACATTGCGTTTGCATCCGATGCACGCTCAACAACCGGCGGCACGGCTATCGTTGTACTGAATATCCAAATTCAGCTGAATGCCGAATGGAGAAAGGTGCGAGGTCTTCTCAACCCCAGCGTAGAGCATAGCTCGATTGCAGCCTTCATTATCGGAAGGTACAATCTAGCCATGGAGACAACTGGTGATGAGAAATGGTGCACCATAACTTTTCGTTCACGTTTTGAAGACAGTCGCTCCTTTGTCGTCACTGCTAAAGTGACTAGGGATCTTCCAAAAATTCAACACCGAAAGAGGATTGATGATCGAGTAGCCGAATCCTATCAGAACCTTCGACCAGCTGACCCCGACTTCTTTAAAGGTCCTGAAATAAACCTCATTCTAGGAGCGGACATTTACCCACAACTAATTAGAAGTGGGATCCAACCAGCATCCGTTGCATCACCTATGGCTCAAGATACCATGCTAGGCTGGGTCATCATTGGAAAATTCGGGGTTTAACCCGCACGTTTTTCACAACATTCTAATTATTGTACTATTATACATAGTTTTATTATACTTATTATCCGATCATTAACATTTTTTTGAATTGCATTTATTTTTAAAACTTATTCGTTACTTTGAATTGTGCATTTGTATATATTAAAGATTATTCGTAAAATCACACCACTTGACATCTCACTACACCGGTAAAACTCGCTCTATTGCTACTGCCCTCGTATCTTCCCGTTTTATCTTGTTGCATCTTGCACTATAGCAAGGGGGCGGGATGTCTACGCACAGAACAATATTCTTACGTGCCTGAGTGTATATCGTTTCAATTCCATTTGCATACTCTATGCTTTATACATACATACATACAAACATAATTCAAAACCAGAAGTAAAGAATATGCAAGGAAGAAACTAAAAGTTCAGTTGAAATACAATCGTTCGCGCCTACGCATCAATCTTTTCGGTCAAGTGAAAGTGTCAGTGGTAATAAATTTAAAATTAAGTAATTATACACATACATATAAATAACAAAATACTTTACAACTTAATAAAAGAAAAACAAAACATTTAAAGTGCCCAAAAAATTACAATTTGCTTGCTAATCATTTAAATCCAAGAAAAGGTGCAAGTGTTTGTCCAACAACTCCAACCGGAACAATCGCGACAAGCGATCCATAGCTGCGTCTAGTCCTGTCAAACATCATCACCCGTAGAAGGAAGTACAACCTCACTATCATCAATATATTTGTGTAGAGGTAATCACAACGATCAACAGTCAAAGTGAGTAGTCATTTTCAATTTTGCACAACCCCATATCCCCCCCCCCCCTCCATCAATAATTCATGTTTTACTTTAAAGTTACGATTATTTACTGTTAACTCAAATTCTTTTAGTTCAGATATCTCCTCATCGACTCTTATCTTTTCTTCTCGTATAACTTGAGGTGTCTCTTTAAAGTATGCAAACTGTAGTGTTCTATAATACTGTGTGGAAGAAGGTTTATTGTTGTTCCATACTAATTTATTTATGTCATCACTTAATAATAATTTAAGTGGTACAACTGATGTCATATATAAATGAGAGCCAGAAATTTTATCATCTAAAAAGCTCTGTTGGTATTTGCTTTGACTAGATGTCCCATCACATCCCCATTTACAGTTAATTGTTAGATTTCCGCTTTCAATTTCATTTATTTCCTTTACTGACTTGGTCTCTAGGACTCTTTTAGCAGTATGATCCAATAGATTTTACACTGCCTGAACTTTCAGTAATAGAAATTCCTTGAGGATAACTGTTAGTTTTTTCTTTCGTGAGTTCTTTGTATGGTACGAGTATTTTGTACCCTTCATTTTCTAATGAAGCACTCCTCAAACGATTTACGTGGCCGACCAAGAGCAAAACTGGTAGAACATTCAGCCTCAGTAAACTTAATTGTAAATGTGCGTTCAAGCCAATTTGCATTCTTTTTTTGCAAATCGCGAATTCGTACGATTAGAATCCTGCCATCTTTGTTTGAAGTTAGAGTAAAAGCCTTTACACCTACTTATATTGTATCCAAAATTTCACATGCTCTAGTTTCGTTTAAGCCAACGTACGATTGTTACAAAAACTGCTTTAATTTTTTCTTTGTCAAACTCCAGAAGTTTCGAGCATAAAACCCCATGTGAAATAGAAAAACTTTCCATTGTCGTAAAACTCTTGCGCCTTAGATTCAGTTATAAATAAAAAACCGGAGAAAAATCGCTTGTACTTTTCGCGTTCGTCGGCACTTGTTGAATGACAAAAATCGATCAATGAACACCTATATATACTACGTATTTTTCAATATTTTACTGACAGGTACTTATGAGCACTCATAAATGTGGGTGCAATTTCTGTAAACAAATCATGCAGGTACTAACGGAAAAACCCAAATAATTAAAAAAGTGCACTTTCCTTTTAATTGTCCACGCAAATTTATTAGCGCTGATTACTTTGCTACTGCAATCATAAAAATCAAATAACCTTTTGTTTATTACTTTTATTTTTTTAATTTTGAGAATCACAAAAAAGTCATCAATGTTTTTTCCAAAGAATTTTGTGCATATCTCGAGCAAATTTTTTAAGTTCATACCTTTATTTAATTGTGAATAAAAGCGAAACGCATTCATCGATTTTCATGATTTATGTCTCATTTTGTTCACTTTACGTGAAAGTAATAGAACTTGACACTTTTTTACTATTTTGGATTTTTTATGAATAAAAAAATTTATTTTTTTAGGCAAAAAATATTTTTTTCTTCATACATTTATTTATAACTGCGAAACTGTTACTTATGTAGCGAAACGTTATATAAACAGATCAAAGTAATTGTAATTCTTGATTTTTCTAATTTGTGTAAGCAAAATCCGACTAGTGGTTCTTGAGTTATGTTAAACAAAAAGCCTTATAAGAATTGAGTCGCGAATCAATCAGCTGAAAAATGTTGTACTGTGTAATGCAACAAATTGAGAGGTGGAACTTGGAATTGATTAAAAATGTAAAAACAGATATGAAACAATGTATTAGTTATGATTTCTAACTGTGGGAAAGTATGGCTAAAATTGCAGGTCCAAATGTTTGGAGAAAAAAGGGATTTTTGTTATATGTTCATAAAAATAAACAAAAAAAAACTTAAGTCTCTGCAGAGTTTATTTTTTCAATTTTAGTATACTAAAATATCGTACTTTAAATAAAAAGCAAAAAAGTTAGCTCACATAATAAAATAATATTCGTTTTGAAATTCTTATGTTTAAATTAAGTTGGTTCGGTAAAACATACAAGTACTGAGTGTGAGGCGGCTATAAAAAAAACTAGCAGCCAGATCGGAGTAATTCTTTTTGATTTGATTGTACGTACCGTTTAGTCTAAAATTTCAAAATATCACATATTGCATGAAGAGTATTTTGACAATTTGACTTTTTTCCGCGAAATCCCCAGTGTGCGGCGCTCCACCCACAGTCAGATGGCATGGTAGAAAGATTTAACCGTACTCTGGAAGAATACCTGACAAAAGTGGTAAGCGCGCATCAAAAGAACTGGGACGAGCACATCCCGAAGTTTCTACTGGCATACAGGTCAGCTGTGCACGACTCAACATCACGAACACCTGCTAAGATTGTATTCGGAGCCGAGCTGAAACTGCCTGGTAACTTGGAATTTGGTATTAAGCCTACACCAGCAACTGAAGAAGATGCAAACTATTCCCAACATCAAGAAAATCTTAATGAACTTTAAAATTTGTACGCGGTCGAATTAAAATGGTCAGCAATAAGATGAAAGTACGACCGAGCTGCAAACTCTCAGGGACTTAACGAGGTTTTACTTTTCAAACCACAACGAAAAACGGATTGTCCCCAAAACTACAAACTCATTGGGATGGACCCTACACAGTGATAAAAAGATTAAATGATGTCGTTTACAGAATACAAAAGTATAACAGCCCAAGATCCAAAACGAAAATGGTTCATCTGGAGCGACTAGCCAACTATGGAAAAGGTGATTGTGTGCCTATTCGGGACGAACAGGCTTAAGTGGGCGGCAGTGTTACATAATTTAAATGAAGATTCAAATTTAACGGACATAAAAATACAGCGGTGATTAAGCACTGTATAATCAACCGTGTGTATGCAAATTTGAGCACTCGAATTTGAACTAACGGAGACACAACATTTAAGAAAGTTCTAGAAACAGCAACGAGAATCTACTAAATTGTTTAAGAAATCAGTATGAAAAATCTTCATAGCAATTGTAAACAATGGTCGCATTCATAAGACGTAGCTGTTGAGCTCAACTGGTGAGCTCAACAATTACGTCTTAGAAACGGCATGATGAATAATTCAATAATGAACAGATGTTTAATGTAAACAATTGAAAAGAAATAAAAATGCTGCAAAAGAAATAATTTAAATTTCCTAAATTAATTAGTTTAGTTTATACTAAAAAGTATGGACACCACAGAATTTGCAATGAAGTTTTTCTTGGCAGGAATTTTCCAATTTAATGCAAAATCTGCACCACAAATTTAATAGTCACAACATAAATATATACAGCAAAATACCCCAATAAAATTATAAACCTGCGCCGATAGTATTTATATTTCAACGTTAGGCCGGCACTGTGTTCTTGAATCTTTGAACCTTATATTGAACTAATTATGTAATTAATTTAAATAGACACCATAATAAACAGACGTATATATAATGAAATTAGTATTTTAATTTTATTTCTTTATTTTCGTTACTTTATCGCATTTGGAATGCAAAATTTCACAAATTAATTTGTAGTACCCACCTAACAAAACGGCATTGCATTATAATATAAAAACACAGAACTCTCTTGATCAGCTCTGGAGCTAAACACAACATGTTGACAAAATGTAGCGAAAAAATTTATGATGGAAAAAATGCCAGCAAATGCTCAACTATTGTGTGGAGCGGAACTACTCAACTCTGCGTTTCTAAGACAAACACTCAACGGTTGCGCAACAGTTACGTCTTATGAACGCGACCAATGACTAATGCCATCCATTGGATTACGGATGAAATTTACAATTAAAATGTTTTTAAGTTGCTACTACCATCTCCACGCAGTTTTAATAACATAGCTGAAAAACAATAAAGCCACAAGCACACTTGTTGTCATGTGAGGATTTTTCTACTACATTTTAGAGCCGTAGCAAGTCAAATGCTATATAAGCCGACACTGCCAGGCACAAAAAAGTCATTCTTGTCTAAGCTTTTGCAGCGTTAACTAAACAAATTACTTTGTGTATTTTATAAAACAGTGGTATTAAAGGAAATAAAACATCACTAAGTCAAAATCAATTTCCGTTTCTTAAATTAAGAAGATATGGGTAAACTCAGATTTGAACTTAAGCCAAAAATTTTCATTTCAATATAAACCTTAAACAGTTCAACAATTACTAATAAATATTAATTATTCCAAATTTTGATCAAGCAGACTGAGTAACAAAATTCGTTTACTAAGTTACATTGAGCAATATCTAACGAAGTTTCCCTAATAAAATCTTGATAAGAGATATGAGTGAAAACTGCAACTCCTATTATTACAGAATATTTCAGTATTCAAATAATTTTCAAACCAGCACGAATAATCATTGTGGTTGCGTCTTTTGACACAATTTGTACTTTTGGTGATTGTTCACTACGAAGGATTGCCAAAAAACTGAAAAGCCCAAAAAAAATTTTGACCGATCCACCGCGATCAATCGTTTATGAAACAGGTCATAACAGTCAAATTCATAAACACTTACAAAAGTTTTTTCATATTTATTTATTAGGTGAATAGATTTTACATCCTTACTGACTAAATATGAATAACAAAAACAGAATTGTATAAAAATAATTGGTTGAAGCAATTTAGATATAAAGTAAGATTTCTCTTCAGTACGCCGCACAGTAGTGCCAATTAGAAAAAAAGGTAGCAAATCTATATCTTTAAAACTTGCGAATCGATTACAATGTACACATGTAGGAATCATGAAGGAGGACCTAACCTCTAAGGATTTTCTAATTTGAAGCGCCCTGTTGACTACCTTGGGCATGCCAAACTTTGTGGGCTTCAACAAATAGTATGCTATTTTTTGAAGAGTTTTTGTTACATATCAGTTGTTTTTATTACTTTTACTTTTTATTTGAAAAAGTTTGCTCTATAATTTATTTAAAAAACCACGGCACAATCCCATTTATAATATATTTTCTAATTTTTGCGTTTTTTCCAATTTTATGAACGATAAAAGGTTTATTTTCCAAAACTACCCAATATGTTATCAGATAGGATTTTGTACAGCGATAAAATCATTATATAATGAATTCAGTAAGCAAAAATTAAAACTTGACGGTGTAATAAAAAATTTTAAATTATAAAATACAACAACATATTTTAATTCATTATTTTAATTTTATTTTTTCTTTGAAACTCGTATGATGTACGTATGTATGTAAACTAGTGGTATTCTGATAGTTGTGTTTTCAAAATTTTGTTAATTTTCCATTTACTTTTCTGTATTGCGGTTGGACCAGATGATAAAGGTTTTGGTTCAATATAACCTGTATATTTCTGATATAGAAACACAATCGAATTTCAACCACAATTGATTTAAAAAATACGAATTCGGTAATTCATATTCAGCCTGCTAAGAAAACAGGTGGATATAATTAAAAACATTTTTTATTTAAATCTTCTTCTGCGTTTGTAAAATTTTAGTGTGTAAGACAGAGAAATAAATATGATAAATTACGATCAAATCGCAAACAGAAAGCTGTTTGCTCTCAAATCCAACCCATATATTCGGCTTATTTTCATAATATTTTACCATTAATCCGCGTCCAATTCCGTAGTGCGTGCTATCCACAATGCGATATTCCGCAAAACTATGATTTCTTAGGTATTTTTAATGAATGTAAGACCAGTTAATTTTATATGAATATGAAGAAATAAATTTTGTATCTCTTAAGATCTTAACTTATCATTTTGTATATGTTGGATTGGGGAAAATACGAAAATATGCAACAAAAAAAATAAAATACAAATACATATGTATGCAAATACTATTTTTAGACGCGGTACAGCTCGCGAACTATTATCGCTACGCTTTACAAATGTTTTGAAAGTTCTCCTCAAACATTCAGATCTAAAAATCCAAAGTTCATATGTATGTATACGATAGGAACTGATTGTTTGAAAAATATTTGATGAATTAAATTATTCAATTGGATAATGCAATCTAGAAGCTAAATATAAATTTATGGAAAGTAGGTATTTGCAATACTTTTATTCAAAATACAAATGCATTTCAAATTTTTATTCCAAATACAAAATAGATTTTAATAAAAGTTTAATTTTCACAATGGAAATGATATTTTTTAAGTTTTTTTACTCTATAATTTTGCTTCGTTATGTGTTACTAAGTATCCAAACAACATTTTAATTGTCAAAAGATTTTTTATCACATTGTACAAATACATTAATAATACCGGGTTCTGATATACTGCAGGTACGCTCTGCACTGAATATAGAAAATAATTAAAATTACACAAGAATAAAACATCAATTTTGCCTTTCTTCTGAAATGACATTCATAAAAATGAAAAATTAATACATTTTTAAAACAAAACTAAAATTCAATTTCATTAATTTTGTATATTTACTCGTACATAGTGTCTTGACGATCCATTACATTTCTTTAATATAAATAATATAAAAAATAATTATGGATATTTATATACGAGAAGAAAATGTAAGCGATAAACACTGTAATATGCATGCATAATATTATACTAATAAACGCACAAAAATAAGTTTAGAGAAACAAAAAAAAAAATAAAAAATTATCTTTGCTTTTTGACTGCACATATCTACACATAATGTGTACATGTGCCCATGAACGCATTTCAGTATTGATGTATGTGTGACAAAAATTGGGAATTTACAACAACCACACCAATTTTCATCTGTTACTTTTAATCTGTTACTACAAAAATTACAACAAAAATATAAAATAAAAAAAAAAACTTCATTTATCACAACTACTGGTTATCCATTAGTGGTACCAAATTGTGCTATTGTTGAATATAGTTTGTAAAAATTAGTTTGTGGCTCGGGAATTAGCTAAACACACTTAAAGCATTGACATTGTCAAATTAAAATTTTTCCGTGCTGTGCAACCTATTTTTGTTTCTAATATGAACTGTTTAAATGTAAACTGCTCAATAACCGGAAATGATCGTATGGTGCAGAATTTTATAACGTGTTTAAATCTTTTAAGGAGGAGTTTAACAAAATCAATGCTAGATTCAACGATTTACTAAGTAAACTTAATAAATTTGGCGAACTATTTACTCTCAAGCTCATTTGTGTGGCGTGAGCCAAAACAGGTAAAGGAATATTGTCTCTTAACTCCTTACATTTCTTTGCTTTTGTGTTTTCTTTACACTCCTCAAATGAGACATCCTTGCGTCCTCGTTTTGTTAATGGTGGTGGAACAAAACAGATAGAAGCATCAAGCCAATTATTATAATTTTTTAAAAAAGCTTCTTCTAACACATTTTTCCCACCGAGTCTTAGATTCTGAACAGAATTTATTAAATCTTTTTATAAAATCTACCATATCTGAAGGGTTGACACATTTGATTACATCCCACGTCAGAAGCTTAAATTTATCTTTTAGTAATTGAGGTTCTGAATTTTTCATAAAAATTGTTTTGGGACTTGTTCCTAAAATGGTAAGATGTCAATTGTTTATAATTTGCAAAATGTTATTCGTTTTTCCTTGTACCAAATAACGAGTAATGCACAATTACACAACACTTCAAATAAATAACATCACAGTAAACAGACACAATCAATACAAAATACAAATCAATATGGCAGTGCCGAATTATAAATACCCTCCTATACGGAGGAAGTGTAATTAAATATTTAAATTTATTTTTTACTTCAAAATATTAATATACCATAATACATTAATTATCAACAGCTTATACATAAAAATTAAACACACTCTAAGTAAAATTAAAAAAAATTACCCACTATAAATTAGGTAAATTTCAACAAACTCTGTAATTTTACATGAAATTTCTTAAAATTTACTTAGCTTATGTTAGAAATTATTTAGAATATGTTGAAATTTACCCAATTTATAGTAGGAATCTTTACTTGTTCTATTAAAGTGCAAATGAAAACCATACATCTATGTATGTTCACATGCTTGTGGCAAATTTTTTTATGTAGGGTACAATGAACTATAACAATTAAAAGAGATGGAAGCGTGACACGATATTTTTTAAATGCAGTGTTCGTTAGTTACATATAATTTTATCAAGAAATTTATTTATAATAACGTAAGTTATTGCCGAATTTGTGCGTTAGCTGATTTTTTAGATTTTTTTTAGCATTTAATATACATAATAGTATTGAAGCTTTAGTTTTGTTTGAACATTAAGTGTTTTCGTGATCATTTCGAGCTCGTGAGTTAATTTTAAATTTAATAAAAGCACGAACGTATGCAAAAATTAGAATTCGGTGTAAATAAAACAGAAATTATTTTTTTGTAAGTGAGCGTGAGTCAAAATTAACTCACGCAACCATCTCTAATAGAAACCAAACTCATTTATAACAATAACAATAACTTTAATACCCAAAATAAAGACAAAAGAGAGTTAAAAACAAACAAGTTGATTTGTTGTTTGTTTTTTCAGATTAAGTACACTAGTCGGCATAAGTATTTTGACGAAACATTTTTCTGATTGTTCAACCTAGCTTAGCTTAGTGTCGTCAAATAACGGTGCGAAAATGATGCACAACACAAAGAATCTATTTTTAGCTCTTTTAATGCGAAATATTATATTGTTTCCTTTTGCATTCTCTTTCTGCTGATAATAATGCATGGAGACAACAAATTTTTGCGTGGCATAAGTATTTTGACGGTGCCTGTGTGGGCTTTTTCTTTGCATTTTTGAGCACGTTAAAGCGGAACAACTTTTGTATTTAAGTTTAATTAAAAATAAAATAAAAACTGGTTAAAAGGCGTTATGAACTATGGGTAAAACGGCAGAGTTGAGTTTGGTTACCAGATCTTCGATGGTAGCAAAGTTTAACGCTGGAACGGCAGTAAAAGACATTGCAATGGAGTTCAATGTGTCGCGTCAAACTGTGCACTATCAAATTAATAAGTTTAAAAAGCTTGACGACGTAAAAAACTTAACGAGATGAGGTGCAAAACGTAAAACAACGCGCACTGAAGACCGAGTCCTTCTACGAGAATTTAAAAAAATTGTTTTCTGAAGCCTCAATCTGCTGCAGATCAATGGAATTTGACGGCCAAGAACCCAATCAGTGAGCGTACTGTTAGACGACGTTTAAAGGAAGGAGATTTTAAGACAATTAAAGCTAAGGACGTGCCGTACATAACAAAGTCAAACAAGCTTAAAAGACTGGCCTTCGCAAAGGAACATTTGCACAAGCCAAAGGAGTTCTGGAGAAGCGTTCTATGGACAGATGAAAGCACCTTTGAGTATAACTCATCCAAAAACAAATTTTTAGTAAGATTACCAAAGGTAGTACGTCAAAGGAAACGACCAGCTTGTCAAAAAGTGAGCCATGGTGGAGGCTCTGTCATGTTCTGGGGATGTGTTGCGTATAATGGGCTGGGTGACTTGGTTCCTGTCACTGGCTCGATGAACCAAAACCAATATTTGATTACGCTAAATAAAAATGCCTTTCCTTCTGGTGATAAGCTTATTGGGGAATCATTTATCCTGCAACAGGATAATGCCCCGTGCCACAAAGCCCGGATGATTACTAAGTTTTTAAAGGATGTTGGTGTTAATACTTTAGACTGGCCACCTCAAAGTCCAGATTTAAATATTATAGAAAATGTCTGGTCTCTTTTGAAACGCAAAAGAACAGTTTCGTTAAATAAAACCAGAGAGGAGACAATTTCTGAGGTCACTTCCCTATGGGAAGAGATATCTCCAGAGATTCTTAAAAATTTAGTGGATTCAGTACCAAGACGCCTTTTAAAAGTTATAGAAGCCAAAGGAGGATATATATTTTACTAACTTCTTCTTCTTTTTTTACTTTTGTTAAGTTTAAACATTTTTATCTTAGTATTACATTCTTGTCAAAATACTTATACCAACACATGAAATTACAAATTAATTTACATCTTTTTAAGTTTCTATGAAATAATATTTATTTGCTTATTTTTAAGTTGTATAAGTTATAAATAAAAAGGAAAAAATAAATAAGAATTTTTAACAAAGCCGTTTAAAAATTAAATGTAAAAATGCACGATTTTTATTTCGTCAAAATACTTATGCCGACTAGTGTATTTAGCAACTAGAGTTCTTTCACAAAATTTTAATAAGTAAAAAAACGCGGTGCCTCTGCAAAAGTTTGGTGTGGAATATATAAGCTAAAATACTATATTAAAATATCACTTAATAAAATTTGCTGGATCGCAACAAGAAATTTGTTGAAACTCTGTGTATATATCAAAAATACCCCAAATATGGAGCACTTTAAAAAAAATATAAAAAATAATTGCAAAACATTTATCTAAAAAACATGAATGCAATTATGTAGCCAAATACCTGAAGTTGACGGTTCCATTTTAATAAAATTACTTTTAGAACGCTTAATAAGAATTATCAGCACCCAAAATATCTCAATTTTCAGTTTTAGGCACGGCACGAAAAACTTTGAAAAATTATTTGACTTTGACAGCTCACAGTCGATAGAGTAATTTACTCAAAACAAAAGTTTTTGGCAAATAGTGATGTAGAATTTAATTACCTTTCACCCAGTACCAAACACGAATGTGTAGGATAAAGTTCAGCTTTTGAATTAATCCTCACTTTTGGTACATTTCAACCCTCTGTGGACCGGAGGACCGATATCACTCCACAATCGAATTAAAATGTAATTTCCAGTACAACATAATTCCTAGCCAGAGCCAAAATCGTATAATGGAGTATTGTGTTAAGTAAGCTGACTACGAAAATCTAAACTTCTTGTTAACCAACATAAACTGGATTGATATCCTCTCTATACCTGATGCCATTGATGGAATTATTAACTCCTTTTATACTATTTTAAAAGATTATATTGATGAGTGTGTACCAAAAAATGTCGTCATCTGGCCTTCCCTGGGGATTTAAAATGATATCAAGACTAAAAAATAAAAAAAAAACAAAAATTTTAAAAAATATAAGTCTACATCGTTGTTAATCGAATGTATCAAATATTGTAAATTGCTGGTAGAATAC
The DNA here is from genome assembly GCA_956483585.1 of Gymnocheta viridis. NCBI lineage: Eukaryota > Metazoa > Arthropoda > Insecta > Diptera > Tachinidae > Gymnocheta > Gymnocheta viridis. The sequence goes on from OY101441.1 coordinate 85,958,249, forward strand.
AATTTACTTAATTTGAGGCTGTATAAAAATTATATAAATAACATAAAACATAATCTAAAACGTGATCAAAAATCGTTCTATAAATTTGTGAATACCAAGAGAAACTCTAATGGTTACCCCTCTACTGTGAAATATTCAGGGACAGAATCATCTGAGGCAACTATTATAAGTAATATGTTTGCTGATTTCTTTGCCTCAAATTATTCTAATGCAAAATACGACTCGTCTCGAAACTATCCTTTTCCTGTACAAGAACAACAACCAATTTGGCTTTCTTGTACCAATAGATCTAGTATTAAATTTTTTATAAAGAAACTAAAGTTTTCAACATCCAGTGGTCCTGACGGCGTTCCTAAAGAAAGGATCGTTTATTATACCATTATTTAAATCAGGATTTAAGTTAAAGTCAAAACTATTTGAACAACGTGTTTGTGAGACTTCAACTTATCTGCAGCATTTAACTACAATCATGGATTCGCAAATAGCAAATTTACAGATGTTATTTATACTGACTTCAGTAAGGCTTTTGATAGAGTAAATCACTGCATTAATGGGGTTCTCTAACAGAACTTTGAATTGGATAAAATCGTACCTATTGGCTTTAAATCTCAATAAATGAAAACATATGCATTTTTCCAGAAGAGCTAACTCTAGTGGGTGTTTCACTTTAGGAGAGTGCATATTGGAGTGCGTCGGTGAGTTTCTTGATCTTGGAGTTCTGTTTGATCGAAAGCTTCCGTTTATTAACCATATAAATATGTGCATAAATAAGGCCCGTGGTGTACTTGCATTTATTTACCGGTGGGCCAAAAAATTTAATGATTCTGCAGTAACGAGGCAACTTTATACTTCCTTGGTCAGACCTATTCTAGAATATTGTTCTGTCATCTGGGACCCTTATTATAACATCCATAGTGATCGTTTAGAGTCGGTACAGAAGCAGTTTTTACTTTTTATATTGCGTAGTTCATACCCCAACCGTGTGTCAAACTTGCCATCATACGAATTCAGATTACGACAAATTAACTTGCCTACACTGAAGATCCGGAGAAAAGTTTTAAATGCAATATTTGTTGTTAAACTTATAAATAGTGACATCTGTTCCGAGTTTCTGGTAAATGAGCTGACATTTAACTTACCACAACGTCCACTACGTCAATTTCATCCTCTGGCACTGCAATATTTTCTGATCCATTCCGTAGAACTTCAATGAATTGTACAATGCTATTGATATGCCTTTTCTTTTTCTTTATTAATTGTATACTTAAGCAACTAGTTTAGTTCTATATGATTTCATACAACTTTTCTTTTTTTTAAATAGGTTGTCTGTAAGGATTTTATTAATCCATAGACTTAAATAAATAAATACAAATGACAAACCTATATACCCACATTTATAAAAAATCTTATTACTCATCGCTTTGCTTGAACCAATACTTACATAAGTGAATGCTTGTACGTGTGTATTTTTAGCATTTGGAGGGGTTTCAACTTTATGAGCCTTTTATTCCTTTAATACTCAACCGATTTAAGCAATATATAATCGGGACACTAAAGCTCCACAATCTTTATCATTTGGTAAAAGGATAAACAAAATCGGTTGGCAAACAAAGGAGAAAAAGGATCTAAAAATTTGTCTTTGCCTATTTATATATAGATGAATTTGGCTTTATATTGTTACCCGCCCGGTAACAGAGCAGATTTACTAAAAATAGTAAAATTTTCCGAAGCATATAATATAACTGAATTTAATTTTTTAATTTATATTTCCTTATTATTTATTAAAAAGCATAGCAATCCTCTTATATTAAAAAAAATTGCTACGATATATAAAATGGAAATTTTTTTATAAATTTTCAAATGCAAAAAAAATATGTGAACAAAATACTTTTAAATAACTTTTAAATCAAAGGCCTTCTTTATTTTTAAAAATTATCTAAATTCGTACAAAATATAAAAAAAAGTTATGTACTTGTCCATTGGTATATAATACGTATATTTATTATTTAAAATACTAAATAAAACGGTCACATCTCGTGTGAAATTTAGCTAAAGTGTTTTTACTACACCCAACACCAGAGAATGCTGCAGTATATTTTTAACTTATTTCTTCTTGTTGAAAAACCTTTAAAATATTTTTCGGTAAAAACTTTTATTTTTATTGTAAAATAAAAAAAAAATTATTTGTTATAATATATTGTATAAGAATTATTTAAAAATATAATAAGTAATACTATAAATTTTCTTTAAAATAATCTGATATGTCAAAAGTTAATAGATTTTTTATATCTGCGGATGCAGAATCTTCATTTTCAATTTCAAGACTAATTTTGGGTAAACATTTTGTTCTTATAGAACATATAACTGAATCTGATGATATTAATAAATATTCCATTAGGTCCATATTTTGTTCTATTTTTGAGCTTTTACGTGTGTTGAAGATTCACATTTTCTGAACATCCCTGCTTCTTCTGTTACTTCACCTAAAGCCAACATATTTTTTCTATTATTTCTTTGCCATGAGCTAATAATCTGTGTAAAGTTGGTGTCATTGATTTCCAGGAATATATTTTGTTGAAGAGTTCTTTGGTTTCAGAAGCAAACGTTTTAAATCTATCTATATATTTGTTTTTTGCTATTGATCACTGCCAATATTATTTTCAGAATAACAGTAATAGAAGATGTGAGATCTTGATTTTCGAAAAAGCGTCTTGCCGTATTTCCACCATTTGAACTGCCCTAACCATGAACAGGCTTATCTATAATTAAACCAAGTTGTTCTTTAAATTCTACCTGAATTCGTTTTTTCTCATCTTTTCTTAATTTATGTACATCTGCATTATTTTTCGCTGCAATATTTTCAATTCCAGGAGTTGCTCGATAATTTATATCATATGCAAGATGTAAGCAGAGCTCCAGAAATCTTATCCTGGGATGAAGTGGTGAGATTCCAAATTTCAAACCTTTTTCATTAAGAGTTCCTTCAGAGCTCTCATGAAATTGTGAGCATATTTTTCCACATATATTACATTTCCAAGTGGATGTTGTATCCGTTAAAGCATTTGCAACTTTTCCATCAATCATTCTAAATTTGTATTGAAATGTAACTTTTATTATCCTACTACATTTTTCAATGAATAACGGAGACAATGATTTCATTTCCCCTTTCAAATGATGACATATTCATTGGTTGTTGTCTTATTTTCCTTCACATATTCTAAAAGTATTGGCCGACACAAGAATTTCGATTCTCGTGTGCATACGTTGCTGTTTATACAGGATATCCAGATATTCCATAGCATCCCCATTTCAACATCAAAATGTCTTTGCATTTATCTATGTATATCACTATCGCTGAACGTCGATATAATTCTCGATATATTTACTTTTGCACCTTTCATGGAGACATCCAATGATTGTTGTATTGGACGTAATATTTCGGATTATTGATTTACTACTGGAAAATATGTGGTATCCCTTTTCAGCAAAAGCCTTCTTTAACACGTTGACTGCCACGGCAATTTTCAGAAAACTGGCCAAAAATTACAATTTGATTTCATCACATTATATTACTAAAAACACTATTTCTAGATCATAGGTATCATCAAAAAGCAAAAATCATGTTTTTTTTTAGGAGAAAAAGGACCTACGAATTATCTCGTAGTTGGCTTCTGTAACAGAAATCGCTACGCAGAAGCCAACTACGAGTTAATTCGTACGTCTTTCTTTAAATTATTTCGTATTACACATCTCTAAGAAAGACTATTAGATGGCCCAAAAAGGTTCCACAAACAATAAAATAATACTTTATTTCTTGTATTTGAGTTAATTTTTTCATTATATTGAATGAATTTTTCCATTATAAAATTTTTTACTGGAAAATATGATGTATCACTTTTCAGCAAAAGGCTTCTTTAACAAGTTGACTGCCACGGCAATTTTCAGAAAACTGGCCAAAAATTACAATTTGATTTCATCACATTATATTACTAAAAACACTATTTCTAGATCATAGGTATCATCAAAAAGCAAAAATCATGTTTTTTTAGGAGAAAAAGGACCTACGAATTATCTCGTAGTTGGCTTCTGTAACAGAAATCGCTACGCAGAAGCCAACTACGAGTTAATTCGTACGTCTTTCTTTAAATTATTTCGTATTACACATCTCTAAGAAAGACTATTAGATGGCCCAAAAAGGTTCCACAAACAATAAAATAATACTTTATTTCTTGTATTTGAGTTAATTTTTTCATTATATTGAATGAATTTTTCCATTATAAAATTTTTTACTGGAAAATATGATGTATCACTTTTCAGCAAAAGGCTTCTTTAACAAGTTGACTGCCACGGCAATTTTCAGAAAACTGGCCAAAAATTACAATTTGATTTCATCACATTATATTACTAAAAACACTATTTCTAGATCATAGGTATCATCAAAAAGCAAAAATCATGTTTTTTTAGGAGAAAAAGGACCTACGAATTATCTCGTAGTTGGCTTCTGTAACAGAAATCGCTACGCAGAAGCCAACTTCGAGTTAATTCGTACGTCTTTCTTTAAATTATTTCGTATTACACATCTCTAAGAAAGACTATTAGATGGCCCAAAAAAGGTTCCACAAACAATAAAATAATACTTTATTTCTTGTATTTGAGTTAATTTTTTCATTATATTGAATGAATTTTTCCATTATAAATTTTTTTTGTTGTTAATAAATGTTCAGTTCCTGCAAGCCAACTTTGACTTTTTGTTCTTTTCCCAGAAGCCATTTATCGATAGTAGCACAGGTTTAATACAGTTTTATTCGTAGCTACACAAAAATGGCAGGTTTAGCGAGTACGAGATAACTTGTAGTCGGCAGTCAACGTGTTAAAATGATACACTAGAGCCCCGACTTGCGTCGTCCCAATTTGCGTCGCTTTTAAAAAAATGGAATAATTCGATTTGCGTCGTTGCAATTTCAAGTTGCGTTGTTTTGACCCCGATTTGCATCGGTTTGATTTCTATTTGCGTCGCTAAAAACGGTTAAATTTTTTAATGAAGCATTGTGGATTACCATTTTTAGCACAATTTATTAGCCATTAATATTCAGCATGTGTCAGAAGAAGATGTCATAATAAGTGATGATACATTAGAAGAAAAAAATTAACAATCGCCAATATTTCCAAAGCTATGCAATTAATTTCCCATGCAATGGATATATTTTTTGAAAACCGTAGCACAGGCGGAGCATCATCCGGTGATCAAGCCATTAGTTGTTACAAAGAAATATATCAACAAAAAAATCTTTAAAAATTCAACAAACTTTAGACATTTTTGTTTAAAAAAACAGTAAGACCATCCAATCAAATTGATATACGTGTTGTTGATTTAGCTTTATTATCTGAAGAGAGCTCAATGTAAGCTAAATAAATTAAAATTTTTTAATGCATCTACTTTTTATGAATATACATACGACTACATAAGTAGATAGGTAATGGTGGCAATAGACATGCGCGACTGCGCTGCCGCCATTACTTTTGAGCGAGCCAGTGTTGCCATCCTCTAGTTTTTTTTATATGTATGTGTGTATGTTCGTTTACTTGCCTGTGCTATGTTGGTTGGTTGTGTGTTTATGTTGTTGGGTGTGTTTCTGTTGGTATCTAGGCAGAGATATTTTTTGTTGGCAGAGAATGTGTATATATATAATTGTTTTAGGTGCGTCGTCATCACTGACGTCACAGTATGTTGGTATGGAGACAGAGATATTTTTTGTTGGCAGAGAATTTGTGTATATCTGATTATTTCTGGTATGTCATCATCACTGACATCATAGCGTGTGTATGAGAGTGTGTTTGAATCTGTGTAGGTGCTTGTTTGTATGTTGATATCACTTTGGTATCGTTGTATTAATGAGGTTTATTAGATTTTATTTTTTGTTCTTTTATATATTTAAGTCTGTTTTTATATATGTATGTTTTTGATTTTTCTTTATGTTTTCATAATTATGCTGACTTCAACATTTATTCGTCATAATCTGACTATACAGATAAATATAGCAGTCTTAAATTTTTTTTGTTTATTCTATACAGAAATATTTTTTTCTCAAATTCGTTGGTGGTCTGTAAATTGTATTTATAAGTTTCTATTGCAAAGCTCACAAAAAATAATTTTATGCATATGATAACAAAAATCTGAATTTCGCAATTTTACAAATGGATCCAAAATCTTATTGTTTTTCTGTTTTGCATACTAACGCATTTTTGTTTATAATTTGAGCTCTACTGTTGAATCAGGCACAATCTTGATTTGATTTGTTTATTTATTGACAAAGGAATTTGAATTTCACAATCTTATAAAATTGCATTTATATAGCATTTTATAAAACTAGAAAATTTAAAAGATCTGATAAGTTATGATATAATAACCCAAACACAAATCTTTACTGATTTCTTCAGAAATATATGATTCCTAATTATCTTTTCGAAAAATAATACAAGACAGAGAATATTTTATATTAATAATACAATTTTATTTTATTTATTAATTTTTATTAATTTTGATTATAAAGTTTGAAACATTTCATAGTATGAGACTATTAAATTTTCTAATATTGCTTTCCGTAGAAAGTATATAGAACATCTACAAGTGTCAGGTCCTTCCTCACATTTCGGATCATACCACGGACAGCATTTAAAATGTCTTCTGTGTTGTCTTCATCTTCCATTACATCATATTCCCTATTTTCGTCGAGCATATTTTGGAAAAATTTGATCATTTCCCAATGGTCGTATAGTCTGAAGCTATCAAAATCTCTTCTGAATTTATTTAGACTCCTTCTTATTTGACTCATTTTATTAACGTCCGTATTAATTTTGTTTCTGCTTACTTTTTCAAAGGAATTGTCGATACTGATGATTTTTTCCTGAATATTTAACCAAAAAGTATCTAAAATTATGTATTATTTCCTTCTCCCTCTTATACCAATTTTGTATTATTATCTCTCTCTATCCCCATCACCCTATCACTACCCTCCACTTATTCCCTATTTCACCATAAATATTTTCTTGGAAGTATCGGAGCTACTTTTAAGTTCAATAACAATTAAAGATTCAAAGTGACAAGATCTTAATCAAAAATGAACTCCGTGAAAAATCTGAAAACAAAATTTAATTCCCTGAAGAGTAAATCCTTAATTCACATTAAGGATCTGGATATAACAGATAAATATCCTATTCAAACAATATCACGGATAACAACAAAATATGGACCAACACTAAAAGTTGAGTTGGAAAACAACATAATGTTTCTCCCCAAAAAATATAATAGTTTAACAGATGAAGAAATTAAGGATCTCTCGAGTGGATCATTTCAATTATGCAGAGAAGGAGAGTGCGGTCTAATTCTTGAGAGTGAGATGGATGAATTTTTAATTCAAAATAGCCAATATCCCGATTGGCATTAAAATAAATTAATTCTGTTTAGTAAATTATAAATAAAAAATAAAAAAGCCATTAAAGAGATTTGTAAAATATAGATGATTATGTGTTTTCATTTAATCTTTCTTAGTTATTTCATAAAGAAATATAAGACATAAATGACCACAGATAAATGTATTAAAATTCTGATGTTGATTATAGTTGTATTTTATATTTGTACCAAGATATTTGACTACTTCCGAAGGAGGTTGTAAGTTTCCAAAACTGTCGAAATACTCTTTTTCATCGATGTTCCTATAATATGCTACCCAGTGTGTACCAGGACCTGTTGATAAATCTAAATTGATTATTCCACACTCAATTTTCTTTGATCGTTTTGGTAGTGAGTCCAACATAAATACTCCTCTAAAATAAGGAATATTTATAGAAAAATTTATTAGGTCAACATCTGATAGTGGTCTGTTGGGTAGCATTCTTAAGAGCTTTTTGTATGTTCTTTATAAACTAAACCATATCCCTTTTTATATGGTTTTAGGTAAAGGCCTTTTCCAACTGCTATAGATTCCATCGCTTTATTATGTCTAGTTGCTTCATCAAGTTAATTTTTTGCATTCTTTGTTGCATTTACAGCCTTAGCTATAGCGGCACCTCCAGTTGCTAGACTGCCAATTGCCCCCAGAGCAGTTAGAATCGGTATTAGGGGTAAAAAACCACCAATTTTTGGAACACTTATTATGCGTGGTATTATAACATGTGATTTTCCTCCTTTTAGTGATTTATTGATAGTTTTACGTGCGATTCTAATGGCTGAGTTAATGTCTAAAGGTTTTTGTTTCTTTAGTATTTTTGTTGCAGCTCGAATTGATGAAGTGAACAAATTTTTACCATTTAATTTGGTTTTCTTTTCATTTTTCTTTTTTCCCACACCCATACCGAACTTCGTTTTGGCTTTCATTGTGTTAGTAACCATATATGCAAATGATTTTTCTGCAAGACTGCTATCTTTTGATAAAACTCGATCCCAGGCTGAATTTTCAAGAATTTTATCTGCCAGATGTCTAATATTTAAATCCTTATTTTTAGAATAAGTTATATCGTGATTTTTGCAGGCAGAGTCCAGTAAATTAATTCCTTTATCACCTCGATTTAAACATTTTTGTAGTTTAGTTCCCGGCCCACAGTACTGATATCCAGGAAGATGAAGTTCAACAGGAAAATTATTTATTATTTTATCTACTATACCTGCTCCAACGAAGGTGTTTTTATGACTAAACGATTTGTTGTAATGTATAAAAATCTTATTAATTTAATTTTTTTTCTATAATAAAAGGTAACAAACATAAATTACATTTAGTTACAAAAATGCGGTTAGTGAAACAACATAAAAATATTTTGGTTCGTAATATTGATGATTCATCGAACATCACTTCAAAAATAAAACACAGCTCACTCTTACCAAATTCTATCCGAGCTCTAATAGTGGGACCATCAAATTGTGGAAAGACTAATGTTATGATTGGGTTACTAGAAAGTCCTAACGGACTAAAATTTGAAAACATCTATTTATACTCAAAATCCTTATATCAGCCGAAATATGAATACTTGAAGAGATTAATTTCACCAATTAAAGGTATGGGATATTACACATTTGCCAACAATGAATCAGTTATTACCCCTAACGAAGCTAAAACTAATTCAATTATGATATTTGATGATGTTGCATGTGAGAAGCAGAACAATATACGGGATTATTTTTGTATGGGTCGACATAAGGATGTGGATTCATTCTACTTGTGTCAAACTTATACCAGAATTCCCAAGCATTTGATAAGAGACAACGCGAATGTAATTATAATGTTTAAACAAGATGACAGAAATATGAAGCATGTTTATAGTGATCATGTTGCCGGCGAAGTGAACCTTGAACAATTTCATGAAATTTGTAGAGAATGTTGGAAGGAAAAATATGGATTTCTGATGATAAGCAAAGATAACGAGTTAAACAATGGTCGCTATAGAAAATTATTTGACTATTTTATAACAATATAAATTACTCTACATAAAAGAAAAACTTTAGTATAAAATCTGACTTTGAACACACAATACACCTACATATCTATTAAAATATTTACTATACCTGATAACCTAATAGGATACCCAATACCCTGATCTGATACCTAATAATCTGATCTGATACCTGATAATCTGATCTGATACCTGATAATCTGATCTGATACCTAATAATCTGATCTGATACCTGATAAGCTGATCTGATACCTAATAATCTGATCTGATACCTGATAATCTGATCTGATACCTGATAATCTGATCTGATACCTGATAAGCTGATCTGATACCTAATAATCTGATCTGTTACCTGATAATCTGATCTGATACCTGATAATCTGATCTGATACCTGATAAGCTGATCTGATACCTAATAATCTGATCTGATACCTGATTACCTGATCTGATATTTGCTGTTGCTAAACATGATCTCTGATCTGATACCTGATAATCTGATCTGATACCTGATAATCTGATCTGATACCTGATAAGCTGATCTGATACCTAATAATCTGATCTGTTACCTGATAATCTGATCTGATACCTGATAATCTGATCTGATACCTGATAAGCTGATCTGATACCTAATAATCTGATCTGATACCTGATTACCTGATCTGATATTTGCTGTTGCTAAACATGGATGAGAAAGTTTTAAATGAATTGGTTGCAACGAGAAATGTCTTGAAGAAAAAGCTTCGTAGTATAAAAACTGGTGAAATAGATACACGTGATCAACTAAGAGATACTTTCAAACCTATAACAGACCCCTTAAATGAATTTATAAATAATTCTAACAATATCAATAGAATTATCAAAAAAGAAAAGAATAAGATGAAAACAGAAATTGAAGAAACTAACAGTCCTCATATTAATAAATCATCAATTAAATTGGAGACAAGCACACCAAAGAAACTTGTAGAAGGAGTAATATTTGATAATAGCAAATCATTCAATGATTCTAATGAAAGTAATAGTGACAATGAGGATGATGATAATTTTTACTCACAGAATTCAAATATTGAAGAGAGTTACACTGACTTATCACTCTTGGAGGACAGAAATGATTTAGATACTAACTATCGGCCACATAAATATTTCAATAATGAATGGAAATTTGGTGATAGTAACCTCAAATTAAATGAGGGTAAAATACAGGTTGGTGGTCAAATATGGGCTCTAACGCCAGGACTGTTTTCTCTAATGTTTCATAAAACGCCAAAAAACTATGATAAATATGAACTAGAACTCTACAAAAAAATCTTAATTAGTACAAATGCGTACAGAAGAGAATATAAACCTGATGGTCAAATCAAGGGAACGAAAGCATATAAATATAAACATATTATTAAAAAGATGTTTAAAGAGCAAAACCAACAGTCTGTATCAAAAGCAATAGCAAATAAGATATCAACTAATTATAAAGGAGGTGGATTGATGCAATTTAACCCCCATAAACCATACTATATATACTGGGACGATCCAAATGAGTTGGTAGATCGACTTCGTCTACTGATAGCATCACAAGCTGCTGGTCATACTAATCATAATAACGAGATGGTATCAATTATTGAAGAACTACGCGAAGCTAATATAATACAATAATCTATAGAAAGTATGTCTGTTGATAAGTTTGGACACTATCTAAACGGTACAAGCGATATAATTTCACTGAAAAATGCCCCTAGACTGTTGGGGTTCTTTATGGATACGAACAACAACATCGATGTCCAAAACAAAAGAATCAAAAATGTGGCAAAGGCTGTGGAGGAAAACGATGTTATCAGTAAATTGTTTCTGCAAAATCAAATCGAAGAAATAGAATACAAACTATTAAAATACTTTAAGGAAGATAACAACAAAATGTATGATACTTTTAGAATTCAACTCGAAATGCTACAACATGCAACAACATTACAGTTGGAAAAGAATAAGAAAATTGAAGAAAACATTTCCAAAATCAATACATTTTTGGAAGATGGTTATCTACAAAGATTTGTTGAGAGCCTACAAAAGAAAAGTTAAATGAAAAGATTTATAGATAGGAAAATTACATGTTCGCATCAATAAGCAAAAGTTCATCAAGCAGATTACAACGTATCCAAAACAATTCTTAAAACTATAAACATGTCTTCAAAAAGAAATCTAGTTAACGAACTCCATAAACAAGCTCGAAAATCTTTTGCACGTCGTAGAGTTGCGATGAAAGGAATAGATGATCTCTGGCAAGCTGATTTAGTTGAAATGGGGAATTACTCTATAGACAATAAAAATTATAGATTTTTGTTAACCATATTTGATACATTCTCAAAATATGCATGGGCAGTACCGCTGAAAACAAAAACTGCACTTGAAACAACACAAGCAATGGTAGATATTTTTCAACTGGGACGAGTACCAAAAAACCTACAAACAGACGATGGTAAAGAATTTTTTAATAAAAACTTTGCGAAATTGATGGATAAGCACAAAATTAATCACTATTCAACGTATAGCACAGTGAAAGCATCAATAGTAGAACGACTTAATAGAACATTAAAAGGGATGATGTGGAAAGAATTTAGTTTTAATGGTTCGTACAACTGGTTGGATATCTACAAAGATCTATTAAAAGCATATAACAGTAAAGTTCATCGTACCATCAAAATGCCTCCAATCAGTGTCAACTCAACAAATGAGAAAAAATTATTAAATACAGTATACAGTCATTTGAAGATGTATAAAATCTCGAAATTTAATGTTGGAGATCATGTGCGCATAAGCAAATACAAACATACATTTGAAAAGGGTTATACTCCAAATTGGACAACAGAAATTCTCACTATTAAAACAATTCAAAATACATATCCTGCAACATACATATTAGAGGATTATCGTGGTAATCTCATTCAAGGTGGATTTTACGATGAAGAACTCTCAAAAACTAGATTTCCAAATACATATCTAGTTGAAAAGATTATTAAAACTAAAGGAGATAAAGCGTATGTTAAGTGGTTAGGATTTACTAATGAACACAATTCTTGGATAAGTAAAGATGAAATATTATAGTTGAAACAAAATATTTAGAATTATTGTATTAAGAATTATTGCATTTAGTATTAAAAATTATAATGTAAATTCAAAACAAAAAAGATTAAATTAAAATAAAAACGCTTTTTATAAACCATATTGTGTGTTAAACTTTATTCAATTACAATCAAGCAGGCATAATGTCAATAACACTTACTCTGAGCTCCAACTCATCAGAGTTATCTGCTAATTACTTCCCTCCTATTGAGTTAAATGAGACATATGAATGTGCTCTAACTGATTTTCATTCGTATAATAGCATTTCAAATGTTGATGTCTACAACAATTTGTTTCATATAGGTGAAAATGTGATTGAAATACCAATTGGATCTTATGAATTGAATGACATAGTTGATTATATAGAGGAAGAATACAAACGATATGGTAGAGAAAATAAAATTTTTATAGAAGCCAATAATAACACAATGCAGGTTAAAGTTAATAGCTCTACGAATCCAATATATTTTAATAAGGAAAATACAATTGGAAAACTCTTAGGATTCAACGATAAAATCCTAACTCCAAACGAAGATCATTATTCAGATCTTCCAGTTAATATTTTCAAGGTGAATCTATTACGAATTAAAAGTAGTATCACTGTTAATACATATATGAACAATTCCAAATCGCATACACTACACGAGTTTCCGATTAATGTGCCTCCAGGCTATAAAATAGCTGAGATTCCTAGAAACCTCATTTATTTACCTGTGAACTCCAGAGAGGTAGGTTCACTAACGCTACGAGTAGTTGATCAGTACGGCGATTTAATTAATTTTCGAGGAGAGGAAATAACAATAAGAATTCATTTAAGACCAACTAAGTAATGTTGATATACAACTCAAGTATATCGAAAAATATAACAACAACAACAACATACAACCCTAAAACATTATCACAACCTAAACCACAATTGAAAAGATCACTTCATCAAAAAACGTTGACAACAACAAATAAAAATTTTCTAAAGTTTTTTAATTTCAAACTGAAGACAAAATGAGTTCAATAATAAATGTATTGTATAAGTCATTATCTGATGAAAATATAATCAAAAAGGACTATCATACATATGTGCCATACATACAATCTTACAACAATAATGATGAAATACGCATTTCAATACAAAATCAAGATTTGTATGTTTTACCTAGTGAAAGTTATATATATGTGGAAGGATCTGTTGTAGATGAGAAAACCTCTAAATCTACAGGTAATTTCAAATTAAAAAACAACTTTGTGGCATATCTATTTGATGAAATTCGCTATGAGCTGAATGGCATTGAAATTGATCATACAAGATATTTAGGAGCCACAAGCACCATAAAAAAACTTGGTTTCTTTATCACCAACGGAAAGCACAGGAATGCAGAATGCTGGTTGGAATAAAATTGATGATTTGAAACTTGTAAATGGCTACTTTAATTTCTATGTACCACTTAAGATGCTTTTAGGATTCGCTGAAGACTATAATAAAGTTATACTAAATGGAAAGCATGAATTGATATTCTTACGTAATAAGAATGATGAAAATCTTCTACACTCGAACGTTTCTACTGAAAAAGCAAAACTTGCAATTTCACTCATCTCATGGAGAATTCCACACGTACAATTATCTGATCTTTGTAAGCTGAATATGATTAAAATTATTAGCAATGGTGCTTCTATACCGATGGCATTCCGTAGTTGGGATTGTCATGTAAATTCACAATTAAATACAGGAAAAAGTCATATTTGGAATGTTAAATTAGCCGCAAGTAGAGAACGCCCCCGTTTTGTATTGATTGCTTTTCAACAAGAAAATAAGTTTGTTCATTGTGATCTGACCAATTTAAAAGTTCATTTAAATTCAGTATCATACCCATATGATGATCTAAATATTAAATTTAAAAATGAGCGTTATGCAATTCTATAAGAATTTAAAAATAATGCACCGATTATTGTAGTAGATGTTAGCCATCAAAACGAGTCGCTCAATAACGGACCAATTGATATAAAAATTGAATTTGAAACAGACACAAATATTCCATCAAAGACATCAGCTTACTGTATTCTTATTCATGATCGTATAATTGAATATATTCCTATAAAAGGACAAGTTCGGAAACTCTTATAAATTCAGTAATATGGAGGATAACAAGGTTTTCATAGACTTGCAAGGTTTCAAAAATAATTCAAACAATTTTATTGCCAAAGAAGTAGCAGTTGTTTTCAGCAATAATGAACACATCAATTTCATTATAAAACCTCCATATGATTTCCTATGTTTTTTGGCAAAAAAGCAGAGAGAAGCAAATTGGTTAACAAAAAACTATCATCATCTATACTGGAACGATGGATCAGTATCATTTCAAAGCGTTTGCAGATTTTTGAAAGACAACTTAAAATATTCTATAATCTATGTTAAAGGTGAAGAAAAGAAAAAATGGTTGGAAGAAATAATTCATCAAACAATTGTTAACATTGAGAATATTGCCTGCATCAACTTTAAACAAATGAATAGCAATTATCCAGACGATTTCTACTGTGACTATCACAACTATGGTATTTGCGCCAAAAGAAATGCAATTTTACTTAAAAAAGAGACTTCAAAATAAAGAAAATACACATGTTTATTCACTGTTTTATATTAAAAAATTCTAAATTTTTTTATTATTTTTTTTTATTTATTATTTTTTCTTAAAAAATCTTAATAATAATACAGATTAAATTTTATAAATTAATAAAAATATGGAAAAAACTTTATACAATATTTGCTTTTTATTTACAAATGATTTGGGCATAGGTAAGAACACCAAATGAAATAATAATAAATAAATAAATCAATAATTAAATTAATAAATAAATTAATAATTAAATTAAATCGTCATTGTCATCTTACAGGTAATATTAAAAATAAAACATATTAATCTATATCCATTGATTCATTAATTCTGTCTATATAATGTCCCCAAGCACGCGTTTTTATATTACACAGTGCGACAAAGAAAAAAACCTGGGACCGGATATTATTTTTCTTGTAAGGCTTGTCGAGTAAAACTAGATTCCAATAGTGAAATATGCCGGACACTCCAAAATCCGGATTTACGGTTAAGAAACCGGTTTTTGTACCTTTGCGCACTTATAAGCCTGTAATTTTGTTGATAATGATCTGATTTTCAATTTTCAAGAAACTGAGATCTTTCGAATGACATATAATTTATCTAAGAAAATTTGAGAAATTTGGGTGTTATTGTCGAGCAAACACAAATTTTGTAGATTTTTCAAAAATTTTTCAACTTTGGTGACGTTTTTATACATTATTTTATTAAGAAACTATAATACTATTAAATTTATTCAAAAAGTACGTTTATTTACGATTACAACGCATATTTGGGTTTAAAAATAGATAGGTTATTGACTGAGTTATTTAACTTTTCATGAAAATAAACTTTTAAACATTTTATACAAATTTTATTAATCCATTAATCACTGTTATCCTAAACACAAAAAAAATTTGTAATGGGAGTTTTAGTCATTCAAAAATATTGTTTTTTCGTGTTCTTTTTATGCACTTTCTTTAAAATACAAATCACTGTTAGTTAGCCTAAACACAACTTAGAATTACAACAAATATTTGTAATGAGAATTACAACAAATAATTGTGATGAGAGCTTTACTCATGTCAAATTATTGTTTTTTCTTTTAATATGACGTTTTGTTAATGTCTTCTTTTTCACTTTGAATCTGTGTTTTTAAAAAAAGGTTTGCAATTTAATAAAAATCGTGTGCAATTAAAATTAAATAAAAAATGTGTGACAATCCTAACAAATTTTGCTATATTTGTGGCTTATTTACTGATATCAGTCACCGGCGTGATTTTAAAAACAATATTTGAGTGGTAGAAGTGTACAATAAAGTATTTAATCGTTCTTTTGATACTAGTCGCTGGTACGAGCCAGAATTTATTTGTCAATATTGCTGTAATACTTTAAAAAAAAGGAAATCACAATTACAATGCAGATTAATGGCGGCTTTTTATTGATGGTTCATGTAAAAGTAAGTTTTCTTATAAAAATGTATGACTTTATTTTTATTACTTTTAGATTTGTTATGTAATATCTAGGCTTAAAAGCTGTTTTATTGCATAACCAAAATCAATTACCTTCAGTTCCAATCGCATATGCGACTAATACAAAAGAGACTTACGAAGTAATGAAAAATATACTAATGTTTGTTAGCTATACCACCCATAAATGGAAAGTTGTCGCTGACTTAAAGGTTTTGACAATTTTATTTGGTATGCAAGGTGGCTACACAAAGTATCCGTGCTATCTTTGTGAATGGGATAGTTGGTCACCGAATCGTTATGATCGCAAAGTATGGCCATCTCGCGAGTCACATAGAAAAGGCAGCAAAAACATTTTAAATTAAAGCTGAGGACGTTATTCTGCCACCACTGCATCTTAAACTAGGATACATGAAACAATTTGTAAAAAAATTAGATGTAAATGTCATCTCAAAGCGGTGTTCCCAAAACTAAGTGAAGCCAAAATAAAAGGAGGTATTAATTTGTTTATATATCTAGTGCGTTTTTCATCGTTTTTATCTGTTTTGATAACTTTTAGGTATTTAGATGCAGATTTCATTAACAAGCTAAGTTCCGTTGAAAGACGTGCATGGAATAGTTTTGTTGCGCTATGCGATAATTTCCTTGGAAATCACAGAAGCAACGGCTATGTCACAGTTGTCAATGAGTTTTTAAGTGCGTATGGTGGAATGGGGTGCAACATGTCTATAAAAATTCATTTTCTGCATTCGCATTTGGACTTTTTCCCAGATAAGCTGGGCCAGTTCAGTGATGAGCAAGGCGAACATTTTCACCAGGAAATGGCAACTATTGAAAAACGCTTTGAAGGAAAAAATAAGATAAAAATGATTTCAGAATATTGCTGGTCACTTAAACGAGAAACTGATGATGCTGATTTAAAAAAAACGGTCAAGCAAACACTTTTGAGTTAAATAACCAAAAATAAAAACGTCACCAAAGTTAAAAATTTTTTGAAAAATATACAAAATTTGTGTTTGCTCGACAATAACACCCAAATTTCTCAAATTTTCTTAGATAAATTATATGTCATTCGAAAGATCTCAGTTTCTTCTTTCTAAGTCTAGTAAAAAGTTTAAAATCCGATCATTAGCAACAAAATAACAGGCTTATAAGTGCGCAAAGGTACAAAATCCGGTTTTTTAATCGTAAATCCGGATTTTGGAGGTGTCCGGCATATTTCACTATTGGAATCTAGTTTTACTCGACAAGGCCTACAAGAAAAATAATATCCGGTCCCAGGTTTTTCTATTTCATTCAATTTTGTAACACTGTGTTATCTTCCATAATATTTCTCTTGTCATCAGAAGAGCTAAGCACTACTTTATATAGTTTTTGAGTATACAACTGATGTGCTTTGGATCTGAATAAAAACATTTCATCTGACAAGATCTCACTTTCAAATAAACATTTCTTGTAGTCATTAATGGTCAACTTTTTAATTACAGAATTTTTAACCCCCTTTGATTTTTTAACATCTTCCGAGTGAAGAGTCGACAGAGAATACATTTTTGATCTTAAACCTAAAAACTCTGTCATTATATCTCCCTTGTTTTCATCTTTCATCATTCCTAAAACCTTCTTATTGAGTAGCGGTAAATGAAATTGATTATCTATAGGATATTCTGATGTGTCAAAATTCAAACTAATATCGTTAAGTCTGCAATCAATTTTTTGAATTTAGATCCTCCAACTGTCTTATTTTGAGGACAAAATGGTAAATCATTATGTAGATCATGTATTGAGTCGGGATACTCTATATCCACCTCTAATATGTAACCATATTGTGATGTATCAGATATTTTTTCCACATCAAAATCAGGATCACATACCCACTCAAATTCTCCACAGGGAAGATATTTTGACATTGCCCACCCATATTAATTATTCGCATCTAAATACATTAAATATTCAGATGGTTTTGTAACATCAAAATCTTCAAAATACTTATGGTTGGCCTTAGAATATCTTTGTGAGCATTGAACTAGTCCACCTCTTATTCCATTTTGCATGAACATATACATTTCGGAATCAGTAAACAGCTCTAACGTAACCTGAGTGGTTTTGAGCATAGCATCCCAAGATAGACCTGGTGCTGGAAAAACAATAAGATTTTGAACCCGATTGTAAAATTGTGAAATTCAGATTTTTGTAAACATACGCATAAACTTATTTTTTTTATGAGCTTTGCAATATAAACTTGTAAATACAATTTACAGACCACCAACAAATTTGAGAAAAAAATATTTCTGTATAGAATAAACAAAAAAATAAAATATGCTATATATATCTATATAGCCAAATTATAAGGAATAAATCTCGAAGTCAGCATAATTATGAAAACATAAAGAAAAATCTAAAACATACATATATAAACACAGAATTAAATATATAAAAGAAGAAAAAATAAAATCTAATAAACCTCATTAATACAACGATACCAAAGTGATCGCAACACGCACACCGACACACACACACATTCAAACACACTCTCATACACACGCTATGACGTCAGTGATGATGACATACCTAAAATAATCAGATATACACAAATTCTCTGACAACAAAAAATATCTCTGCCTGTATACAAACATACTGTGACGTCAGTGATGACGACACACCTAAAATAATCAGTAATAAACACACTCTCTGCCAACAAAATATTTCTCTGCCACGATTCCATCAGCAACACACCAAACATCATAAACACACGCCCCCCGCTATGACGTCAGTGATGACGACGCACCTCAAATAATCAGATATACACAAATTCTCTGCCAACAAAAAATATCTCTGCCTGTATACAAACATACTGTGACGTCAGTGATGACGACGCACCTAAAATAATCAGTAATAAACACACTCTCGGCCAACAAAATATTTCTCTGCCACGATTCCATCAGCAGCACACCAAACAGCATAAGCACACGCCCCCCGCTATGACGTAAAATAATCAGATATACACACATTCTCTGCCAACAAAAAATTCACTGCTAGATACCAACAGAAACACAGCCAACAACATATACACACAACCAACCAACATAGCACAGGCAAGCAAACGAACATACACACGCACACACACAACCAACATAGCACAGCCAAACAAAAGAACATACACACGCACACACAACAAACATAGCACAGGCAAGAAAACGAACATACACACACACACAACCAATATAGCACAGGCAAGCAAACGAACATACACACACACATATAAAAAAAACTAGAGGATGGCAACACTGGCTCGCTCAAAAGTAATGCGCCGGCAGCGAAGTCGCGCATGTCTATTGCCACCATTACCTATCTACTTACATATGTAAATAAATTTAATTTATGTTTTTTTCTTAATATACAGTTTTGTTATTTCTTTATAATAATTATAAAAATTTGTTGCATATAATGAAATAAATAAAAATGTATTAATATTTTTTTTTATCAAAAATACATTTTTTTTTACTTTGTTTTGAATATTTTCTCCAATAAATTAAATTTCAGTGCATTTATAGAAAAAAAATGTGATTCGATTTGCGTCGCGTTTTTCCGGTCCCCATTAACGACGCAAGTCGGGGCTCTAGTGTATACTCATTTCTTGTTAATCCCATATTAAGAATAAGCGCTAAGGCATCCGCATTAGTGAATTCGCTTTAGTAGCTTAGGAGATGCAGTTGGTAATACATCTACAACCTTCTGCACTTCTTTTGGCTGCGTGCTCTTTAATAATGATTTAAATGAATCTTTTATTTCGCTGTCAGTGTGTGTGTTTAAAAGCTCTTCTTGTTTTTTCCTTTTTGACTTTAAATTTATATCATCATAATTTTTTGGAGGTCGACCATTCTTTTTGTCACCAATGAATATATTAATATATTTATTTCTTTTGTCATCCAGTCTTAATTTTTTTTATAAACTTTTGCTTCGACCAATCTGAAGCCTTAATCCTTTTTTCGTAGCCTTTATATACATTTTCAAGTTTTGAACTCTCTCCATGTTTAAGAATTAAGCCGTACGATGCAATTGTGTCAATAAGTTTTTCCGCATTATACATTCGATCAGTAATATCGTTGTTGTCCCATTTTAATATACAGTTAGAACTGTGTTTCAATGTTATATTCATTATTGCAAGAACTTAAATATAGCAAAAACATATTATCAGATACTTTTGGATAATTATAGCCAAAAACACATTATTTTCTTAAAACTTATTTGTAACAAGCAAATGTATGAGGATTTGTAACTGTTCCATACACCATTACGTTTCGCCTCGTTAAAGAGCTTCCTGCTTTCTTTGCGTTTTTCAGCAATTTCCGCATTCCACCAAATGGGCTTAGCCTTGCCTTTCCTGTCGATTCTTTTACAGGATTTTTCTGCCTCGGTTAAGACACTCGTTAGTGATTCCACTGCAGAGTCAAGCATGGACACATTGCCTATGCTATCTTGGCATGGCGGCAGCTTGTCTTCGAGTACACTAGCATAGACAGACCAGTTGGTCTTTCTTCTGTTCGTGTAGGGTTTCACTGAATCAACTCTAAGAGAAAAATTGAAATCAATGTACACGTGGTCAGAGAAGGAACAGTCCTTTGACACATTCCAATCGCTAATCATATCCGAGAACCTATCGCTAATAAGCGTAATATCAAGAACTTCCCTTCTGTTAGTCACAGTAAAGGTGGGCTCATTACCCCTATTAACTACTGTTAGTTCATTTTCTACCATAAAGTTTAGAAGTAACTCACCTCGTTGATTGGCATCCGAGCTGCCCCAGATGGTATGGTGAGCATTAGCGTCGGCGCATATTATGAGGGGAATGTTGCGCCTATTGGCATACACCATCGCCTTCCTGGTTAAACCGTTTGGAGGATTGTCATGATCGTGAGCCATGTAGCAGCTCATAAACCATACTGTCCGTGTTTTGTTTTCCACCGCGACAGTGCAAGTGTCCTTGTCGCTAAAATCAGAGAGAATAAAAGCTTTGAGGACGTTTTTGACCATAACACAAGCTCTGGTCTTACCTTGTTCAGCTGCGTACAAAGTACTATATCCGTCTAAACTGAGTCCGCAAACCCTGTCTTTATACAACAATGGTTCTTGGATGCAAATAAGCTCCTCCGCGCCTGAAGCTAATCGGAGGAGAAGGGCAGCTGTCGCCGCTTTAGAGTGATGAAGGTTAATTTGTGTGACCTTCATCACAGTTCATCACTATGGACGACTGTGACGTTGGCATCCTCTGGGTCGTCGTCCGATTCCAGAAGGATGTCCTCATCGTCCGCAACCTCCATCCTGCTAAAGAAGTCACCCACGAATCCTGTGATCGACTGGGTGTCCTCGCTGGCCGATGAAGCAGCGGAATCGTCCTCCATAGTTGCCATAGCCTTCGTCATCGGAGCTTGAGGCTTCTCCATGTCATCACCTTTGTAGACACGGAGGAAGATAGTTCCAAAACCATAAAATATCTTCCTCTGTGTCTCCCGAAGTGACGCCAAAGAGTCACTGTTAATTATAACAGTGGCCTTCCTGGTTTCATCAACAGCGTCAGTAACCTGCACTATTTTCCAGTCTTGTGTGGGTAGCTTTGGGTTGCTGACCTGTATGATTTCCAGGATCTCCTTGGGGTCGGATGGCTCAGCGGGGATCCTGGCAACAGATCTGGGCCTTTACGGTACATCGGCCAGAGGTATTGCCTCAATCTTCGCGCCTTGCCATACTTCCCCCAGGGACTCCACGGCTTTTTTGTACAGCAGCGATGACCGCTCATCTGCACACGCTATCAACTTGATGTGCCCTTGATACCAACCGGCATCATCACATTCGGGTGGTGGTCCAGGGTTACCCCTGAAAGCCTTGAGGAACGCCTTGGAGAGTGCGACGACAACCAGTTTCCAGTTTTTGGAAGAGATGGTGCCGTCACTGGCGTTGCGGTCAATGATCGCCCAAATCAGATGGTCCTTTGCCACCTCCCTTTTAGTCCCAGGAAGGGTGTCCTCCCCTGATCTTTGCCGTTTAGGTGCTGCTTCAGTTGGCTTCCGTGCAGGATTACCTTCCGTCGCAGTGGGTTGGACCCGTTCAATATCCTCAATATGGGATTTCGCCCACTGAAGAGAGCTTACCTCTTGCTCCGTGAGCTCACCGACCGGTTTTCCACCAAGTCGGCTGACGATTTTAAAGGCGGAGCGCCTAGTGGTGTAGGCCCGTTTGGAGGGATTTATATGCCTTTGGGGTTTTTTAATTGAGGCCGTAGAGGCCGAGGGAGGTGCTGATGGGGGCATCGAATCGTTCTTCGGGTGCCCTGTTTGCACAAGATTCGGCACATGGGAAGCTGGTTTAACGGCAGACTGTGTCTTAACCGTTGAACCTGCGCCCGAGGAAGGGCAGGGTTTGCTCCCGTCCGGACCTGAGAAGCCTTAGAGGTACTGGTTTCGAAGAACCTTGTACCAAGCTTGGTTTGCGACCGCCTGAAGGCTTAGTCATGATTTTTTCAGTACAATTGAGAAAAAACCATAGTTGCATCACTAAGTACTACTAGATTTTGAGTAATTTTATCAAAATCTAGTGACGAAGTAGATTTTTTTTGTATGGGAAATCTATTCAAAATCAACAAGATTTTGCTCGAAATCTCGTAAGTAATAGATTTGGTCTGGTGTAAATGACATATTAGTTGGAAACATTTTTATCAAGCTATTAACATAAGCCTTTTTTCGAACCATGACGTTTTCCAAAATTCCGAAAATATTTTGCATCTTTCATCATGTGTGACCTGTATGCACCTTATAGTAACATTTCCTTTACATTTGCATCTATTTCATATCGCACGTTATTCTTTTCTTTTATCGTAATTCTATCTACTGTCTACTTTTTGTTAATTCCATAATCGCCACAATTATAGTTATTTTTCTCAGCAGAGTCAATGGCAAATATCTAACAAAATTTATAATTAACTATGGTTTCCCAGATACAATAAATATTTGCCTTCGGCGTCAAAAAACTGTATAATTATGGTATTTTACAATATTTTATATATTTTAAAATTACAAACCCGTGTATAATTCGACTGAAGACAGTAAATACTTAAAATTGTATTTAGATGTGTGGTTATAATAAGGACGAAAAAAATATTGAAAATAAAAAAAATTCTCAATGCATGCAAAAGCATTTAAAACTGTAATTACTTTGATTTAACGAATTATATGAAATGCAAAGTAGATATTTAATATTGTAGCTATTGAGAAATTGCTGCAATTCTTTATAATTCAACTTGAAAAGGAAAGACTTTATTTATTTAAAAAAAATTTTTTCTTTCGGTAATTTCAACCAAAAAACGGTAATTGTTTTAGGGCTGTACGGATCGAAATAAAAAAGTTAACATCACTGATCATGTTGAATGACTCAAAAAAATGGTATTGCCCAGCAAACTTTGTAGAAAAGTAATAAATTCATTTCAATTACAAACGTTGTCACTCTTTGCCTTACTTAGAGTCACATCCAAACATTTTACAATGATCTGACTGTTCCGACTTCCAGTTCCATTTATGGACTCTTTCAAAATAAATTAAATACAGTAACTTTGTATAATCATGCAGACTGGCCAGAAATTAGAGTTTGCGTGGAAAGTGAAATTAGACGTCAAAACATTGACCAAACTGATTGTATTCCTAAGAACGTAAATCTATTTTTAAATAAATTAATTTCAATTGTTAAAGATGCTATTGTGGCAAGATTCCCGTGGGAAGGAAAAACACGTGGCATAGAGAAATCTCAAATACATCTAAGATGCTTTTGCTCAAAGAAATAAATTCAAACGTAAATTTCAGAGATGTTGAGATCAAATTTACAGAGCCCACCTAAGCAGTATCTTAAGGCAGTTAAGTAATGGAATTCTACTTTAACAAGGATAGAAAATAATCCTGCGTAAGATTTATTTCGAAACTACCCCGGTATCAAACAAATTTTGGAAACTAACAAAAGCTTCAAAGGGAAATAACTCTTTTTGTTTAGCTCTTAATAATAATGATGAAGTTTTAAAAACCTGTACAGAAAAAGCTGATGGAATTGCCAATGCATTTGGTAACTCACACACTATTACTATCAATAACTCATCTTTGGATACATGTGTATCACGTTTTCTGAATTGTGCCGTTAATAATTCTCCTAAATAATATTGAACGTACAGATGCCACTGAGGTTAAGAAATTTACTATGCTATTCAAAAATAAATCCCCGGGGTTAGATTGCATAAATAGTATTATCCTAAAAAATATGCCAGACTAATTTTATGAAATTCTAAGTAAAATATTTAATGTAATTGTTGATTAATTAACGGCTTTTCCCCGTACATTCAAAAAATTAAAGGTAATACCGATTTATTAAGAGGGTCGATAAGCATCTTAAGTTTACTGAACAATGGTTTTGAAAAAATATTTCATAAAAGTTTAGTAGGAACACTCTACCGTACACAAAATAATTCGATCGAAAATAACAAACGAAATCGCAAAATTACTGGCGTTATTCTGCTCGACATAAAAAAGGCTTTTGATAGCATCTGGAACGTTGGAATGTGATACAAACTAAGTTCATTGGGTTACCCATTATATTTACAAATAAATTATACAAAGTTTTTTAAAGAACCGTACATTTGGTGTTTGTGTTGACGGTGAATTCTCTATATAAGGGCCAGTATTATCACAAACTCTAGACTCCTTATACATATATGTACGTCGGAAATTTTATGCTGATGAGAGCCTTACCAAAAGCAAAAAATATTTTAATAAGTGAAAAATAAAAGTAAATGATAATAAAACACAGGTCATTATATTTCCATATAATAAATATTTAAAACATATTCCTACAAAAATTTTGTTCTGTCGGGGAAACGTGATCCCCATCAGAGATGATGTTAAATATCCAGGTATCACTTCAGATAAAAAACTTATATTCAAACAACATGTAAATTACACCTGTGATAAAGCTATAAAATGTGGATGTATTCAATACCATATACTTAATAGGAGGTCTAAGCTCTACCTTAAAAATAAGATATGGTTGTATAATATGTCCATTAGACCGATACTGACTTACGGTGTTAAAAATAACCTTACTAGCGATTCTTTTGCCAAATTTCATTATAAGATTATCAAAGTTTATAAGAGGTTTTTTGTAACAAATTTTCCTCAAGACAGTATTATTAAGAGTTTCCTTATTTAATTATTGTATTACGCTTAAGTAAAATCTTAGAATATTGTACCTCATTTAGCTTATAAGATTTGTGAATAAAAATTTACACTTAAAAACAATATTCTCTGAAATTTTAAGATTAAAAATTCTCATTCTCCGTTTTATTAAACAAGGAAATTTTGGAACCAAACTGCAAGCATGCTCCTCAAACAAAAATAAAATATTGAAAATTGGCTTACAAACGAGCTATGTATGTAAAAATGATGTTTCCTCGTCGCCAGTGGAATCGGAATTGTCATCACGAGAGTCTAATGATTTTATTACATAATTGGTAATTGCGAAATCATGGCAACATTTCTGTAACCTCTTCATTTATTACCGAAAGTGGGAAAAAGAATTAAGCATTTTAATTATATTATGATTATTTATTTAGTTTTAGCTATTTTCATGGCACTAAAAAATATTTCAACATTAGCGTTACTGAAAGGTTATACCAGATAGCTAAATCAAGAAATGAATTTTCTTGCAACGCATTCTTAAGTTGACGTAGTTCCATCCAAAACTCAACTACTGACTCAACATTTATACAGTTACAACTTAAAAGCTTTTGCCATTGCCAGACTTAAATACAACTATTGAAAATGTTTTACTTTTAGAACCATCACTTTTTTACCAAAACCTATTTGTATACCAAATTTCACCCCTCTAGCTATAGTGGAAAGGCCCCATGTTTTGGATGGGCTTAAATACAAGTATGGGGCAACCCAGCCCCCCAGAATAAAAATGTCCCGCTTTCGTGAGTCAGTGAGTTATACCATAATATGCACGTTTAACACCTTCATATCTCAGAAATCTCTAATGACAAAGCTTTGAAACTTTACACAAAAGGTTAACTATATAGGCTTAACTTGTGTTTTAAATTTTATAACAACGGGAACCAAAGTTATAAAGGTGCTAAAACAGGGTAAATGATTTCGTGTAATATATACACTGTGTGCTTTGGCCTGGCGCACTACCGTGCTCCTAGTTTAGGTTTTTCTGCATTTATCGTAATATTGCTAAATTATTATTTGCTTAAACTATAAATAATATACAAGGCAATCAGTTTCAGCTTAACCTCAATTTAAATTAATAGTTAGTTTAGCTAAACATCGTTTAATGTTTTACCGATTTATTAGCCCTTAGTCGTTGTAACTGTGAAACTAGTGGCCAAAGTGGAGTTTGGATACATGTGTGTGTGTTTGTGGGTTTATCTTTTTTAAGGACGACCATTTATATTGTGTTGAGTGCAAAATGGAAAACCGAATTAAAAACTTTTCAATTTCAATTTGCCTTTGTCACATATGAAGTAGTATCTCTGTCAACCTGTCACGTTTTTCTTTTTGATGTTAACTTTTATTGTATGTATTTATGTTGTTATGGATAGCGAATAAAGTTATATTTTATACCTATAAATAAACAAAAAACATTTCGTGTAATGTTAAGAAAACTTTTAGGTTTTTCTCTGCGATTGTGAACACTTTTCATTTATTTATTTGCTAAGTAATTTATGACCTCAAAATGTAGCCAGCTGAACCAATTTTTTAAAGTAACCTCCCGCTAAACTTTTGAAGGAGTAATCTAAATTCTAAAATACACTCTCCATTACAACACTTTTTGTCGAATTCACTTAGTGTAAATAAGAAAGTTTGCGGATTAATATCTTTTATTGGTCATACGTACAGAAAAAATTGTCACATTTTTCTATTGTGAAACATATTTCCATATAAATATCATACTGAAATGCCAAACTCGGTTTGTATACAATGTACATAAATATTTGTTATCCACAATAAATTTTCGGCGCTGCGAAATAAGGCCCCAAAAAAGAAAACCAGAAATGGTCTCAAATTTGGGGTTATATTTCATTATGCAATATAGCCCCAATATTTTTTATGAAAGAGCGTCCGAAAATAATGAAAAGAAGCCCCAAAGCAAAAATGAAATATGTTCCTGAATTTTCGACAATTTTTATTACGAAAAAACATCCAAGTAGAGTAAATGAAAGTAAGCCCCAAAAGTAACTTCTACTATAAAGTATTAAATAGTTGAGGAGTTTAATGCAGAATGCAAAGAGGCCATATTTTTGCTTGAGAAATTTTTAGTAAAATCTGGCCTTTTTTAAATACATATGTATGTACTTACTCCACGTATATCAAATCAAAAATATATACTCAGTATTTTTATTTATTATAAAAAAGCAAAGGCATTTATTTCAGGGTCAATATATAAAAATAAATTATTTATTTAAAAGATTTCTTATGTCGTATGGTAAAGTTTTAAACAAATACATCCATGAAGTAGTACGGGTATCTTTTTTGTAACCACTAAAGTTTTTACATCCAAACTTAATCAAATATAAAACATCATACAATGTTAAATATCAAACCATTCATCTGACCTTTTTTATCCGATATTTTTCAAAATATTTTAAAAAGCTTGTGAATCTATTATCGCTGTCCATAACATATATTCCCGTTTTAAGTTGATTAAAATTATCTTTAATTAAATTAGGTGGAAGCAGTGCTAGTGCCATTATCTTATGATAAGCTACCGAAACATGTTTGGAAGATCTAACATATTGGAATAAAAATTTGCGGCTACTTACATTTCTACGTATAGCTTGGCAGTAGTGAAACCTAAAGGGTGAAAATATGGCTCATATACTCGTACTACATGTATATTTTACATAAATTTTTTAATTCTTAATCGTGATGTTATAGAAAAAACTTTTTAATAAAAAGCGATATTTCAGCGATAGGTTATTGATCAAAGATATAAATCACCTTAAAAAAATTGCAATTAGGGTTATCTAGATTTAGATGGATATACATAATAGTGATTACGTTTTTTTTTATTTTAGTTAGTAATAATTGGGATTTTGATTAAAGATAACTTAGTGAAAATGTATATACAGTAGTTTTCCGATTTAACGAACCTAATGGTTTTCAGGCCTGTTCTTTGAAGCGAATTGTTCGTTATATCCAGTACTAAATGGAAAATTAATAGCGACGCCTATTTTATTCATAACTATAAATATATATAGTGTTTTTCTAAATATTTTATTAAAATCAGTAATTTAAAATAAATATTTCTTTAAAAATATATTTTTTAAATTTATTAATCGAGATTGCCTCGATATCTTTTTTCAAAAATTTTCAAAAACTTTTGTTTGTTAAAGGTTTTTTAGCTAGTCTATACTATATACTTGCTTATTTATACTTTTATAATTTCTGAAATTCTCACTGGTTTTTTAAAAGTTTTTGTATAAGATAAGAGATTTCAAACTTTTTAAAAATATGGTTTAAGGTCTACTGATGATTTGGCATTAGCACCAATGAAATGTATGTATGTATAAAAAACCCTCAACAAACTAAAGTTGTTTTAATATATACATAAGGAAAGGAAAAATTGATAAAACACCGTAATACAAAATTAGTTTATTTAAAAATTGGATAAACACAATCTACTTATTGGATGACATATTCTCTCTCAAAAACATTAAATTTATGCTACTAATATTGTTTTGCTGAGCCGTGATCGTCGTGTTTTATTTTGGTCTCTATAATATCAGTTCCATCAAATCGCGCGATTTTTTAAATATATATGTACATTTTCACTAACTTATATTTAATTAACATTCCAATTTTTACTAACTAAAATAAAAAAAACGCAATTACAACAACAATAACGAGGTCTTTCTAAGAAGATTTCTTCCTATAAAACATTTTTTCTTCTTTGACGAAAAGGAGCGTTGAATTGGATCTTTTTCCCGTAAAAAACACACATTCCATTTTAAGTTATGTAAGCTGCACTACCTTTCACGTCAAAAACACTTTAATAAATGAAACTCATTTTGTCTTTGTAAAGCAAAAGTCAGAATCTCAAAAGCTTACCGTTAAATATACTGTTAAAAAATATTTAATTTTAATAAGTATCTTAAATTAGTGAAAATGAATTAAGGTCCCAAAAGCTGATATGAAATCTTTGGGACCTTATATCATATTTCGTTTTCGAAAATATAAAATATTGTTTCATTAAGAAATAAAATAAAGTCCCAAAAAATTTGCGGAATCGCCCCAAAATTTTCATGTTTTTGTTTTTTGTATAAATTTTGGGTCTATATTTTGGTTTTAGGGCCTTATTTCCTGGGGCCTTATTTCGCGGCGCCAAATTTTCCAAGTTAATTTGGAAATTTTTCCTTCATTTTAGTAAAAAAAATGTTAATTTAGTTACATAAGAGTATTAGCAGGACAAACAAATATAGGCTACAAAAACTGTTTTATACACATGAAAATGCTCTAAAATATGTTCATATAAGTTTGAAAATTATCTATAAGTTTTTGATTTCATAATAATTAATCTAATATATAAAAATTAATGTTTGTTTGTTCGTATTTTATTAAACGCCGGGAATGTTATAATTATATGACTTTCGTTAAGGTATGAACTGGAGAGCAATAACGGTGAAGCCTCTCCGAAACTTCTTTTCTCCGAACTGATTTTAATGAAATTAAGAACATAAATAGATCTTCGTCTAAAAAGTCACATAGGATATGTTTTTTTTTTCAAAATAGTGGCAGAGGGCAATAGGGGGAATGTTAAAACTAGTCCAAATGATATTTAAAGCATTGATAGATCTGCATATAAAAACTCATATATGTACATTTTCACGACTAGGGGACTAGAGTGACAATTTCTGCCCCTCTGAGACTTTCAAATTGATTTAATTAAAATTTAAAATATAAATATGTTTGCGTTCACAAATAGACATATAGACTATGAATATTTTAAAAGCTACGACCAGGAGGGTTAAGAGGTAATTTCTACCTTCCTGAAACTTTCCAGCACATTTTATTGAAATGCGTTTGATTAACTAGGACTATAAGTTAAAAAAATTGATTTTAATAATATTCAAAGCATAGGTTTCTAAAGCTATTTGACTAAACTCAAAATATACAGATATTTAAATTTAAAAGAAAATACAGTTAAAACGCTTTTATAAAGTATACATCTGACAGGTCATCACTTTGTTCTCTTACGAGTACTTACGAATATTTCTATAGTATTTGGCATGGGTTTTACTACTCAAGATAAATTTGAATTAAGGTGACAGTAAACTAAAAACGGTACATAATTCAAAATATATTAATCCAAAAAAGGAAATTATCAATATGTTTCCATGCCCTGTTGGCGTAAACGGCAAAGGTTATAACAGTTAAAAAAAAGGAATCCAGAAAAGTTTGATTGATAAATATGCCTCCTAATCGTTTTCCCCTCAGTTTTAAGTAATTAAACAAGTTTAAGAATTTATAACAAAACATATATTTGGGGGATTCAAACGGTTTCATATTAAATCATATTGTCATAATATATTACAATAGTTTAAAAATATTGTTTTTGTGCTTCAAAGAAGTAATAAAACAGTATGACTTTTAGAGGTATGTTTATTTTTTTGTCATATCCAAACAGTAGAAATTTGAGAGAAGTGTGATAGAAATTACATAGTGCTTGTTCTTCCTCGTCATATTTTTTCGTTTTATTATTTAAAGCGTATGATTTTATGACCACCATTTGAATCCCCCAATTATATACATATGTATAAAAATAATAAAAAAGTAAAACATTATTTTAAACAAGATTTTTCTTTTGTAAGTAAAATAGCATTTCTTCTGCGCGAAAGCCACAGTTGTTATAATTGCAATACAAATAAATATTAATTTCCATTTGCTTATGTTAAAAACTTATTTTGTAGAATTTTTTTTAGCCATTGCCTCTTTTCTTTACCTTTGTATATCAGAATATCGTACATTAGCTTTTAAAAATGTGCAAACATTTTGAAATGAAACTGATCCGTCGTTCCAGTTTACGTGATGATAATTATATAATTCTTTGTTAACCAGTTTGCTTCTTTTCCGCTGATAGACATCTAAAATCAAAAGGACGTTCTATGACGAAATTTATGTGTTCATCATTGTTGAAAACGACCGCTGCTTCTTTTGGATACTTGTAGATGGAGAAGAAGAATGAGCGATGTCTGTCTGATACATTTTGGTGTAAGTGCCACCAAGGCATCTTCATGATACAATTGTTGATCCTATTTTTTGGCCAATTAAACAATAAACCTTTTTTCCAAATTTATGTGAATTTGTAAATAACTTAATGACCTTGCCAAATTCCTCAGCTAATTTTGAAAGAATATTTAGCAAAATTAATCTTAATAAAATCAAGATAAGAAATTTATTAGAAACAGGATTCCTTGAGGGGATTCTGTTTTCAAAAGATTATTTAAAAAAAATTCCTCTGAATGTTAAAATGTTAACATTACAAAAATATAAAAAAATAATAACTGTTATATGTATGTATAGTATTTTTATTTTGTAATTACATAATTTAATTCAATATCACATGTCCTTCTTTCGTACTTTATATGTACATATGTATGTTTGTACGCGTATAAAATCGAATAAATCAAAAAATTAATTCGACTCTACACATGAATTGAAAGTTTATGAAAAACTATACAATAGTAGTTTTTAATCCAAAGTGATTATTATTTTCTGGCCGCTATACTCCCATCATGTGTGTTTCCATGTATTCGCCACCGTTTAGATGGCTCGGTTGAATGTGTTTTTAAAGTTGTATTTATGCAAATAATGTCTAGAAAAAGCATAGGAGAGTTATTTGTATTATTAGCTGTTATTACAGTAAACACTGCTTTACCACTATCAATATTCAAATTTTACCATCACTAATTAACGTTAAATTAACCCCTTGTTACATGTTGGTTTTATCTCATGTACCATTTTTCTTTCTAATTTTTGTGTTTACTTAAGACAAACTTTTATGGTTTGATTAATACCTAAGTATTTTTGTTTTTTGCCAATTAGTTGAGTTTTTTGATTTATTTGATCAATTTTAACTAGTTATGTGACAGCAAACTTTGTAAGGCTCAAGCCAGTAGCTAATTGTTTTTATTTAAAGTGATTATTTTTCGAACAAATTGGTTGTTAGTAGTTTTTAATCCAAACTGATTATTATTTTTTGGCTAATGTTCGTAACATTTTTAGTCAGAAAGAATGGGACATGAGACAATATTCCAAAGGAACAAGGGAAAATTTTAACACGAATAAAATGCTCAAAGTTTTTGTTGTTTTTAATAAATAAGTTAAATTGTTCATTTTCAAATGGTTGTAAAGGGTGGTTAAATTGTAAGGGCCGATGTTGAATGTGAACCACAACTAAACGCCAAGTTTTTTTCCGAATTTTATTTGACATTTCTCTATTTCAGACTTACTCAATTTGAACCATGGAGAGATACACAATCCAAGAACGTGTTAAAGTTATCCAGATTTATTATGAAAATGGGCGTTCAAATCAAAATGCATATCGTGCACTTCGTAATTTTTTTGGTCCAAATGTGCGTACAATCGCAAAAATCGTGGAAAAATTCGAGCAAACCGGGTCTGTAGAAGATGTGAGAACACCAGTGCATGCTCGTACAGCTCGTACTGCAGAAAATATTGCTGCTGTTCGCGATAGTGTGGCTGAAGAGCCGTCCACCTCAACTCGTCGTCGTTCCCAACAATTGCACCTCTCACGCTCGTCGTTGATGAACATTATGCATAAAGACTTGCATTTACACGCTTACAAGGTGCAATTGGCTCAAGAACTAAAGCCTCTTGACCATTCCAAACGTCGTGAACGGGCAGAATGGTGGCAAGAAATGGCAACAGTGGATGATCAATTTTCGAAGAAAATCATCTTTAGTGATGAGGCACATTTTCACCTCAGTGGATTCGTCAATAAACAGAATTGCCGCATTTGGGCGAATGAGAATCCAAGAGTGATTGTCGAAAAACCAATGCACCCCCAAAGAGTGACTGTTTGGTGCGGTTTATGGGCTGGCGGCATCATCGGGCCGTATTTTTTCCAAAATGAGGCCGGTCAGGCAGTTACTGTGAATGGTGTTCGCTATCGTGAGATGATAACGAACTTTTTATGGCCCGAATTGGAAGATATGGATGTGGACGATATGTGGTTTCATCAAGACGGTGCCACTTGCCACACAGCTAACGAAACAATGTATCTTTTGCGCAACAAATTCAATGGCCGTGTTATCTCACGTAATGGCGATGTCAATTGGCCGCCAAGATCATGTGATTTGACACCGTTGGACTTTTTTCTTTGGGGTTATTTGAAAGAAAAGGTGTACGTCGATAAGCCAGCAACAATTCAAGACCTAAAGGATCAGATAATTCGGCACATTAACGGCATAGAACCTCAATTATGCCTCAGCGTCATCGAAAATTTGGACCATCGGATGGAGGTGTGCCGCCGAGGTCGCGGCGCCCATTTGGCCGATATTTTGTTCCATACATAATTGAGTAATACCAATACATCATAATAAAATAAAATTACAATAATTTCCTAAATAGTTTGTGTTTTATTTAAAATTAACATCGGCCCTTGAAATTTAACCACCCTTTATAAAACAGAAGATTTTTGAGTTACGATTTATTGAGGACTTTTTTTTAAATCGTGGCGATCTTGACGATTTTATTTCCAAAATTTTACGATTTTTCTGAAAATATTACTGGCAGCCCTGCGTGTGAATACCAAGTTAAGTGTTAATAATGCACTCTGTGCATGAAAGGGTTACACATTTGTTACGGAATTCATAATTTATGACTCACTTCATAAATGCAGTTTGCAAAGCAACATTAGAATGCAGAGCGTTCATAAGTGACATAGCATTATATTTGATAATGCTGTGAGTTTTTAATTGCAGTGCACCTCTTTTCCATGTGTTGCAGTAGCAAAATTTGGGCATGGTTTTCAGTTACTGTTTTGTCTATCCTTAACACAAAACACGAAACAACAACATAATTATGCGTTCATTAACATCGTATCGTGAAGTATTGTTTTGCCTTGCAAATGCATGTTTGTAGTTTTCATTTGAAAACTGCATTTATAAGCGTGAGTGTTCGTAATTGTGCAGTAAAATATAAGGTCGTACATGAGTAAAATTTTTAAGCTATTGCATAGCTTTTATCGCCGGCTTTGAGCGCGGCGACCGAATCAAGAAATTCCGTAACGAAAAAACCTAACACTAAGTTTATTTCTTAAGCCTTTGGTTTTTAAAGTATTTGAATCACCTAGCGTATGTTAACCTCTATAGTATGTTATTGATTTAATTAACATACAGTACTGTCAGAACAGATTTTTATGTATAGGAAAACACAAAATGACGTAGGTACTTACGAGCAATCGTAAAATGATATACGAAAACAAACAGACAATTCGTAGGTTTTAAGCGGTATTTTCCAGATATTTAGAGGATATCAAGTCTCAAACTTATGTTTGTTATTTCAGTTACCATAAACCTATAGTTTCAATGATAAAAATTCCTGAATAACCTACATGTATACATGCGGTCACCACGCTCAAAAAGTGTAACTTGAATTAACATCATAGAAAAAACTTGAATTAATATCAAAGAAAAAAAATACTGCATAAATAAAAAACAAATAAATAATTATACATAATTGCTTAATTTGATAAAAAAAAATGCTATGCAATAGCTTTGCCGCGAGTGCCACACGTCTTTTTTTATCTTTATATTTCTGTATATTGACGATATGAGAGCGGAAAATGTAAGTTTGTATGCATAGTGTTTTTTATATGCAGAAAAGGTGTCCTATTTGTTCTAATATCGCTTTAACATGTGTTCAGATGTCTTGGATGTGGATACAATATAACAGTATTGCACAGGGCTTATCTATGATCTATTCTATTCCATTATATATCGTCTTACTTTCATTGCTTTGATTTTCTATTATGTATTTACATAATTATGCATTTAATTATTTTTATTACGATATCTGCGTTTTTGTACTAAATGTACTAATGACAACAAAAACAAATGAAACCTGTTTTCTTAGAAACAAATAGCAACAAGTACTTTCAAACAAATAGCTGTATTAAATTTACTGTATTTAAGTGAGAATTAAATACAGTATTCGGCACAGCCGAATGAATATAGCACTCTTACTAGTTTTAATTTAAAATTTTGCAAACTTAAATGTTTTTATTCGATCTCATCATAACGCCTACATTTCCAAAACCTTAATCGCATTTCGCCAAGTTTGATTTTGAGATATGACTACTTTGCAATTAACCCCCCGCCTTGACTGCCAATAAATTCATTAACATACATATGTTGCAGCAAATGTCAAAATTATGTTATCACCAGTGAAGACGTACTCGGCAATAATTGCGGCGGTAATTGTCAACAGTTTTTCCATGACAGTTATTGCGAACATAAAACGTCATGAACCGTTTGATATTTCCAAAGAAAAGAAAAAAACGCGCCATAAAACAAGAGTAAGAAGAAATTTTTTGCAAAAGAATTGAATAAATTATTGAAAGATATTAAAAAGGCAATTTAAAAAGAAAATCTTTAATAATATACATAGAAATGCAAATTTTTTTATTTTATCGCCTTTCTTGAAGGCCTTAATTTTTATCCAATGACAATTTTGTTTTGCCATCCAAAGAAAGCAAAGCAACCAGAAGCCACAGAATGAACAAGCCGATACAGGAACTAACAAATTATAGTTGTTGCAAAAAGTCGACCACGAAAATGTACATGGATGTATTGTGCCAGTAGCCATTTTTCTATTTATTACGTTATATTGTCGCGGGAATTAAATGCCTCGGGAATGCTACTGCCCACTTTTAAATAATAATGCAGTATTGTAACGCGAACTTTATTTGTGTGAGAATTTCCATAAGAGTTGGTTAAGTAGAAGAAGTTGAAAAATAAAAACAGAAGAATTTTAGCAAACCTTCATATAGAGGATGTCCTTCTATCATAAAGCCTTTAATATTAAACTCTCATTTTCAAACATTTTAGATGCCCTCCAAGTGGAAGCGATTGCGGAAGCGTCTGCCGCAATGACAAAGTGGAAAAAGAAGGATAGGAGCATGGAATGGAACCTGTTGCCCTTGTGTCATTTCAATAAGGCCTCTTAAAAAGCCTCTTTACTCCTGCATTTTACCGCTGGGAAAACTATTTACTGTTTATATATATGTATCTCAGTTTTTGCAAACTTTTGCAATTATTGCAGATAGTAAAAATAAAAATACAAAACAAT
The DNA here is from genome assembly GCA_956483585.1 of Gymnocheta viridis. Lineage (NCBI taxonomy): Eukaryota > Metazoa > Arthropoda > Insecta > Diptera > Tachinidae > Gymnocheta > Gymnocheta viridis. The sequence continues at coordinate 85,995,254 of OY101441.1, forward strand.
AGTATAAAGAAATATAGATCGAATTATATAAATTAAAAACGTTACTTACTGACAAAGTTTGTCCAGTTCTTCTTTCTTGGCAGCACCAATTGAAAATTTTGATGTTAAATGCAACATTTCCAGCGGTTCCGCACATTTGGTAAATTCCTCTTGGCCGCACTCTTCAGCGTTGACAGTCACCATCATAGCAAGGGCGATTGTAATTGTAACTGCAACAAAACAAAAGTTTTCAGCAAATTAAAAAATACATTCATACACTTGTTTGCTGTACATAGAAATGAAAAAGAAATATTACAAATAAAATCTATAAAATGGCTTGAATGAATGAGTGAGTGGACGTAGAAACTGCTTCTGACTATTGGTCCTCAAAAGGCAAATGGATGACAAACGATTTAAAGATTAATAAAAAAATAAGAAATTTCATAGCGCAATCAGCTCAACAAAGTTGAAAATGTGCACCAAGGGTAATAAAAATTTTATAACTTAAATTGGCGTAACACAATACACAAACAAAAATCCTCCGTCGTTGTTGCTAAAGATGAATTCACATGCAACCTCAGTTTAACAGAGTTAAATATCAGTTATATAAAACAAACTCAGTTTTTGTATAAGTGCCTTGGTAAGTGTTGAATGAGTCTGTGGGTGGTTTGGTGGTGGCCTGCTTTAAATTTTCGGTTGAGAATAAGCGGTTAAATAAATATATTGCACTTTATTCGCCACCATCAATGATAAATGGGCAAAAGTAAAATTCAAAATAGTTTATTCTGAAAATTTGTTATCGAATACACGACAATTCTGCCAGATGTGTCAAATACTACAAAAGTACAAGTACACAATGTCTTCATATGATTATTTCACATACATACACACATACATATATCCTTTAAGGTTTAAAGTTTATTAACGTTAAAAAGAGCTTTCGACATAAATATTTTGTATTAAGAAATTAGCATTTCTATTTTACGTCATATTAAACATTTGTTGCTTTAAATATAGTGCTAAACTTATTTGTATACATAATAGGGTGTTCATATGGCATTTCTTTTTTAAATGTTGATTTTTCGAATGTCGAATAGTCCGGGGCTTACTCAATAAAAAACATGTCAGTTGAATATTTTCTGAATTCTATAACCGAACATATATAAATTCAGACCTTTGCCTTTCGTAATTTTGTTATACACATATTTCTGCATTTTGAAAACCATACTCGCGTTCTTTTGACTTAAAATATTCGAAAAATTGTTTTCGGAATTCATACAAACAATATTTGAAAAATATAAATCAAATAATATGCGATCAAGTAAAAATTCTCAATCTTAAGTAAATATTTATTCGGCTGATTTACGTATACAAATACACTAACTCAATATTGTAAACATTTTTTTCGAAGGCATTTTCAATATACATATATATATATCGCTCCTTTGTTGCAACGTAGTCATATCTTAAAAAACCCGTTCTTCAGAAAACGATTTTAAAGTTTTCAATTTACACACACCTTAATGGAAAGATAAAAACATATTCCCTCCTCAAGAGGCGAGTAAAAACGATATTTGTGTGATTTTTTTTACACAAGATGAAAAGCGATATGACGAATAATTCTGGTTATTAACTCAAAACCACGTTTTTTGAGATATGACTACATTGCAATAAAGTAGCGATATGTTAATAAAAACTGAAAGCATATGTATGTAAGTCTGCGTTTAAGCAGGGTACTCTGTTCATCATTTCGTGCGAACTGCTGTCAATAGTCCATATAAAAAAATTCATGCGAAATAATTGCAAAATAATATGGCCGAAGTTGTACTCTGTTCATCTTGTGGAAACATACGAAATGTTTCTGGCAGCATTATTTTTCCAACCACATGTTTCTGGCAACATATTTTTCAACTGCGAAATAATGTAAGCACCACTTATTTCGTGCGGAATTGCAAACAACATATGATCAGATTTTACTTAGCATTAAATTTGTTGCGCACAAATAACTAAAATAATGGAAAATTGTGTGAAAATAACATTAAATGAAGGTATGGGATTGAAACGGAACGTGTGTCTTCAAAGAGCTCCTCCGCAGCAGCTGCAATTTACATTAATTGATACGTTGCAGCACAAGCTCTTAAAATTATTTTGTTCTCCATTTGTTTTCACACATGGTTTTTGTTTACATATCAAAAACAATGTTGCTTACTTCAAGGCAATAAAAACGATAAATTTCTTCAAAATCGTAGTGTTGTCACCATTGGCTAATTGTCAAAATTTTCAAACGAAATAATCAATGTTGCTCAACATTTTTCGCAATTTGAACAGAGTACTTAGCTTTAGACACGTCATGTCTTATTGACATGATTGCTACTTTATAGACGAGAACGACGAGGGGAGAAGAAACGAGTACACACATGCATGTACCTACTGTAATTACGTTTTGCTTTCTCATTCGTAATTTTAAGCATGAAGGTATTTTCAAGTAAATGTCGTCAACATGATATGAGTCGTGTTAACAACACTGAAAGTTCAAAGAAAAAGTGCGAATCAAGTCAATAAGACATGACGCGTCTAAACACAGTCTAACTAATATGTAATCTTTTTAACTTCGTCTTTACATTAATGTTAAGTACCTGTTACTTCAATATAAATACAATATTCAGTTTTTCATATAAATGATTTTCGAATGTGCATTAAAAATTCTATTTGAGTTATTAATCGCTTCAGTGAAGAGGTAAACATTCAACTATCGGAGATCCGCAGAAAAAGCTGCTTATATTATTGATTGTTTTTATAACACGCTATCCAGTGTGTTCCAGGTGCTGTTGGTAAATACATATAAATTAATGAGAACTCCTCTAAAATGAGCAATTTATGACAGGAATGTTCACAAGACTTTGGACTTTTGTTGTGTAGCCTTTCTATGAATTTTTCGACTCCGCTTTATACTTAAACGCAATACCCTTTTTATATGGTTTTAGGTAAAGTCCTTTCCCTACTGTTATTGATTCCATTACTTTATTATGTCTAGTAGCTTCATCAAGTTGGTTTATTATATTCTTTGTGGCATTTACAGTCTTACCTATAAAGCACCTCTGCTAAGCTGCCAATTTCACCCAGCTCAGTTAGAATTAGAATTGTTGATAAAAACCCTCCAATTTTTGGAACATTCAGTATGCGCGGTATTACTTTTACATGACTTTTTTGATAACTTACGGACAATGTAGTCGTAGAGTTAATATTTTTGTTGCAGCTTTGAATGATGTACTAAACATCTTATTTCCATTTAACTGTTTAAAAATCTTTCTTTTGGCGGTGTCAGTACTAAACTTTGTTTTGGCTTTCATTGCGTTAGTATGATTGTTCTCCCAAAGTGTTATCTTTCGAAAGAACTCTTTCCCAAGATTTTTTTCAACGAATTTTTCCGCTATGATATGATTTTTACAAGCAGAGTCTAATTAATTCTATTATGGCCTCGTTCTATACATTTTTGTAATTTTGTTCCGGAACCGCTAAACTGATATCCAGGAATGTGAAGTTCAACAGCGGATGGAGATTATTATTTTATCTACTAAGCCTTCTCTAATGACAGTTTTTTATGACGTTTTGTTATAATGTAGAACAATCATGTTATTATTGTTCTTAGTCTATAATAAAAAAGGTTACAATCATGAATTGCATTTAGTTATAAAAACGCATGTAGTAAATCAACAAAGAATATTTTGGTACGTAATATTGATGCTATTATTTGAAAGGGAAAACGTCGAAGGAGACAAAAGAAAAGCTCGATAAACATTACGGCGAGTCTGCTCCGTCAGATTACATGGAAAAATATTGGATTGCTGAATTTAAACGCGGCCGAACAAGCACTGCAACAATACCATCAACAGGAAGGCCAAAAGAGGTGGTTACTGAAGAAAATATCAAGAAAATCCTCGATATCGTTATGAATTATCGCCGAGTCAAGTTACGTGAGATTGTTGAAATGGTAAATATATCATATGAACGTTTGTTCAACATTTTGCATGAACATTTCATATGAAAAAGCTGTCGGTTAGATGGGTCCCGCGTTTGCTCTCAATTGACCATAAACGTGCGACGTGTGCAGTCTCAATGGCAAAGCTCTATGAATTGGGCTACGAATTGGTACCTCATCCGCCATATTCTCCGGATTAAGCCTCTAGTGACTACTTACTATCTCCAAACCTAAATAAATGGCTCCGTGGAAAGAGATTTACCTCCAACAATGAAATTATTGACCAAACAAATGCCTATTTTAAGGACCTCGAAAAATTCTATTTTTTGGAAGGGATACAAAAACTGGAGAAACGTTGGACTAAGTGTATTGTGCTAAAAGGAGACTATGTTGAGAAAAAAAAATACTTTTTGGAAAAAAAATTTTTTCCTACTTAGGTATCTTCAATATCAATCCGCCCTCGTATGAAGTATGTCTTTTTATTTCTTTGAAAAATGCCCCTACAACAACATTGATGTGCAAAACAAAAGTATCATATACATATGTTGCAATTCAATAAGTTGTTCCTGCAAATAAATAAATAAATGAAATAACATTGCAATTAGAAGATATTAATAATAAATTGGGGGATTATTAATAGTAAAATGCCTGAAAAGATTCTATAAATCTTGTTTTCTTGATTCATGCAAAATTTGTATATTTGTCTTGCGATGAAAAAATTGAACAGGAAATTCGCCTTTATGAAAATACCGATGTAGAATTGAAGAATGATTTCATTATTTTGCAGTGGTGGAACTCACATAAAATAACATTATTGAAAAACGTTGCATTCTTTTTATGATCGTTTTTTACATATATTGTTGCCTTCTAAAAAATCCCCACGCATTAGATATACCAGGTTGCGTAGCAAAATGTGGCCACAAATATCATTAACCAAATTATTATTAATAGACTTTTGTGAAAAATCTCACTCACTTGTTTTTAAATGAAATATCGTCCACAACAATTTCCATCAAGAATTTGAAGTTTTAGTATTTTATCATATAAAAGATACATATATTATGTTCTTAATCGCGTAAACTACTAAGAATAGTACAACTGCTCTGTGGTGTACAAGAAACGCTTGTGACTACCAACCAGTAGGTTGTTGGATTGAATCCCACGCAGCTTTTTCAAAAAATTTTTAGAAGTAAAATTATTTTGAATACCATTTTCTTCAATTATTTTCAGTCTAAACCTTTGTAGAACTCCATACAAGAGATCTGGTTCATAAAATTGACCGCAGGACAGTCGGGGCCATAAAAAACAACAGAATAGGAAATATAAAAAAAATTTTTTTGCTATATCTCATTAATTATTGGACTGAGTTTTGTTATTTTCAAAGCGAATAAGTTTATGAAAAATTCCAAGAGAATGGTATAAAATTTATGTCTCTTTGTTGTGTTTTGGCCTTAATTCTAAATACACCAAAATGTAGCAGACGGACATCGCTCATTCGACTTCTCTATCTATAAGGATCCAGAATATATATACTTTATGGGGTCTTGAATGAATATTGAAGAAATTACATACGGAATGACAAACTTATATATCCGCTTTCCATTTTTTGGTGAAGGGTATAAAAATCATATAATTGTGCCGATTGCCCAAAGTCTTGAATAAATCTCTAAAATGGGGAAAATTCTTAAAAATATGCGAACATCAGGAAAATTGTATGATTCAATATTGATTAAAAAAACAGCAAAATTATAGAGTAAAAAAACTTACAAAATATCATTTCGATTGTGAAAATTAAACTTTTATTAAAAACTATTTTGTATTTGGAATAAAAATTTAAAATGCATTTGTATTTTGAATAAAAGTATTGCAAATACCTACTTTCCACAAATTTATATTTAGCTTCTAGATTGCATTATCCAATTGAATAATTTAATTCATCAAATATTTTTCAAACAATCAGTTCCTATCGTATACATACATATGAACTTTAGATTTTTAGATCTGAATGTTTGAAGAATACTTTCAAAACATTCTTAAAGCGTAGCGATAATAGTTCGCGAGCTGTAACGCGTCTAAAAATAGTATATGCATACATATTTGTATTTTATTTTGTTTTGCATGTTTTCGTATTTTCCCCAATTCAACATATACAAAATGACAAGTTAAGATCTTATGCTTGGTTTTCACTATGTCATATGAAATGACAACAAAAACTGCCTCAAATGAATTCTCGTCAGTTTGTGTCAAATGCGTTTTCACTGCATTTTAAAAACTGACAAAAAGTCGATAAAACAGAGCTTGTCAAAGACTTACGTCAAATTTTAGTGCAGTTGAATGACACGCGGTTTTTATTACAAAAGTCAAATTTCGTGCGTCAATTTCCATTTTTGCATTTTATTAGTAAAAAAAATAAGTTAAAAAGTGAAAAAATTGAAATATGTTAAAAAAAAGCAAATGGCTATAGCTACTGCGGCACTTTGTGTTATTACAACTCTAAGGGCTTGGAAAAATAAAAGGAAGCAGCTTAGAAAGAAGAAATTATATTGGATTAGGCCAGGATTAAGAAATAGAAGAACCAGTGGCTTCTACGCTACACTCCGTTCGTATCTGGTGCAACAGGATCCGAGGTGGTTAAAAAATTTCTTAAGAATGAATATGGAAGATTTTGAGTTTCTTGTGGAGCGTCTCACCCCATACATTATGAAAAAAAACACAAGGTTTAGGAATTCTATTACAGTTGCTGAAAGATTGGCAGTAACTTTACGTTACCTGGCAACAGGCGATAGCTTTTCGAGTCTGATGACTGTTTTTCTAATCCACGAAACTTGTGCTGCTATATTCAATGCACTGAAGGACGATTTTTAAAGGTAAGTATTTAAGAAATATGCCTACAACTTCGTTTGTTAATACTTTTTAACGTTTTTGATAAAGATTCCGACAACTTCCGAAGAATGGACAAAAGTTGCTGAGGGTTTTGAATAACGGTGGAATTTCCCTAATTGCTGTGGAGCATTAGATGGAAAGCACATAACAATTCAGGCACCTGCTAATTGTGGCTCGGAATATTTTAATTACAAAAAATACAATTGCATAGTCTTGATGGCTATGGTGGATTCCATGTACCTTCCCTAGCTTCTACCTCTTGAATTAGACTCGCATTTGCTCACTTGTCCATTTTTCTTTAAGTTTCCGTACGCGCTTTGTGTCATCCAAATCATCCAATATATTGCTCAACTAAAAAACACGTTTAAAACTATAAATAAGTTGTTAAATTTTAAAATATACATATACGCCTGTGTTCTACATTCGTAAAATGAAATGAAAGTGAAACTTCCACTCTGTTTGTGTTCTTAAATTCGTTAAAGTGGAATGAAAAGTAAAATTTCATTTTCAGCTTGTTTCAAGTGGAATTGATGTGTTCTACAAATCATTTTCACTACAAAAAAAGTAATTTGAAATCGAAAGCAAACATCGACGTGAAAGACAATACTTTCTGGTAAAAAAAATATTTTTCCTAGCTTTATTTTGTATATTTGTTGCAAAAATAGTAAAATGTAAGTAAATAATTAAAATTGTATACATAAATTTCTTTATCATGAGTTTACTCATGAGATGAAAAAAACCCTGGCTTCACTAAAGGATTTTATAAGGGTGATAGGGCAGTATGTGGATCAGCTATGGAAGGACCTAGCAAGGGAACTCAAAGCCATTGGTCCTCCAGAAAAAGATCTATCTGGTGGTGGTCGTAACAATATATAACATATATCATCTACGGCTGTCGAGGGCTTAAAAGATGTACAATCATTCGGCGTGTCTAGAAAAAAAGAATTCAATCATTTGAAATGGAAAACTTAGACGCCAATAGTGGATACTGTATTCCTTCCTAAAGCCAAATTTGAGTGCCGAAGTCTTCTTCTTATTCTAATTCTTTCATCTCTCATTTTTTCCTCTTCTATAAAGGCTGAAATTATCAACACAGCACTCATTTTTATTCATTTGATAAGTTTTATTAATTTCTATATACGACTAGTTGAAACAAACTTCTTCTTTACTCATTAGTGACATCAAAATATTGTGTTTATAGACTATGAGTACGTAAAAGTAGTTCTTAAATCGAGTATTCGATTCACAAAAATTATCGCCCAATACTTTTCTACGTAAATGAAAAAGTTATAAATAAATATAATAGGGAGAATTTTTCTTTTATTTTTTTCTTTTAAAATATGCAATTTTTAAATATTGCATGAACTTTATAATAGTATCGAGTATTCAAACGCTCCGATAATTTGTATCACTAATTCCCATTGAAATGTAAGCCATTCTTTCGTCCCTCCATAGTATGGTGAAAGGTATGGCATATACGATTCGGCACATCATTCGGCATCTTTACGTGTAGAGGTGTAACAGAAATAACTATGCATACTTCGTATGAGATCGTCAATTGTGTTAGGACAATGCTGCGCAGCGTGCGATGATGCCAAATTCAAATTATGGCAAATATAACCACTAACATACAATGTAGCCTTAACTTCCTTTAATAACGCTTGAACACCCTTGTATCTTCCCATCATTGTTGCACAATTATCGGCCCCAAATCCTACTAAGTAGCTGATTGGTATATCATTTTCCTTTAAAACCTTCGTTAATGCTTTGAAAATTTATTGCGCTGTCCTATCAGACACATGAATTAAATCTAAAAAACGATCAGCACAAACGCCGTCATATATACGAATCTAAATAGCTAAATTTTTAGACACCGACCGATCAGTACTTCGTCAATTATTATGAATTAATATTGATGTTGGCATAAATTGATAACTTGTTTGAAATTGGAAGGCCCAATACGGTCCTTCACTATCTATATATGACCAAATATTTTACAGTATTAGAATCAGTAATACCATTTTTCAGCACGTAGTGTAGATGGTCTAATATTGCAAATGGTAAATTATGTTCGGCTACAATAAGTGTAAGCATTATTTCCAAATCTTTAGCTTTGTTGCTTTTAGAATCTACAGATGTTGTATTTGAAATTAAACTATCAGTTTTTGGATGGCTTTTAGCACCGATTTCATTTTTTTGTGGTTCGCAGACTCAGCATTGGTTTGTATGTGATACTGATTTCCAGAAATGCTTACATATATCACACAATATACATTTTTTACCATTTTCCAATTCTTTTAACCATGGGTAAGATTTAATCCAATCTGCTTTAAATTTTCTTTTTAATGATAGCGTGGAATCACGTTGATCGGAACATGAATTAATAAATTTATAATTACTTTGATATATAAAAGTATATACATATGTGCATACATATTTAAATTAACCTGTTTTAAAAACTTGTCCATTTGTGTGTCATATATACATATGTACAGTTATTTAATTAATTGATTTTCTAAAAATGCACCACTTTTGACGCAATTAAACGGGAACTCAATTAAGCCATACTCGGTTAACTAAATCGCCGACGCAATTAAACGAAAATCGCTTAATTGAGCAATATGTGCAATAAACCGAAACAGCCATGCGTAGATGGAAAATAAAACTCATTTCTTTAGTTACATATTAAGTTGAAAACTTGTTTAGGTTTATTAAAACAAAATAAAAATCAGGCACGTTTATCGTACAATGTTTATAAAGGAACAAAAATCACAAAATTCAATATAAAAGGAGATCAAAACTTTTTTATTATTTTTTTTTATTAAAATCTTTTATTCACGAATCTTATAAACTAAATAAGGTACAATGTTATGAAATTTTACTTACGTACTACAACAATTAAATCTTATAATTGAATAAGGAAACTATTAATAATACTGTCTTGAGGAAAATTTGTCACAAAAACCTCTTATAAACTTTGAAAATATTATAATGAAATTTGGTAAAACAATCGCTAGTAAGATTCCTTTTAACAAAAGAATCTCAGCGACAGTTTAGTAAATTTCTTATTGTTTCAAAATTAGACAATCTGCATTTTTCATTAAATGACAGCGTCAGATCATTGGCAAACGCGGTTAACTTTTTATGTTTAAATCTATTGTGCAGTAAGTCAGTGGGGAATCTAGGGAGAAGATTATGAATTATTTTAAAATTTTTGTTCTGGATAATCTGAAGCTTTTTTGTATGAGTCTTAGCAGTTTTGTGAAACCATGCTGCACTGCCGTAAGTCATTATCGGTCGAATATACATGTTGTACAACAATAACTTATTTTTGAGGTTGAGCTTAGACCTCCTATTAAGTATGGGCTATAGAGCACGTCCACATTTTATAGCTTTATCACAGATGTAATTCACATGTTGTTTAAATTAAATCTTTTTATCTAAAGGGATACCTAGATATTTAATATCATCTTTGATGGGAATCACGTTTCCCCGACAGTACAAAATTTTAGTAGGAATACGTTTTGGTGATTTATTATATGGGAATATAATGGCCTGCGTTTTATTGTCATTTACTTTAATTTCACTTATTGAAATATTTTTGGCTTGTGGTAAGCCTCTCTTGCATTCTCTTGATTATTGCATTTGAAAGTTTTCCACTGCATATAAAAGTACTGTCATCAGCATAAAATGCTGCTTCCTGATTTCTGTGCACCTCAACATCAGATGTGTACAATGAGTAGAGTGTAGGTGATAGTACTGACCCTTGTGGCAATGCCGCTGGGCTTGTTCTTTCTGTTGAGAAGTCCCCGTCAACACACACAACAAATGTACGGTTCTTTAGGAAACTTTGCATAATTTTTTGTAAATATAAAGGGAAACCTAATGCATTGAGTTTGTATAACATCCCATTGTGCCAGATGGTATCAAAAGCTTTTTCTATATCGAGAAAAATAATGCCAGTACTCTTGCGATTTTTTATGTTATCTTCGATATAATTTACAACTCGCTTTATTTGGTGTACGGTTGAGTGTTCCATACGGAATCCAAACTGTTGGTGGTTAATAATATTATTTTGATCTGCAAAATCAACTAATCTTTTATGAATGATTTTTTCAAAGACCTTATCCAGTAAAATTAAAACGCTTATCGGCCTGTAGCTGGTTGGTAGTTTGGGATCTTTTCCCTTTTTATGAATCGGTATTTCTTTTGATTTTTTGAAAGAACGGGGAAATATGCCATTAATTTAACAACAATTGAATATTTTACTTAGAATTTCATAAAAGTACTCTGGCATATTTTTGAGGATAACACTATTTATGCCATCTAACCCCGGGGCTTTATTATTTTTTATTGGCATAGTAAATGTCTTAACCTCAGTGGTATTTGTACGTTCAATATTATTACTACCATTAGGAGAATCATTATCGAGACAATTAACAAAATAAGTTACATATATATCCAAAGGCGATTGGTTATTGGTAGTAATAGTGTGTGAGCTACCAAAACCATCTGCAATTGCATTAGCTTTTTCTGCACCAGTTTTTAAAACTTCATCATTGCAGTTAAGATCTGAACAACGCGGTCCTTTCCCTTTAAGGCTTTTGTTAATTTCCAGAATTTTTTGGATCCCGGGGGTAGTTTCGAAATAAATCTCGACCACGACTCGTTTCTATCCTAGCAAGGTGGAATTCAATTAGATTACTTAATTGCCTTAAGATACCGTTTAAGTGGGCTCTGTAAATGGGATCCCTACATCTCTGAAATTTACGTTTGAATTTATTTCTTTGAGCAATAAGCATCTTAGATGTACTTGAGATTTCTCTCTGCCACGAGTTTTTGCTCCCTACGGGAATCTTGCTAAATGCAGCGTTAACAATTAAAATTAATTTATTTAGCAATAAATCTACGTTGCTAGGAATACTCTCTGTTTGGTCAATGTTTTGTCGTCTAATTTCACTTTCTACCCAAACTCTAATTGCTGTCCAGTCTGCACGATTATACAAGGCTACTGTATTTAATTTATTTTGAAACTGTCCATAAATGGAGCAGGAGATCAGAACATGATCTGATTGTAAAATATTTGGGTGTGACTAAGTTTGAAAAAGGGATATTAGAATTAGATAGTAAAATGTCTACTGTAGAGGGCTGGACCTGGGTTAAGTTTTCACCGAATCGGGTAAATGAAAATGGAAAATAATTGTAATAGTTTGCAAGCAAACAATGTCTGTAAAGCTCATTACCGGCTGTGTTATTAGATACACAGTTCCAATGTGCACATCACACATTGAAATCACCAAAAATGAAAAAGTCAAAAGAGAAGTTTGTGAGTAAGTGTAAGTCCTCCTTAAAGTCCACAGTATAATTTGTATTATAAGCAGCAGTAAAAACTACAGGACGACTATTAATAGTAACCTGTATAAAAATATTTTCAATGATTTTTGTGTTAATTTTGGGTAATAACTTATGAACTATGTTAGTTTTTACCGCAATGAGTACTCCTCCGCCATGTGATAGCCGGTCTTCACGATAAATTTTGTAGCTTCCTAGTTGGAGCTTGTGGTGCGGTTTTAAAAACGTCTCGTTGAGCAACAGTATATTAACTTGTTTGTCGTGAAGGACTTGCTCGAGCTGTGCACCTGCTGACTCGGTTGTTATGCCTTGAGCGTTCCAGTGCATAACATGAACATTGTGTACAACAAATATTTTATATGGCATGTTAAAGTATCATACCTAAGAATCTCAATTTGTCAAACTTTGTTTGACATTTTTCCAATGCATCTACTGCATTAAAAAATATTTCCAATAGTTTATCATTAGATAACTCGTTGTTGTTGTCCCGTGTTTTGCTTTTAGTCACTTCAGAAAACATATTTTTCCCTTGGAACCGGGAGTCTTGTGCAATACCATGATGTTCTTGGCTCGATAGTTGTGGGAAATCACTCTCGTCTATTACATAACTACTGTTATGTCTTATACTGGTCATTCTAGTTTTTGCGGCGAGTCTTTGTCGTATCTTTAAGTATTCTTTACTACATGGGCATTTAGGGTCATCTGCCCTGTGGTTTGCATTTCTGTAATTTTTATTGGTACAGTTATGACATTTGTACACTATACTGCCATCAGGCGAGCTTTTGTTTAGTGAACAATCGGCGTAATCGTGGTTACCCGCACAAGCTGTACATACTATGACTCTGTTGCAGTTTTTGGCTCCATTACCGTACATTGAACACTTGGTACATTGTGTAGGACTTTTATTACTCTTAAAAGGTTTTCTCCAGTAAACAGCAACGTTACAGAAAAATCTGATTTTTAAAATGTCACCTTTTGAAACGTGTTGCCTATCGAATTCGATCAGATAATGTGTGTCATCTTCGTTTGATCTTTTGGTAATAATTTCTTTAACGCTTACAGGAGTAATGTTGAGCGTACTTTTAGATTCCTTCAATATAGCTGTTGTCGTTTGTCGGGGAATACCAAACAGCACCATCTTGAAAATTTTACTATCTCTTACCTCGTGTGTGTAGAAATGCATGTTGTTGTTTTTTAGCGTTTTCAAAGCCTCTTCATACAGCGCCATGGTGGTTGAAATTATTTTAGTTCCAATCGACATCTTTTTGAACATAAATTTCTCACCGATTAATCCTAGCACTTTGGAAAAACTCACGTTGGAATCCACAATTATCGGTGGAATTTTCTCCTTTTTTAATAAATCGTCTTCTTCTTCTTCGGACAGCAGATGAAACCTGTTGCTGGTACTCGGCCCGTCGTTTATCTTGGGCATCTTGTATTTGGGGCAATTGCCCCAAAACTTCCTCCTTTTTTGACCATTCATAGTCAGTCAAAAAGATAAATTATTTAAAATAAAAATTTATTATTAATCCGCGAGCAAAAGTACACGTTGTTTACAACTCAAGGCAGTGTTGCCGGATGGAGATCAAAACTTAAAAATTTTTATATGTATGGCAAAGTATATTATATATTATACAAAACTCTTTACATAAGTATGTACTTATGATGAACTAATGTGATAAAAAAAATCAGTCATCAACATTTGAATTTTAGATATGTTAAGGTCTTCGATAATACGTTTTTCTATATCATCAACTTCATGTGAACAATAATTTTGTACTAAACAGAAATCTCGAAGTACATGGAGACAATTCATTGCCTCTTTTGTTGAAGGAGAACTGATAATATCTTCGTTTTCTTCATCTTCGGAAGAGTCTGAGGGCGAAATATACTAAATTTCTTCTATGATCTCCTGCTCTGTAAGTGTTCCACAACATGGTACATTATCATCGCAGCGGACGAGATTTTCGAATTCCTTCGGATGTGCATCATCAATATTAAGTTCCACAATATCATTTTCTAAATCGACTTGCTCAGCGGAGGAAAAAAATTTAGCCTGAAATGTAGCGACTGTGACATTTATTGCACAAAAAAGTGAGGGGAACTTACCCTGTTAAAACAATTTGCAATTGTAGAAGGTTTCACAAGCCACCAAGATTTTTTTATAATATGCAATGCTTTAAAAATGCTTAAGTTCTTAATAAAATCTCCAATAGTTTTTCCGTTTTCAATCGCTAAGATTTGTTTCCTTATAATGTTTGGCCGATAGTAAGATTTGAAGCTGTGTATTATGCCCTGATCTAAGGGTTGTGCTATTGAAGTTGTATTAGCTGGTAAATATTGCAAGTCTATGTTTGATAAATTTGCTGATGTTTTATGGAAAGATGCATTGTGAACGAGCAATATTATTTTTCGTCTTTGTTTTCCCATTTCAGCATCAAGGGAAAGCAAAAATTTCTGCCATAAATCTTGAGTCATCCACACTTTGTGTTGCGAATAACATTCCAGAGGCAACATTTTGTTTTTAAAACACCTTGGATTTTTTGATTTGCCAATAGTAATAACTTTTTTATAATACAAACGGTGGTGTTAAACGTTCCTTCGAATTCTTAAAGCATCGCTTTTGGTCTCCTTTTTTTGATAATGTTGAATTAGGTAATGCCCGCAAGAACAAACTGCTTTCATCAGCGTTAAATATATCTGAAGGCTCATATTTTGATATTAAAGTTGGCAAAACGGTATCAAGGAATGCGTTTGCCGCATCAATATCGGTAGATGCACCTTCTCCTTGCACTTTTTTTAGAATTATGCCTTCCCTTTTCTGACAACGGTGAAGCCAACCACTACTCGGGTTGAAATCAACACCCATTTCCACAGCGAACATTTTAGCCTTTTCCAAAATTATGTTGCGGAAACTAAGGCTCCCGATTCACTCATTTGTTTAAACCATATTGTAAGGGCTTTCTCAACATTTAAACAGGCACCGCGCCGGTTTCTTTTTGTTGACAATCTGATCGTTTTAGATTTTTCAACAATTGAATCTCTGCTTTTTAAAATTCTATTTATTGTGGCTTTAGAACACTTATATTTTTCGCAAAGAGCACTTTTGTCATATTTGTTTGAATCATCAATTAAATTTAATTTTTGTTCAATATTTAAAGTAATGTGGCTTCTCGAAGTCATTTTTGCAAGCTCTTCACCTGTTGAAAATTTTCTACTATAAATGTAAACAATTCACAAAAACATGAATTGAAGTTCTCTTTTACACGATGGTCAGAAAAAGCCCTTTTATATGATGAACAGAATTATGACTTTTGCCGCAAAATAATTTTTTATACGTTTGTGGAGCAAAAAAAATTAAGTAGGCGGAAACAATTAAGCGAAACATTTGCTCTTGTTTTTCGCAATGCGGTCTTAATTTGCGAAACAATTAAGCATGTGACGCAATTAAACGGAACTTAATTAAACGGGTATTTTAACATATACATGTATACTGAATGATTTCGTTCCTTGATTTTTAGTGCAATAAAGCGGGCCTCAATTAAGTGGAAATAACTGTATATAATACACACTTTGTGTTACACAAATACCATTACTCAAAAGCAATACGAAATTTTATTCTTCAATATAATACTATGTTTTTTGTGTGTTTACTTGATATACATACATACTTAAAAGAATTTTTATTTGAAACAAGGCAGGTTTCAACCTGTTCGAATGGTTTAAAGCAGTTAGTTGAATTTTCAGCTGAAAGCACCAAAATATATTTGAGTGCACCACAGGGCCATCAAACATTCAAAAGTGCCGCAAGTGGCCCAATTGTGCCACATTTTGAATCAATAGTATGTACATATGTACATACAGACTCTGCAAAAACACGGTTGCCGTTGCGCAATTGGCTGCACTTCTGCACAGCCTGGTGTAAACAGTTACATACGTTTTTGCTACATCTATAGATTCACTAATTCTACAGAATTGTCAGAAATTTTTAAAGACATGCAATGGTGGAATAATACAGGTGGTGTCGAAGCTTCACCAACACCGCCTTTAGGTTCGAAGCTGTCAAAAAGTACGAAAGAAAAATGGCAAAATAGTTGCATTTTCGGTTCTATAAAGAATTTTGTTTCTTTTCCTTTTCTTATTTGCGTTTGAAACAAGTTATAAAGTGCGCTTTTTTAGCAGTCTGGGTGTGTGTTAGTAATACAGCAAATTTTGACAAACTCGAACCCAAAAAAAAATCCGTTAACTCTTTGACACTACCTGTATAATTCTACCATGGCATGTACATACATAGTTCTCATATTTTTATTCTTATTTCTATTGAGGCATTTCACACTAGATTAATTATGTTGTCATAAGATAACTTATTGTTGGCATTTTCCTTGAAGAGAGTAGTTTTTGGTTAGCATAATTTTTCAACCAGCTTTAACCCCGCATTAGCAGAACAAAACCAATATATATGCACTTACATATGTGTAATTCCCTTATTGTTTTCAACATCCCTGTTTTATAATGTTGATCACTTGTTAAAAAGTAACCATTCACAACAAGTGCATCACTAGGATATAGATACACATTCTACTTTATTCTTTTTTTTTTGCTTTTGATACCTTCATCTAATTTTAAGTGTTAATTATATTTTATATTAAATAAATGAAATGATATAATAATTTCAAACCCAACATCTTTCACTTTGGCACCACCGGTTACAATAGTTGGCGACGAGAGAAGAAAATCAAGAATACAATTCAAGGAGAATTTATAAAATTAATGAAAAGTGCAATTCATCTATTTTACATTTAAAGTATATAAAATACAAAATGGACGCCGAGCAATTCATGGCCGTGCAACAGAAAATGTTGGGGGAAATCCTAAAGGCTACAAATACTGCTGCTACTCCAGTGCAGAGTACATCTGCAAACACAATGTTAGTACCAAATTTCGATCAGTTCGATCCAACTAAGGAGCCATACAAAAACTACATACAGCGTTTTGAAAACTATATCGAAATGAAGGGAATCAACGAAAACAAAGTATTTAAATTCAATTGGTACAGCAACATTCAACACCATTACAGCATTGACAGCACCTAAATTACCTTCTGATTTAACGTACGAAGATTTGCTGGGAAAACTGGCCACTCATTTTTCTCCAAAGAGGAACTTGTTGGTGGCTCAATATCGTTTTTTATCAAAGTATCAGAATGAACAACAGTCTATTGCTGATTTTGTTGCTGCTCTTCGTTCAGAAATAATTGATTGTAATTTTATGTCCCCATGTGACTGCAAAATTTCAATTGCAGATATTTTTCTACGTGCTCAGTTCATTAGGGGTGTTCGTGATAACAGCATTCGGGAACAGCTCCTACAGTCGAGTACCGACAAGTTTGATGAAATCGTTACAAAAGCTTTAGCACTTGAAGCTGCTAGAGTTGATGCTAGGGAACTCACTGATAAAGTTGGCCCGGCACTAAACGTAAACAGTACCCCTGATATTAATAAAATTTCTGGTATAAAGTTCAGGCACCATAACAAGCAACAGCCAGCTCAACAATCGAAAAGTGCAAAAGTCAATTATCAAGAACTAGGTATTGCTGGATTGTGCCCCCGTTGTGGTAGAAATAACCACAACGCAAAGGACTGTCGTACTGCCAAAATAAAATTAAAATGTTCAAGTTGCAACAAAAAGGGTCATGTGAATAAAGTTGCATTACAACTTTGTTAAAAGCGGACTCAGGGAATAAAAAAACAACAAATCAAGTTCAAAATATAAATGGTGAAAACTACGATGTCTACAAGATAATTGACGTGTATCAAAATTCTGGTTCAGAACGATATTATGCCTCTATTAAAATTGAAGGGAAACCAGTCAAATTCGAAGTCGATTCCGGGTCGGGATTTACTTTTATTCCTAGGAAACAATTCCAGGAATTAAGATTGAATAAAAAATTAAATCCTACATATATAATTTTTCGATCTTATACTCAAAATACTTTTATTCCAGATGGTAAAGTCCAGGTTAATATACAATTTAATGGCGTTTCAACAACAGATGAAATATACATTGTTCCGGACAATTGTGCAGCGTTAATTGTGCGGTCATGGATTCGAGGTCTCAATATCAACCTGGCTCATCTAGATGAATCTGGTTCAGGTTACAACACTACAGATGTTTTCAATAATCAAAATGGTATTGAGAAAATAATGGCCGATTTCGCAAACGTTTTTGAGGAAAAAAAGGATGTGTTCCAACCTATGTAGTTTCGTTAAAGTTGAGAGAATCTGCGTCACCTGTATATACAAAAGAGCGTCAAATTCCATACGCTTTAACAGAGCGCGTTGAAAAAGAATTAAATAATTTAGAAAGTGCAGGAATTATTTCAAAAATTTCAAATAGCGATTGGGGCTCTCCGCTTGTGGTTATACCAAAAACTGATGGTGGAGTCCGCTTGTGCGTGGATGACAAAGTTGAGGTAAATCAACGATTAGTAGATGCTCATTACCCAATAAGAAAAATTAAACACATTTTCAATAGCCTTCGAAATGCTAAATTCTTTTGTCGGTTAGACTTGTACAAAGCATATCTTCATATACCTGTCGATGAACAATCAAGCCTAATTCAAACTATATCAACGCACCGAGGTACGTACAAAATGATTAGATTATCATTTGGCATCAATACTGCTCCAGCCGAGTTCAATAGAATTATAGACCAAATCTTACGTGATGTGCCCAATACCGAATCGTATTTTGATGATATTATTATACATGGCAAAACATTAGAAGAGTGCACAACTAATTTGCAATGTTGTCTCAAACAATTACAAATATTTGATCTACATTTAAATCGGTCAAAATGCTTATTCTTCGTGAATAAAATTGAGTTTTTAGAGCATACAATCGAACAGAACAAAGTATTAAAATCTTCTTCTAAAATAGACGCAATTTTAAAGATGCCGCAACCAAAAACAGTTGATGATGTGAGACGATTTCTGGGAATGGTCACATATTATTCTCGATTTATATTAAATGTGTCGACCATAACCACACCATTGCGTAAACTATTACACAAAAACGCAAAATTTAATTGGTCTGCTGAATGCCAAAGTTTTTTCCAGGTGCTTAAAAAGGAAATTGCAAGTGATAGAGTGTTAATGCCGTTTAATCCAGAATTGCCTCTTCAACTTGCCTGCGACGCCAGTCGAACTGGTATAGCTGGGGTTCTTTCGCATCTAGTTGATGGGGAGGAAAGGCCAATCGCATTTGCGTCAAGATCACTATCAAGCGCTGAGCAAAATTATTCACAACTAGATAGAGAAGCGTTAGCCATTTTCTATGCAGTGCAACATTTTCATGAATATTTATACGGGCGTATGTTTAAACTGGTAACGGATAACAAGCCGTTAATGAGAATTTTCCACCAAAATGCTAAATTACACAGATGACTTCAGCTAGGTTGCAAAGATATTCTGCATTTTTAAGCGTATATAGCTACGAAATCATACACAAAAATTCGTCGGAAAACCAGATTGCAGACTGTTTTTCAAGGGCACCTTTAAATCTAAAAGGTAGTTCAACAAATTTTATTGATAAAGAAGTCCACCAAATATGTAATGCATCTATCAATCAAATAAGTTCGAGAAACTTAAATTTTAAGGCAATTCAACGAGAAACACAAAAAGATGTTGCACTTTCAAAAATTTTGTTTGAATTACAGCACAACACACCACCTGATTCAGAGTATACAATTGATCACAACGTTTTGTTCAAAGGTCAGCGAGTAATTATTCCAAGCATACTACAGGAAGCAGTTCTACAGGAACTTCATACACATACAGGTACAACAAAAATGAAACAATTAGCCAGACGTTACGTATACTGGAAGTCCATCGATAAAGATATCGAAAAATTTTTACGCACTTGTCCAGCTTGCACTTCTACTAAAAATAGTCCAGCAAAAGCACCACTTCATCCCTGGGAGGAGCCAGACAACAACTGGCAGCGAATTCACATTGACTACGCGGGGCCCTACCAAGGTCACTATTTTTTGGTTGTCGTGGACGCTAAGTCAAAATGGGTAGAAGTTGGTACATGCACAACAGCACCGTCATCAGCTTCAACTATAGAAATGTTATGCAATACTTTCGCAAGAAACGGTTATCCATATGTCGTGGTCTCCGATAATGCAACTATTTTTAAAAGTGAAGAGTTCTCTAATTTTTGTCAGGATTGCGGTATTTTTCAAAAATTTATCGCACCTGGACATCCAGCTACCAATGGGCTAGCTGAAAGGAACATTCAAACGCTGAAGCACAAACTTGCAGCTATGTCAAACGAATCGTCATCAATGCAGTCAAAGGTAAGAGAAATTATTTTCAAGTATCGTGCTACACCATTAAAAAATGGGAAAACTCCTTCAGAGCTCTACCTGGGCCGCCAAATACGAAGTCGGTTAGACGTATTAAAACCATTACAAATGCACGGCAATAAGCAACAAAATCTTCCATCAAGACAATTAAGCGTGGGAGATAGGGTACAAGCCCGGTATTACACTTGAAACAAGCCATTATGGAAACTTGGCACCATTATTAAAAGAATGGGTTGTCTTCACTACATGATAAAATTGGATAATGGATACACATTTAAGAGACATATTAACCAGTTAATTGCCACAACAGTTCAAGATGGAACATTAAGCAACGTTCATTCCCCTCCTAGTCAATCCTTGGGAAATAATAATCAACAAAACTTAGATCAACAAATAATGTTTCATCATGGTTCGGCATCTCCGGCTGATTCCGAAACCCAAAGGGAAAACGAACCACCAATAAGTCAACCTCAAAAGCATATGCAATTCATCAACCACCAGCTGATCAGGAACCGTCAACAAGTCAAAGTCGTTCATCAATCCGTAGCACAACTCGCCAGCCTCAAGCTTCAACATATTTGGAACAGTACGTCTTGGATTAATGTTGGTCAACACCTAAAGTTCATTTTAAGAGTGGGAGAATTGTAATCCCTTATTGTTTTCAACATCCCTGTTTTATAATGTTGATCACTTGTTAAAAAGTAACCATTCACCACAAGTGCATCACTAGGATATAGATACACATTCTACTTTATTCTTTTTTTGCTTTTGATACCTTCATATAATTTTAAGTGTTAATTATATTTGATATTAAATAAATGAAATAATATAATAATATCAAACCCAACATCTTTCACTTCGGCACCACCGGTTACAATAATATGTATATCTCAAATGAATACAAAAAACACTAATACACACATATACATTTTATGCCGGAAGAATTTGGAAAGAACAAAAGTTAAGCGGACTAAAAATTAGTCTAGTGTGAATTGGCTCATTTGTAATTTAGCGTACAAGAGCTGCTGTGGCAAATATTTTATAAATAACTAAACAAATTACATATTACTTCAGATAAATAAGCAACTATTTTTCGCATAAAACGTTTTTTTGCTTATTTTCTTTAATTTTAAAGTTTGTGGAAAATGGCAAAACTTATGAGGCTATATTTAAAATACCTAATGCAGAAAAGATTTGGTTTGAAATCTGTGATTAGCAAAATAGACTTAACGAAAATGCACACTCAAATTTATATAATTTTGTTGCGTATACATATGTACATTTACTTTACCGCACAGTAGCGCTTCCGCTGAACGCGTTTTTTCCAAATTAACACTACTCAAAAACAAACTTTCTAATAGACTGAATGTAGAGACTTGTGACTCCATGCTTTCATCTCTAAATATAATCCAAGCAGAGCTGGAAGACTGGACTCCTAGTGACGACTTAATTAAAAAGTATATACGAGTATGTATGCACTATTGCGAAGAAATTTTAAATTAAAAAACTATTGTTTAAAGTACAAAAATATATCTTTTTTATTTATGTATACTATTGTTAAGTTTTGGTTTTCTTTTATACCAAAAATGAACTAAAGCTTTATTTTTTTTTGTTAAAAAAAATTGACCGTAATTTTCTTTCAAATATCCTTTTTGAGACCCTCTTTTCGCAAAGGACCCTTTTAGTGACCCTTTCTCAAATTTGCCAACGGTAACGCTGCATACAAACCTCTATAGTGGGCACCCTATTGGATCTGGCAACACGTGATTGTGACAGGTATAGGCTTAAGACAAAAAGAGTTACAATGAAAAGTATGAATTCCAAAAAGAATGACGTGTTAAAAAAAGTAGGGTGAAAAGAAGAAAAAAATATGGCTGATTGTGATGGCTGCACACTTTGGAACGTGTTTATGCAACCAGGCATGTTTCATTGTTGGTTGCATAGTGTGTAGTCGTGTTTATTCTTTTTTTTTTTTTTTGCTGGCTTAGCAAAACAAGCCGATGTACATGAAGTTGTGCTTAATCCCGCCACTGCAGAAATCCCTGCAGAAAGACGTACTGAAACTGAGGTAGATGTGCCTGATGCTGTAAACGCTGCCACTGTTAGAACGCTCGCAGAAAAAATGTGTTAGATATGCCCAGATGCTGATCCTGATGTCACGCCTGCGGGAGAAATAAAAAAACTTACTGCTGCGGCTACAGATGCTGCAGTTAAAGGAGCAAATACGAGATCGCGAGGTTGGTTGGCAGGCGGTGGGCCAGCTAATTCCTAAAATTAATTTTAATGAGCTAGACGCCGCTGTCCCGTTTTTCGATGGGGACGACAACCAAGACGTAAATTGATGGTTCCTGCAGTTCGAGGACTATGCCAGCACAATTTTGAACCAGGAAAAATGAGTAGCCATCCGCCGCCGGTTGTAGGGTACAGCGAAACAGTTTGTGATTAATATTGGCCTTCTGAAGTACGGAGACTTAAAAACAAGTCTCATAAGAATGTTTACTCGGACTGTGTCCCGGCAAGAGGTGTACCGGCAACTTCAGAGTAGAAAATTAAGAGCAGACGAGTTGTGCCTTAGCGACGTAGTAGGTATGCAATCAACTGCGGCCAAGTCCGATATACACGAACAGCAGCTGGTCGACTTCATTATAGACGGCGTTCCAAATAATAACGATGCTGTCTATTTGATATATGGCGCCAGTGCCTTGGACGATTTAGTACACCGCCTAGATAGGTACGAATATCGCCGACAACAGATGCGCACTACTATCAAAAATGCCCAAAAATAAAGAAATTAGCAGGAATGGTGGGTATGGATTAACTCCAATCGGTAAGTGTTGCCTTCAGAAAAGTAGATAAACGCACAGATGTTATTAAAATGTTTTCTTTATTCGATACGGGTAGCCCTATTAGTTTCATAAGTGAATCACAAGTATCGAATGTAGTGTCAATGTGTAATGAAAAACTTTTATCTTACCGGGGTGTTGAAAACAAGATTTTAAGAATAATCTTTCGTGTTAAATGCGATATAATTTTTTGGAATGTATTTATATTATGGAAAACAGTTCACGCGAAGTAGAGTTTCTTAACGATAGCGTCGTAATTGCTTCTGATATTGATCATTGTAGAATTGAAAATAAGGATGATTCAGAAATTATCGAAGAAACCGAGGGTTGTGAAGAGATAATGGAAATAAATACCTTGTGGCGTCGGTAATGAAATAAAGGTCGACATTGATAAGGAATCAGACTTAATGAATACGTGTACATTGAAATCGATTATAGTGAATCAATATTTCAAACAATGAGACTGCACTTCAGATGCGATAGACTATCCCATGCTGATTAGGCCGACCAGCGATGTACCTGTTTACAGTGGGCCTAGACGACTTTCGTATAGGGAACGTTTCGAGGTTAGATTGAAGCTAGACGAACTGTTCTCTCCAATTGTTCTAGTCAAAAGAAATTATGGAGAGTTAAGAAATCGCGTTGAAGGATAACTATCCCTTGCCTATAATAGTAGATTGTCTAGACTATCTAGGTAACAAGAAATTTTTTTCAACAGTAGATTTAGAGAATAGTTTTCACCAGGTGCCAATGCACGAGAATTTTTTTAAATACACAGCCTTTGTAAACCGTTTAGAACAGTACGAGTACTATTATATGCCTTTCGACCTAAAAAAAATGCTAGTGCGGTTTTTCAGCGATTTATTAACAAAGTATTTCGTGAACTTATCGACGCGGAAAAAATTGTAGTATACTTGGACGATATTAGCATCGCTACTGAGGCAATCGAAGAGCACTTGCAGCTCATATCCCACGTTTTGAAAGTTTTTAGTACAGCAGGATTAAGACTGAATTTAAATAAATGCAGTTTCGGTTATCGAGAGTTAGTCTATTTAGGGTATCATGTGAACTAAAAGGGCATAAGACCTAACGATGATCATATTAGATCCATAAAGGAATATCCGATGCCTACGGACTGTGACGGAGTAGAACGATGCCTGGGACTGTTTTCATATTTTCGCAAATTCAAGAATATCAAGACCACTGACTACCTTAAAGAGGAGCAAAACCTATGACTGGACGAATGATTGTAGAGACGCGTTCCTGACTTTAAGGGATAGGCTAGTGAGGGCCCCAGTATTAGCAATTTATAACCAGATGCGAGAGACGGAGTTACACACAGACGTCAGTACGAATGGTTTAATGTTCAGATTATGTAGCCAAGGCAGAAGACAGCTGTAGGTACCAGTGGAAAAAATGTATGAACCATATAAAGAAATATTATTGGTCCCCAAATATGAGAGATAAATTAAATAAATTCATAAGGAATTGCCCCACACAGAAAAAATGAAAGGAATTGGTACAACATAAAAAAAGGAAATTTGTACATAAGGAAGGAATATTGTACATATGGAAACGTCGGTGGCTTCACCACAGTCGAATGGGTAGATAGAAAGGGTAAATAGATGTTTAAAGGCTATGCTGTCAAAATTGTCCCAACCAATATAACATGCTGATTGGACAGATACACTGTCTCAAGTTGAGTTTGCAATCAACAATGCAATACACAGTGCTACAAAACAGTCACCCGCCGTAATGCTTTTTGGTGTCGATCAGCGAGGTGAGGCAATAGACGAACTGACGTAATACTTGCAGGATATGTACGACAAAACACACACAGATTTAGAGGCAACAAGAAGGGAAGCAGCGGAGGCAATAAAAAAGTCTCAGGAAAATAATTTAAAGTATTTCCACGATCGTCGCAAACCACCTAAATCCTTCCAACTCGGGGACTTAGTTGTATTAACACGTTGACTGCCAACTACGAGATAACTCGTAGATTGATTTCCCTTCCAGGAAGCCAACTACGAGTTATCTCGTACTATCTAAAACTGACACTTTTTGTGTAGGTACGAGTAAAACCGTATTATATCAGTGCTAGTATCGATAAATGGCTTCTGGGAAAAGAAAAAAAATAGTTTTGGCTTGCGTGAGCTGAACATTTATTAAAAAAAAATTAATGATAATTATAACAATAAATTTATAGAATGTTTATAAATCTAAAAAGAAAGAAAATAATAATTAAGTTATAATAAATTATAATAACTATAAAACAAAATATTATAGGAAGCAAATATGATGTTTTTTTAGGAGAAAAAGGACCTACGAATTAACTCGTATTTGGCTTCTGCGTAGCGATTTCTGTCACAGAAGCCAACTACGAGATAATTCGTAGGTCCTTTTTCTCCTAAAAAAACATAATATTTTCTTTTTCATGATACCTATCATCTAGAAATAGAGTTTTTAGTAATATAATGTGAAAAAATCAAAATGTCATTTTTGGCCAGTTTTCTGAAAATAGTCTTGGCAGTCAGTCAGGGACTTAGTTGTGTTAAAGAATGTTAATACTACCGCGGGTGTTAACAAAAAACTGATATCAAAGTGTCGCGGCCCATATATTATACAGAAGCAGTTGGGAAATGATCGTTACGAAATAAGCGACGTGGAGAACTGTCAAGTGACACAATTACCCTAAAGTCGGCTAAAGAAATGGTTGGAAGATGATAAATTATCATAAACTGAAGGCAACGAAACCGAATATGAAGACTATGAGTTTTTGGGAGATGAATTTTTACAGGATTCAGTGCAATCGGGGTCGATTGCTTAGTCATGGCAACTCTTGCAATGCACTCGTATATTGTCTTGACATTTGGTGGAAAGCAACCTTGCCAATGCATTTCCGCTTTATCGCCCTATTACCTTTTTTTATTTATCAGAGACAACAAGTTTGCTTAAAAATAAACTATTAAGCCTATATTAAAATAAAATAAGCCTTTACACAAGGTTTGAACATTTATTTCTTGTCAACTACGGAAAAAATAAATTAGCTTTGTAATTTTGTGTTTTATAATGTCTAATAATTTAAGAAAAGTTTTTTCGTCTATTCGCACATAACGTCTGTAATCTTTTGGCTCATTTTTTTAACTTGGACCAGCACTCAGGGGATGACACCTACATATTCAATGCATTATGCCAGAACCAGGAAAATTGGTTATGGGAAGGAGGATAAAGGGAATAGTCTTTGTGGACGTTTGATTTGAACCTTCCCACACTGAAAATAACAGGAAAGACCTCTGCAGGAAGTTTATTCCACATACGAACTGTTCGGCTGCAGAACGTACTTTCTCTGTAATGCGTAGTGCGGTTCACTGGCATATCAACCACAAATGGATGCGCTCTTAACGAATAACGGTTTGTTCGTAAAAATGAGCGGGTTTCAGGAACAAGTTGCCTGATTTCATTAGAGCACATTTCATTGGAGTAACGATTGACAGTGAAACACATCCTACATTGCGTCGATGCTCCAGTGAGTCAATAGAGTTGACTACTCTACTGCAACCGGTCGAGTATCTTCAAAATAGATTTTAAAGAGCCGCCCAATACATGGGAGTTGTATTCCATTTTCGGTGTAAATATTAAGGATATCAGATGGAGTGAAGTTTCTGTTACGCCGTCTTAGAAAACCGAGGCTCTTGAATGCTTCTTTGAGTCTTGAAAAATATGACCGGTCCATCGAACAACACATTTAATTTTCATGCCAAGAACATCTAGAGTCTCTGATTCCTAAATACTTACACCACTCATTATTACAGATGGACCAGCATGATTGTTTGTACATCTGTGTGTAAGCATACAACACTGTGTTTTACGAGCATTAAATTTTACCCTATTCGCACGGCCCCATTCAGAGATTGTTAAAAGATCATTATTTAGCGAATCATTCATATTTAGCCTCATTGTCGCGATCTCCGGCACGCTTGGCTTCTACTGAATGAATACGAATGCCACATGCTGCTGTCATCTGCAAAAGGTTGGATAGGATAGAAAGTTTGACATAGAAGGTCATTTGGAAAAATATCAACGGTGGGAGAAATAAGGGAGCCTTGCGGTATCAAACGCATTGGAAATATCTAGAATATTACAGAAATTTTTATGAAATAAAATGTATTTTCTTTATCTTTTAATAAGCTTTACGTAAATTCATTGAAATCAAATAATAGTTGTAAAATTTATAAAGCCAACAAAATTTTACATGCCCGAAGTAGTCAACTTTGACACCCTGTATCCCATCGTATGTTGCAACTGGATGGTTAAAAGTTAAACATGCTTAAAGCTTAGGATACTTTCTATGATTCTAACATACATAGTTTTGTAATCGGATTGCAAGTTTCAGAGATACAGATTTTATTCTATTTGGAACCTCTGTGCGTCGAATGTTGATGCTAGCTCCCACTTCCTTTTTGAGTTGCTCCAATTTCAGCTCTTTACAATTCATGGCTTTTATCTGTTTTTGTTTTTCTAAGTGTCTGTTGTTTTATAGTTTAATGTAACTTTTAGTCCTTTTTTAAACGTTTCCTTATTCAGGTTATTTTAATTGCTCAAAAATAAAACAAAAACATACAGATTTATTTACGTACAATAGTAGCTGTGTTCGAGTACTTTTACAGTAAAATATAGTAAATGAGTGATTACTGAGTAAACTGAAAAATTTACTCTCAAAAAACGCTGTTGCCCAAAAAAGTACTCGAAGGCAAAAATTTAAAAAATTAGTAAGATAACGCAAGCAGCTGCTTGGAATTCAATGTAGTGATGAAATATATTTACACTTTGTACTACTCAAGTCTTTTTCTTGTTGGTACTCGATGCAATATTTTAATTATAGCACGAATATTTTAAGAAAATATGAACAAATTATTTTCTATAATCGTTTCAATGTGTTTATTTCCATTTTATTTGATTTTCCTAAGTTGTTTCTGATTAAATTTATTCAAAAGTATGTGATTATTAGTTTTGCTATTGACTACCTTAATAGCAAGTGCAGTACTAAGTAACCATATACTTAGCATTTTCACAGCTCCAACGAAATAACAACGAAAATGGCTGTAAATGGTTTTTACAACATTTATTTCCTTTTAAAAGGCATATATATCATGTTTAACGAATGAATAGTTTAAAATAATTGTTTGCTAATTATTTTATATTATTTATTTCAGACTTTACTTTTTCAA
Source organism: Gymnocheta viridis (assembly GCA_956483585.1). NCBI lineage: Eukaryota > Metazoa > Arthropoda > Insecta > Diptera > Tachinidae > Gymnocheta > Gymnocheta viridis. The sequence continues at coordinate 86,023,885 of OY101441.1, forward strand.
GTAATTTTTTCACAAATTGTATACTTTTTGTTTTCTTACTTTTGTTTGTTTACCTTTGAATCATATGTTTTTTGGTTTTACTAAATTTTACTACAAGAAATTAAGTAAAAATTAATAAATTCTCAGCCAAGAACTTACACTTTACGTTCTCAATTTGTGTTCTCATTTACTGTATCTTGAGTAAACGAACGCAATTTCGTAAAATGCAGTAAAAATTTTTAAAAACTTTTGGGTACTCGAACACACTTAGTGTTTACTTATTTTATAGCACTATGAATTCAACAATGATAATATACATATACACATGACAAAGTAATTATCTTTGATTGCCGAAATTCACGCATCATCAACTTTATTTTCATTCCGCCACGGGCTTCATTCCGCAAATCCGCCAACACACTCTCTACCAAAACCGTAGACATGGGACTCTTAACCCCTGGACATCTGCAAATAGAAGAGTACCTACTATCGCTGCCGCGAAAATTGACACTAGAAGAAGCGGACAAGCAGATGTTTTGCAAGAGATGGCATCTTAGCAGTGGTCTCCAGCAGACGTTTTGGCGGCATTGTGAGAAATACAGCAAACTCATGGACAACTATAAATTATTTTTTGCGAAAGATAAATATGATATGAGGGATTAAGAAGCACAAAATAAATAGAAAAACAAGTCTCAAAATGTCGGAAAAAGAATCTAATTGAATCGTACAGGCCAGTATAGTAGAATCGTATCGCAGCCCCGAAAACTATAGCTTACAATTATGATGATAAGATTTTGCATAGATTTCAGAGAATTGAATAAGATTGTGGTTTCTTAGTCACAACCATTCCCCCTAATTGAAGACCTGGTGGATATAAAAAGATATAGTAAATTATTTTCAACACTGGATATAAACTCAGCTCTTTCGAAAATTCTTTTAAGGATGCAAGATACGCAAAAAACGGGATTTGCAACCCAAGAAGGTAATTTTCATTGGCCATTCCCCATTTCGGCTGAAAGGCGTCTCTAGCTATTTTCAAAGAATGTTAAGAGTATTATAAGGAAACAGAAACTAACAACTTACACAGTTAATTCTATAAACGTATTTTTTTTTAAATATATTTGGGAATGCAAAAGGCTTTAGGCTAAAGTTATCAAAATCTTTTTTTGCGCCAAATTTCGTGGAATATCTCGAAAATATATATTCGAAAATATCTCGATAAGCCAAATAAAATAGAAATTAATGTCGATAAGAAGTTATCCAATTCTAAATGCTCAAAAACAGGCTCGGCAATTTTTAGGAAAAATTAGTTTTAAAAAAGACCAAATTCAAGTAAAAAATATCTATTTAGAATGTTTAACTATAAAGAAACTTATTAAATACTGCAATAAACACTTTTGCCCATATCTTCTTAATTTAAGAAATTGTTTTTGGATAAATTCATTATTTTATTAAGAGAGTACTTTTTATTTGAAACAATTTATTCATCAGACTAGCAGAACGGAACCGTATTGATTTTGAAAAGCAATCACCTGGTGGTCGGTCTTCGGCACCACGAACATCAGCATTGCACCTTGCACTACCCCATCAAATGCTTTGTTCACAGTGTTACAGCGGCTTCCTGCCAACTTAATGGTCAAACAACTGGCTATGCACTCTGCAGACAGACTCAGTGCCGCTGGAACATGAAAATCAGTAGGCGATGGACATGCGGCAGTTTGAGAATCTTCCCGATCTCATAAACTACCGTTCTCCTTTCCTAATGCCTGAAAAAAGATTCGCAATATCAATCGCTGATACTCTCGCTCCAATTAAAGATCATCGATACCGAGGGTGTGTACTTGAGGTATGCACTGATGGATCTAAATCAGGTTTAGGTATAGGAGGGACATTTACATTCCCCATTTACATTTCAACAGTGGATGCGTTTTAAACTATTAGATCATTGTAGTATAATTCAAGCCGAAATATCGGCCATAAAAAAGCAGTCAACTGGTCAGGTTATTCCAAAATGTACAGACAGCAAGGCTGCACTGAACGCCCTATCGGATTGTTATACAACATCTGAGCTGGTAAAGGAATGCCGGACATCCTTAAATGAGATGGCGTCACATTCCAACCTAGAGCTAACCTGGGTACCAGGGCACTCAGACATGCCCGGCAACATAATTGCGGACAAGCTAGCCAAGAAAGGTTCTTGTTTGCAAGAACGGGACACCAACTAGCTAGTACAGTAGGTACCGGATATAAGCACATCGCATATAAGAAAAACCCTCTTATAAGAAAGGTGACCAAAAACACCATATCTTTTTCTATACTTTCCATACAAATAAATTTCTATAAAAGAAAATCGTATATATTCATTTCATATAAGAATTTTTTTTTCTTTCGGGAAATACTGAATATACACAAAATATACAAATATGCGTTTGTTGAACCATAGTTTTAGTTTGCGTGTAAAAGATGGACACAAATAAGATAAGAGATATGTACATACGAGTATGTACATTTTATAGAATACACACTTATAAGAAAAAACTTTCTTATGTCCATATATGTATATGTTTATAAGAAATAACTTTCATATAAAAAATAATTGCTTATAAGAAAAAACTGCATATAAGAAACGATTCTCTAACATATTTAAAGTTTCTTATATCCGATATGTACTGTATTAGTCCCACTAAAGATCTGTAAAATTCTCATACAGCAGACACAAACAGAGATAGCACAGTCTAGATACTTTAATCAATCGCTTCACTATGATCCAGCAAAATCTGCCATCATATTTTCGTGGCTGTCCTAACAGGGCACTCTGTCATAGATGCCCACGCAAGAATATTGAATCTACCTTTCAACGACTTCTTCAGAAGTTGCCAAAATGAGAAAAGGAAGAAACTGTCAAGCACCTCCTCTGTCAATATCCAGCTCTGTCCTATCGCAGAGCCATATACCTAAGTAACTCTATATTAATCGAACTCGCAGACCTTACGAAATGCAATCTGAAAAGAATAAACCAATTTATTCGTAGAACGGGTTGGTTCAATTTCTGAATGCCGTATTATTTAACGAATTAGAATACGAAAAGTGCAACTTATTCATTTCTTACAAGTTAAATTAATTTCGGTTAGTACGAAATTCCATCAACTACTCGGCTCAACTTTATGCTATAATGACCACTTACAATAATAAAAAAACAAAATAATTTACTATTTGTAACAACATTCACTTTTGCAGGAATATCCATTATATTTTAAATAATTAATGAATAAATTTTTTTATATAAATTATAATTTTTTTCTACCGACGAATGTAATTTTGCATTCGCGCAATTGTTTTTGCTTTGACAGTACAAAACGCGCTACACAAACCCAAACAAACTGTCACTTTTACATTTTTTTTAATAAAATGACATTCGCGTTATACAACCGCAAACGTGATAAACGTCAGGTTTTATACGCGTATTTCAGACATATTGGGTTCTATAAACATGGTGTTAGTTGGAAAGTCTGTGCTTAGACGCGTCATGTCTTATTGACATGATTCCTACATTTTCTTCTTTGAACTTTCATTGTTGTTCACACAAGTCACGTCATGTTGACGACATTTGCTTGCATATGCCTTCTGGCATGATCCAATGATAAGGTCTATGCATGGTCATTATTGGATCATTTTCATCATGAAGTTGTCAAAATTTGTTTTGAATTTTATGGCGCCATTGTTGTTTTTTATTCATTATTCATTATTGGATCATTTTCATCATGAAGTTGTCAAAATTTGTTTTGAATTTTATGGCGCCATTGTTGTTTTTTATTTGTTTACCTTTTAAACAAGCATTGGTTTTGTACGTGATCAGTTTTGTGCGTGCTGTTTTTGACACTCATGATGGTGGGTTTTTTATTGTTGTGTTTGTTGTAGAGTTGCATAGACCTTATTATTATTGGATCATGCCTTCTGACTTAAAATTACGAATGAGAAAGCAAAACGTAATGACAGTACATGCATGTGTGTACTCGTTTATTCTCCCCTCGTCGCTCTCCCCTATAAAGTAGCAATCATATCAATAAGACAAGACGTGTATAAACACAGACAAAGTAATGCAGAGTCGGATAATGGATTAACTCATACAGGGGTGCCAGTAATATTTTCAAAAAAATTTTAAAATTTTGTAAATAAAAGTGTCAAAATCGTCAGTATTAAAAAAAGTAGTAAAAAATCGACACTCAAAAATTTTCTGTTTTATATAACAATCTTTCATTTAAACATGTTATATACATTCCAAAATAAACGTCAATTTTTATATGATATGTTTTGTGAGAAGGACATATGATATTGATTTAAATTTTGTAATTACAAAAGAAGAATACTACATATACTCGTACATATCATAGTTGTTTTTACAACCTTCACCAAAAAATTTGGTTTGTCATTCCGTATGAAATTTCTTCATTATTCATTTAAGACCCCATAAAGTATATATATTCTGGATCCTTATAGATAGAGAAGTCGAATGAGCCATGTCCGTCTGCTCAATATTGGTGTATTGAGAATTAAGGCCTCAACACAACATAGAGACATAAATTTTATACCATTCTCTTGGAATTTTTCATAAAATTGTTCGGTTTGAAAATAACAAAACTCGGTCCAATAATTAATGAGATATATCCAAAAGACTTTTTTTGTTATATTTCCTATTCTGTTGTTGTTTTCTTATGACACCCAACTGTCCTACGGTCAGTTTTATGAAGCAGATCTCTTGTATGGAGTTCTACGAAGGTTTAGACTGAAAATAATTGAAGTCGATCCATTAACGACTAAAATATGGGCAAAAAAATGGTATTCGAAATAATTTTACTTCTAACAATTGTTTGAAAAAGTTGCGTTGGGATTCAATCCAGCAACCTACTGGTTGGTAGTCACAAGCGCTTCTTATACACCACAGAGCAGTTGTATTTTTCATAGTAAATTATAAAATACTAAAACTTCAAATTCTTGATGGAAATTGGTGTGGTTGTTGTAAATTCCCTATTTTTGTTACACATACATACATACTGAAATTCGTTCATGGGTACATGTACACATTGTGTGTATACATGTGCAGTCAAAAAGCAAAGATTATTTGTTTTTTTAAACTTATTTTTGTATGTTTATTAGTATAATATTATGCATTCATATCACAGTATTTATAGCTTGTATTTTTCGTAATAAATAAATAGCCATAATTATTTTTTATATTATTTATATTAAAGAAATGTAATGGATCGTCAAGACACTATGTACGAGTAAATATACAAAATCAATGAAATTGAATTTTAGTTTTGTTTTAAAAATGTATTAATTTTTTATGACTATATGTGATTTTAGAAGAAAGGCAAAATTTATGCTTATATCCTGTTATATACTTGTGTAGTTTTAATTATTTTCTATATTCAGGTTCAGTATTCAGAAATGTTGAAATGTTTCTTTCATTCTGTAACATCAGTGAGTTAATCTTCAAAAGCACTTCAATTAATTGCCTTTTCTATAAAATAAAAACAAAAGTTTGATGTAAGAATTTAATTTGATATCAAGCTCCAAAATGTAATTAGCAAAGAAACTAAAAAATTGAAAACCCCGCGAAAATAGCGCATATTCTAAAAATTGCCACTGCAATATTGGAAATAATTCCCAAAATTTATTTTAAAAAAATTATATAAATGGCAATCGGCAGCCAAAAACCTTGAAAAACTCTCTAAAATGCCAAAAAATTCTTTAAAATATGCGAACATCAGGAAAATTGTATGATTCAATATTGATTAAAAAACAGCAAAATTATAGAGTAAAACAACTTACAAAATATCATTTCGATTGTGAAAATTAAACTTTTATTAAAAACTATTTTGTATTTGGAATAAAAATTTAAAATGCATTTGTATTTTGAATAAAAGTATTGCAAATAAATGCCTACTTTCCACAAATTTATATTTACCTTCTAGATTGCATTAATCAAGTGAATAATTTAATGTGGGCTTAATTAAAATGTATTCTAAGAAAAGTTCGCAATTCATCAAATATTTTTCAATCAATCATTTCCCATTATATACATACATATCAACTTTGGAATTTTAAATCGGAATGTTTGGGGAAAATTTCAAAAACATTTGTAAAGCGTAGCGATAATAGTTCGCCAGTTGTACCGCGTCTAAAAATAGTATATGCATACATATTTGTATTTTAGTTTTTTTGGCATATTTTCGTATTTTCCCCATTTCAAGATATATAAGATGATAAGTTAAGATCTTACGAGATAAAAGATTCTTCTTCTTCTTAATTTTCATATAAAATTAACTGGTCTTACATTCATTAAAAACACCTAAAAAATCGTCGTTTTGCGGCGTATCGCATTGTCGACAGCACGCACTACGGAATTGTATGCGGCTTAATGGTAAAATATTACGAAAATAAGCCGAATTATGGGTTGGATTTTGGAGCAAAAAGCTTTCTGTTTGCGATTTTATTGTAATTTTTCATATTTAGTTCTCTGTCTTACTTATTAAACGCAGAAGAGATTTAAATAAAAATTTTTTTAATTAAATCCATCTGTTTTCTTAGCAGGCTGAATATAAATGATCGAATTCGTATTTTTTAAATCAATTGTGGTTGAAATTCTATTGTGTTTCTATATCAGAAATATTCAGGTTATATTGAACCAAAACCTTTATCGTCTGGTCCAACCGCAATACAGAAAAGTAAATGGAAAATTAACAAAATTTTGAAAACACAACTATCAGAATACCACTAGTTTACATACATACGTACATCATACGAGTTTCAAAGAAAAAATTAAATTAAAATAATAAATTAAAATATGTTGTTATATTTTATAATTTTAAATTTTTTATTACACGGTCAAGTTTTAATTTTTGCTTACTGAATTCATTATATAATGATTTTATCACTGTACAAAATCCTATCTGATAACATATTGGGTAGTTTTGGAAAATAAACCTTTTATCGTTCATAAAATTGGAAAAAACGCAAAAATTAAAAAAAAGAAATTTTTAAATAAATTGTGGAACAAACTTTTTCAAATAAAAAGTAAAAGTAATAAAAACAACTAAAATGTATCAAAAATTCAACAAAAAAATAGCATTTTGTTGTGTTCAGGATTCGAAACCGTGCCACCACCGGGTAGGGTACGGTCTCAAATCCTGACCAACCATTTATTATTATTTTTTTTTAATTTTTGATACATTTTAGTTATTTTTATTACTCTTACTTTCGTTCGTTTTTTTTAAACAATTTTTGATAGCTTTAAATTATTTTCAATATGAAGATAATATTGCAACATTTTAATCATTAGACTAACAGATTTATGTAATAGTTGGCGATATTTTTAATCAATTTTGGGAGAATTTCTTTATTATTAAATCTTTTCTTAATTTTTAAATCCTTTCTTTGTTTAGTCGAAAAGAATTGGCTTTTTGAAACACTCCTTGGATGTGTGAAAAATTATATAAGTGCTAATAAGGGGATGTTAATATTTTTATAATGCACTCTAGGCAAGAAATTGTTACAAATTTGTTACGAAATTCATAATTTATGGCTGACTTAGAGAAATAAATTTTATACCATTCTCTTAGAATTTTTCATGGATTTGTTCGGTTTGAAAACAACAAAACTCGGTCCAATAATTAATGAGATATAGCCAAAAGACTTTTTTTTGTTATATTTCCTATCCTGTTGTTTTTTTATGGCCCCAACTGTCCTACGGTAAATTTTATGAAGCAGATCTCTTGTATGGAGTTCTACGTAGGTTTAGACTGAAAATAATTGAAGTCGGTTCATTAACGACTAAAATATGAGCAAAAAAAAATGGCATTCGAAATAATTTTACTCTTAAATTTTTTTTTAAAAAGTTGCGTGGGGATTCAATCACACAACCTACTCGTTGGTATTCGCGACCGCTTCCTGTACACCACAGAGCAGTTGTGTTTTCATCAATCATTTCTTTGTTTAGTCGAAGATAACTGGCTGATAAAGACGTTGAAGCACTATTTGGATGTGTGAAAAAAATATATACATACATAAGTGCTAATAAGGGGATGTTATTATTTTTATAATGCACTCTAGGCAAGAAATTGTTACAAATTTGTTACGAAATTCATAATTTATGGCTGACTTCATAATCGCAGTTTGCAAAGCAACACTAGAATGCCTTGTAAAATCATGCTTCCAGTGTTGCTTTGGAAGCTGTGTTTATGAAATCAGCCTATACTATGAAATAGAGATTAGAACCAATAATGCGTGATCGTGATTAATTTTTTGTTTCCATCACGTGAGGGTGCGTTCGTAAGACGGTGAGTGGCAATTTTTTTTTTGAATTTTTTTCGTATTTCGTGGGCGCGAATTTTCGTGATTGTGACTTCTTTCGTCACTCTATATAAAAGTATATAAAATTCGGCACAGCTTGTTTTATAATTTTTTTGTAATGTTAACATTGTAACAATCAGAGAAATTTTTTAAAATAATCTTTTGAAAAAAGAATCCCCTTAAAGATTCCTGTTTCCACATAAATTTGGAAAAAAGGTTTATTTTTTGGTAGAATAATTGACTTTCCTCTTTTCCAAAATATATCTATATTTAATGCGTTGTCTCTAAAATCTAAAAATCTTAGTTCTCTTATTTCATACTCAATATCTTGATATTTTTCTTTAGAGACTAGATTAGGAAAACCTTTTAATAAAGGAAGAATTTCGGAGTTTTTTTTTAAATAACAGATGTAATTAAATTTAAATTTTTAATAATTTTGTCATCGAAATCAAATCTTTTTTTATTTGGTAACACAATTCAACTTAAAATGATGCACAATTATCAATAAATTGAATGAAAGTTGCAACATCAATTGTATATTGTCTTAACATATCTTTTACATACAAATGAATATAAATTTTTTCCTTTTTTAAACAATTTTTACGGTTATGAAAATCAATTTGATTTAGAGGCACATGTGTTATACAATCATCTACTACAAAATTTCATAGTGCATATTGTGAATTTTAATTCCTTAGATTATTTTAGATTATTCATCAAATTAACCACATATTAAAAAAACAGTACTAATATCATTGGTTGCAAAAAAATAAATATTTTCAGATCTTGACATATTGCCATATGTTGAGCAAAAACTAGCGAAGTCAAAAAATCGTCAAAGGGATACTAAACAAAAATCGACTAACGTCATTTTGTGAAATTTCTCATAAAAAATCGTCAAAATGACGTAAAATCGTATCGTTTGGCTCTCCTGATTTCATATGACTACGCAATGTTAAAATAGTTAGTTGATTCCATTGAAAAGGAATCCAAGTCTCAGTCACCACTAGTTGCGAAATAGTTACTTTAAAGTTAATTCAGTTTTCGACAGGATTGATTTAAACAAAATGTACATACAACATGTATACACAAATAGGTACATACATACATATGTATATACATATAATTTTTGTTAAGTTTTTTAGTTACTGTTATTTCCGTTTTACTTACATACATATACGTACATATGTGATATGAATTGTATTTTTTTTTCTTAAATAAGAATTTAAATAAAATGTTAATAAATTAATATTTGTTTTATGTTCGAATAGATTTTAAAATTCCGCCTAGTTACCCTGAAGAGGTAGTTAACCTTATTCGCGTAATTTCCTCTTTGAGGTAATGAAAAGTATTCGCATAATTACCTCATCGAAGTAATGAAACGAATTCGTTTAAATGCTTTCCCCGCTTAATTGGTAAAAAATCTGCCATTTTTGAGCGAGGTAATTATCCGTGAAATGCTGTAATTGATTCGTCGGCAACTATAGATTTGAAAAGGAAGTTATTAGAAAAAGAACAAAATATAGATGACTTAATTTTTGCTTATCAAATTCACGAGCAAATAAATAAACGATCGCAAAGTATGCTGTCTAAGATAGAAGGCGACACTGTAAATCGAGTTTCTACAAAAATTGAGTGGACAGAACGGACAAGTGATGAATGTGGAAGATGTGGCCAAAAAGGGAATTTAAGGAAGTGTAACAAATGTGGGTTAATTGGGAACTATGCTCGGAAATTTAAAACCAAGAACAATAAACGTAGATCAGATGATACGGTATTTCAAAACAACGTTGACTTCAAACGTCAATGGTAAGATTCATAGAGGAAAGAAATTGCAAGTAGAGATGAGCACCGCTCACGTGATTAGCGTGAATCATGCGTGATCACGCACGATCGCGATCAATTTTTTGTTTCAATCACGTGAGCATGCATGAACGCAAGTATAAATAATTGAATGTAATTGTTTCGTGATTTTGTGTATGTTTTTTCATAATTTTAATATGTGGTTTACAATTTTGTCATGAAGACATAACACAAGTGGGAATACCACGTTGTGCCGGTATGCATTAATGTACTCATATAAATAAACAGAGTCAAAGTAGCTCTATAAGTCCGAGTTTAGACCGACGAACATTTAGAAGAAAAACATATGCAATTCTCTTTCGTATTTTCATTCGCGTTCACACAGACGAACAAGTCATAGAAATTTTAAGTTTTTGGAAAAAAGCCAAAGATCTTTCACTTCTGCAAAAATTGACTACAGAAACAATGTGTGTAGTCAAATTTTATTTTATTTCTGCATAAAAATTGTAACTCTGAAGATAACTAAATTAAATGTGTATTTTTTTCTATTTAAGCTAAAGTACAAGAACCTACTTAATCTTAATATTGTACACAAATGGTTTATGAGCTAGAAAATGAATGATTTTAATCAAAATATTTTAAATATGTACATTATTTTAGATTTCACTTCAAAACTTTAAAATAAAAGATAATTAATATTTTTTTTAAGAATTTTTAATTGTATTCAATTGTGAAATTTAATTTTCACTACAAAATTTGAAATCGCATGATACATATGTACATACATACATACATATGGGCAAATCCTGTGTAACGAACATTCGTACGCGTTTTCACATTAATGTATACACATTTTTTGGTTTTTCGAAAGAGGTATCTTCAACTTATGCATGTTGTTTAGTGGGATATAATTATAATTTCGAATGGCATAAAAAACAATTTTTTAACACATATTTCTTGCGAAATAATTAATCAGAAAGTTGTGTGACGCACGCTACAAAAAAAAACGGAAGTATCTTTGAAAGTTAAAGCGTGTTTTCGTAAGTTTTACTGAATTTTGCATGATAAAGCACACAAAATCTAATTCCTAAATGAAAGATGAATATAAAAGAATTCTAAAAACTTATTTGCATCCAAAAACTAAAATTTGTTAATTTCTTGTATAAAATTAGAAGATCTGGTAATAATTTGTGCATTAATGATTATCGAAATCCATGTTATATTATATTTTATTTACAAAATTATATGTATATCATCTAGTCTAATATTTCTTAAAAAAGATTAAAAAAGTAAGTTGGATCAATTTTTAGAAAATTTTGGTTCTATATATATATATCAAAATTGAAAAATTTTATTGCAAAACTAACACATTGTTTGAGAAAAATTTATTTCTCAGTTAAACATACTCTTCATCTTCTATGGCAGAATTCAAAATCTTCAACACCATTAGCCCAATTCACAATAGCGGTATTCATTGTTTAGTGCAAACGCTCCTGCGAAAGTGCAAATGCAAAATATCGTAGCTTTTTTATGACACTTAACGGGAACCCTGTATATTTTGTTGTTGGATTTAACAAAAAAGCTAGGATTTTTTGCATTTGCACTTTCGCAAGAGCATTTGCACCAAACACTGAAAACCGCCAATGTTGTGCAAATGGTCTTGCATCGTAGCATTTGCAAAGTGGTGTAGCATATTTTTACTCTACACTAACAAAATACAAAGATGCATTTGCTACTCGTGTATAAATAAACAAAACAAAAACCTGTAGTTTATATTTACACTTCATTTTGCAACAACCAATTGAGAGAATTCAAAGAAGATTGAACGAACTAAAAAATTAGAAGAATTTCATGTTTTCCAGCATGTTTTTAAAAAACAGCTTTCATAATTGATTGTAAATATTTACAATTGCATAAATTTACAATCTCGAATGCACAACATTGTGAATTGGGTTATTATATACCAGTATTTTATGTGCATTTATTATTTATGCATTTTATGAGTATTTGCGAACAGGCAAATACTACGGGTGTTCCAATAAGACGTTTTATTTCAATAGGCCGCCCTTTTTAACAGATGTCATGACTCAACCTGTAACAACATTGAAATTATTAAAAATCCTACAGACTTTCAACATAAAAAATTACAGCATTTTTACGTCATCGTGGAACACCTTCTGGGTGAGCAATTGTGAAACTGATGGACAAATTTGAGCAGTAATGTGAAAAAGTAAACTCGTGTACGTCACTCAACTGAGCATATTGGTGTTGTAGCCCATAGTGTTGTGGAAATCCCGAATTTGTCCACTTTTAAATCGGGCATTACCCAAACAGCACGTGAAAAGTTTCCTGACGGTGTAATTTCTCGAAGAGGAGATCACAATTGTCCACCGAGACCTTGTGAGAAGAACATGCCTCTAGAGGAGTAGTGATGGCAGTCATTTGGCTGATATTGTTTTCCCTTATGAATGGGATACCATCCTCTTTACAATTAAATAAACATCAAATTATTTAGCTTAAAAATACAATTTTTATACATATCAAAAGCAAACATCTTATTGGAAGACCCTGTTAATAGCTAAATAATAGATTAACCGAATTCAGAAATTGATTTTTTAAATTGTCACACACTTAACTGTTAACTCAACATTTGTCCATTGCTAACTTAAAAGCTGTCGCCACTGGATTTCAATCAATATAATTTTGTCTTCAGAGTACTTACGTTTGTACTTTGGATTAATTTTTTAATGTGTCAAAATTTAAAAATTTAGCCTTTTTGCAGCTAAAAAAGGCAAAACAAAATCCACGAAACTAAAACGTGGACTTCGAGGCTAAAAGACAAGAAAAAATGCTAAATCTAACTTCGAAAAGGCTAAACTACTCACGACATTGTTGACGATTCTTTCGCGATTTCTCCGCTTTCGACTAGGTATTCTAAGCGACAATTCAAAAGAAATTGCCTTCAGTTCAACAAATAAATATGTTAATTTTGCTTATAATTAAGTAGACCAGATTCGTATCCTGGTCTCAGCATCAATAAAAAAGTTTAATTGAGAATTTTGAGTTTTGTATTAGATAACTTTTTTTTATTTTTTCATTGACGACTAAGCAGACACCATCAACCTCTATGCAGACGTTGACGCCAAGTTGAGCTGCACCTGTCATTAAGAACGTCTTAAATATGTGGCCAACTGGGTATGTATGTACATACGTAGATACATACATACATACATAAGTATGTGTACATATATTTATGTACATGCTATTTGTCCTATTGTTGTCTATTTACAAATTTTAACAAATACTTTTTATTTATTTTACATTGATTGCGTTGATCGCAGTTGTATAAATGCGAAAAATGTATTGTTTTAAAAAACTTCCTACAGATTTTCAACATAAAAAATTTTAAATAAATATAAATACATGCATATAAAAATCAATTTTGTGTGCCTAAAAACGGGAAATATGAAAAAGCCTTTACATTGTCAGAAATAATAATAAGGACACACAAAATCTTTACTATTTAAAAATTTTTTTATTTAGTTTTACAAAAATGAAATGAAATATGCATATATACATACATACATATACATGTATATTATTAAGTATCCACTTTGTCTATATCAAAAATTAAATAAAAGACATAAAAATAGGTTTCGCATATTCGCTTCATTAAACTCACAAGATTGGCGGAGGTATCCTTATGCCACATTACATGCTTATTTGTAGATTTAAAATTTCATTTCTTAGAACTACCCTGAGATATTCTATGGGATTCAAAGCTGGTGACTGAAATAGCCAATTCATAGCGGCTACTTGATTTTGCTTAGACCACGACTTTACACTTCGGGCGGTGTACTTGGGATCATTATACTGCATAAATTCCCTCTTAAAGGCATTTACATATACGATGTATGTATATGTATATATTTTTCCTTGTTTGACAGGCTTTTTGTTTACTTTGAGTTAAATTCACCAATGGCAGGGCGCCGTTCAAAAGACTTGCCATCTGATTCAAGTAAATAAATCTTCGTTTTATCAGATCACAGAACATTGTTTCAACTTTGATTGCCAAGATGTTATCTGGTAAATTCCTCGGTTACTAAGGAGAACTAATTTCCTTAGACTCCGACCCATAAGTTCAGGATTTCGTAGTTCATTTCTTATTGTACGTCTTGTTAATGCAGCACACAATTTATTTTTATGGTCATTTGCTAAGCCTAAACGGTTCTTTTTTGATGGGTTTGTTTGATTGAATCGCATTAACACTTTGTTTTGGGAGGCAATTTTCGCTATTATTTCACTTTTTCAGTCACATTTTCTTCAGAAAAGGTGTGAACTCATTTGACATTGAGTTTCATCAATAGAAGTTCGACAAAAAAAAAGCTCTTTGACATTTGATTAGCCAGATATATATCGACCCTATTATTTTTTCAGACACTGTACTTATATGCATACCATGTCCTTAATATTAAAAGGCCCTATGTCATTTTTTTAAATCGAGTTTTTCGAACATTTCAATAGATTTCGGGATAACTTATTGAAATATGCAAAAACCTCGAAAAACACAAAAAAACATTTAGTTGGGACATTTCTATATTAAGGTAACGATTTATTCACCGCAATAAATTTTAAATCAATTGTGTGCTCTCCTCATTCACTAATTTCCGTTGTTTTTTTTTTTTTTTGTTTTACTCTTATTGGATTATGGTACTACCAAATTGTGCAAATACAATAAATGTGTGCTTAAATAAGAAAGAAACAATTGCCAAATGCTCGAACGGCTGAACTCTAATCGGTTGTCCGAATACATTATTTGATAAATTAAACAAACATAAAAATTTAATCATTAATATTTAACTAAATACCTACATACATATGTAAAATACTAATTTTGAGATAGAGTGCAATAAATTAAAAAAAAACTGATTTTTAACAATATATACATATATATATATATATATATATATATATATATATATATATATATATATATATATATATATATATATATATATGCTGCAAAACTATCGATAGTCGCGCCGCTCGATAGTTTCGATATTTTTTGGCGATGCTATCGACACTATCGATAGTCTCGAATTCTTGGAGTATTGTCTATAGCAAAAACTGTATGTAAATAAAATTTAAAATTATTTTATCTTCTTTAAAGTAAAAAAAGTAGAGTTTTCTAGAAACTTCAGTTTGGTTGCAACTAACCATAAGAAAACTAAAAAGTAAACAAAACGAATATAATTCTACGAAAATTAAATTAAAAATAAATAAAAAGCAAAAGAAATTTTTATATTTTCATTGATTTACCATTTGTTAGTCCCGGTCCAGACTTGCAATTTTTCTTGCAGCAACTTTTAATTTTTTAGTGAGAATGAGCAAGAGAAGAATACAAAATGTATATATAAGGAAAAAGACACGTTATTAATTGTCTAAGCTATTGTAGTTAACCGGTCTTAACATAGCGTCTAGACGAGACAATTTTTTGTGATACCAAATGTCAATCTTCATATACAAAAATGAGCTGACAAAAGCAGTTTAATTTTTTATACAAACTTTGACTTTAATCATAACAAAAAATGGCTAGTATAGACGCATTTAATTAAATACAGCTGTTTTCAAAATAATAGCACCACGAAATAATATGGACTGATAACATTAAAATACAAAATCTTTAAAACAAAATCGAATATTCCAAAAAAAAGAAAAAAAAGTTGTTTTGCAAGTAATTTACCTAGCTTTTATTTTGGAATATCCTAGACTAGATTATGTTAGTAAGGATATATTATATGAATATTAATATAATTTTTAGATAGTGGCTTATAAACATTTATATCTTGAGTTATTTTCAAAACCAATTTTTTGTATTTTTGGTAATAATTTATTTATTAAAAATATTAAAACTTATTTATTTATTTTCACATTTATTTTCGTCATTCTTTTTAATATTACAAATGCTTACTGGCTTTTGCTTTTACTTTTTAAATAACCTGATTTTTCTCGATAGTATCGCTATCGGATAAAAACTATCGATAGTCCACTTAAAACCAAACTATCAATAGTACCATCGATAGTTTTGCAGCTCTAATCCACCGCCAAAAGTGGCAAACTCGAACAAAGAACGCTGATACGATGGTGTAGCGACCTCTAAATCAGTACTGATACGTTCTGCTAGTCTGATGAATAAATTGTTCAAAAATAAGTAATCACTTAATAAAATAATGAATTTAGCAAAAAAAAATTCTTAAAAATTAAGAAGAAATGGGTAAACTCTGGTTTGAACTCCAGCCAAAAATTCATTTCAATATGGAAAACTATTACGTAAAATAAGCTGCGTAAATTTGAAAGCAAAAACAACTAATAGATAATAAAATTTATAATTTACAAGTTTTCTTATATACTGTCAATCGGTATATTAATTTTTGTATTATTATTATTATAACTTATAAAAACGTAAACAAATTTACAAAAATGTAAAAATTTTAAAGAATGATTATAAATTATATTCATTTGTGGTTTTATAAATATATTTTAGAACGAAGTTCTTAAAAAAATATTTAAAAATTAATAAAAAAAATTTTTCAAAATTGTATGTTCATGATTTAACACCGTGCTAATTCACAATTTCTTAAGGTTTTTAAATTAAAATTATTTTTAAAAAGATATTGGAACATTTTAATTATCAAACTAGCAGATTTATATAATAGTTGGCATCATTCGTATCAGTTTTTGCAGAATTTTTTTATTATTCTTTTTTTCTTATGTTTCAAATCAATTCAATGTTTAGTCGAAGAACCTTCAGTTCTTGGTAAAGACATTGAAACACTTCTTGGATATGTAAAGACTCATTAAAAAGCGATAGCTTTTTTCGGAAAAATTATTGTTTGAATGGTTCATGCACACCAATTCAAAGAAATCTTATGTGCCATCCTAATATGTTTACGTATTTATGTAGGTACACACAACTCATTCTTTAAACGGCGGATACGGACTTGAGAAAATCGTGTAAAAAAATACATGTCTTTAAAAAATTCAAAGTATTTGCTAAGTAAAACGTGGAAAAAAAGATCTTCAAACATTTTTATAAAAAAAAAAATAGATATTAAAAAAACGAAAACAAATAATTTGCATAAGGAAAATTAAATAAAGCTTATTCCAAAATTTTAAAACTAAAAAAAGAGAATTTTACAATTACGTCGCTTTCTGATAGCAGGCGCCCACGCTTATTACTAACAGGTTTCAAAATACTGTTGCCATGAGGAGATATGTTAGATATGTTTACCAGATCAAATGAAGAAGTTAGTTCGCTATTAACGGCCTCTGTTGATATCTCTGGCAAATCAAATGAAGAACTCAGGCCATTGTTGACAGCCTGTGTTAATTTTTCGGTTGTTACAAATTCGGTTATTAGTTTTTGTTTTTTTTGTCTCTCAAGTTGATTATATAACTCTTTATAACCAGCTATAGAAAACTGAAGATTTCGTTGAATTTTTAATATACGCTCCATATCAGGATCACGATTAAGAAAATTTTGTTCCATACTTGTAGGAAATTCAAAGCCAATGCGAATTAAGCCAGCTGTTAAAAGCGCAACTTCGTCTATATCATTTTCTCTATTCTCAGAATCTGTCATTAAGTCAATCAAATCGTCCTCATCTAAACGATTTTCTCGCATCAATTCATCGATGTCAACCGTTTGCAAGTTCTTAACAACGCCGCCACAAATTGCATTTGATAGAGCTATAATTTCAGAATACAGCATCGATTTTTGTACTACAAAACTTCCACTTCTTATGCATGCTACGAACATGCTTTCCAACAAGCACTTAAGTTCGATTTTGGCAACTCCTAAATAGCAAAAGAAGCCTGTGTTATACAATCCACAATTGTAAATTTTTTCCATGCTTCCACAACCGTTAAATTTCTTTTTTTCACTGAATCTAGGATATATTTAAATGCTTGCTATATGTAGTACATTTTAAATGTTGGTTAAACACCCTGGTCAAGTGGCTGAATTGGTGAGGTGGTACTAGGAGGCAAAAACTGCAATTGAATATTTGAATGATCTGTCATTGGACTAGGAGCATTATTATTTTGAACTATAAACCTTTATGCTCCATATATTTCTGGACTTCAGCAGCAAAGCAGGTATTGAACCAATTCGTAAACAACTCAGCCGTCATCCACGACTTTTTATTTTCCATTTAATTGAGCTGGAAGTTGCTTAATATTCTTGCCTCATAAAGGGCCGTTAATTGCGAACTCAAAATCAAAGTATCTCTAAAATTTAAAGTTTTTACATATTTGTCATTGACTTTTCAATCCCCTTGAGAAATAGAAAATTTTGCCACAGTCACAACAAGTTAACGAATTAAAAAAAGAGGTTTAAACATTCAACAATAAGAAGCATTATACGACAATATACAAGGTGGCGCAAAAATAACCTTCCGATGTTTTTTGGCTGTAATTTAAAAAAACAAATGAAAAACTTTGATTCTTCTTGTGGATTATTTTTATTTGGTCTTTTAATTTTTTTACATCAAGTCGAGAATATGATGTCACGTAAATGGCCGCCGCCACAGTTGATTGTCATTTGAGACCTTTTTATGGCATTTTCCATCACTTTGGCCAAAACTTCCGGCGATAGGTCCTCACATTCTTGACGGATATTGTCTTTAAGAGCTGCAAGAGTCTGAGGCTTGTTTACATAAACCCGCGACTTCAAAAAGCCCCACAAAAAGAAGTCTGCAGCGGTCAAATCAGGCGATCTTGTTGGCCAGTGCAAATCGCCAAAACGGGAGATTAGGCGCCCGGGAAATGCATCCTTCAGCATATCGGTTATGGCACGTGCAGTGTGTGCCGTTGCACCGTCCTGTTGGAACCACATGTTTTCTAATCCCAATTCATCAAGTTGCGGCAAAAAGAACTCGTTAGTCATTGCTCTGTAGCGCTCACCATTCACAGTAACCGTTTGGCACGCGACGTCTTCGAAGAAAAAAGGTCCGATGACTCCTCCAGCGAAAACAGCACAACATACAGTGACTTTGAGCAAGTGTAATGGCTCTTCGTGGGTTACACGCGGATTTTCAGTGCCCCAGAAGCGTAAATTTTGCTTATTTACGTACCCGCTAAGATGGAAATGGGCCTCATCACTCATGATTATTTTTGATGAAAAATCATCTTCCTGTTGGTGGTGATTAAGGATGGCTTGAGCGTACGTTAGACGCGATTGGCGGTCAGCAGCTAACAGCTGATGCACCCTCTGGACTTTGTACGGAAACATCTTCAAATCTTGTACCAAAATTCGCTGTAAAGACCGTCGACTGATACCCATTTGCGTGGCACGTCGTCTGGTCGATGTCGACGGCGCTTGCATGACATCCTCGGCTACAGCAGCAATATTCTCTGCAGAACGGCTACTCCGGGGTCTGCCACGCCTGGCAGCATCTCGTGTTGTGCCAGTCTCTTCGAGGCGAGCGGCTAAACGTCGCAGTGTTTCACCAGTAGGCGTTGGACGGCCAGGAAATCTGCGACGAAATTCACGTTGTGCCAAAGTCACCGACCGATTATTGGTCAAATAAATAGTCACCAATATTCCGCGTTCTGGAGCAGTGTAGCGTAACATTGTTTATTAACGTGTATTTCGCATGTGTTTACTACACAAATGTCAAAACAGAACTGACATTAGGAGCCAATCGCAAAATTTATAGCACTTTCTGATAGGAGGATTACTTTTGCGCCATCTTGTACATGTTGTTTTGAAGATGCGATGAAAATTTGTTTGAATTCCGATTCGTAGCCTTATTTATCTGTCTGGAAAAATTTAAAAAAAATCGTGCAAGTTAAAAAAAATTCGTGCGAAAAAATAGTTTGCTCTTATTTGTAAACCGTGTTAATTCATAATCATGTGAAAAAAGAGTTAAGTGTATAATGTTTAAGTATGTACTATTTTTGTAGATATACATACATAGTATATCCCTCCCGCTTAGAGAAAGTTTTAATGGAAACGTTCGCTCTTTGGGTGGTTTAGAATGTATTTTGGCTTAAAAACTATGATGCAATCTTCGTAAATTCTATTCTATGTGGTCATTACCGTTGTACAATATACTTTCACTTTGTACGTTATACATACACACACATATGTATATACATATCTAGCTAAGACTAAATAAAGTCATGGAGAGCCATTAGAGATTTGATAAATTTATGTCGAAGTTTTGTAACACGTCTGTTTGTTTTTGGGAGACAAACTAAAGGACGTAATAAATATTTACACATTCATACATACATACATTCGTACAAATATTTCGGTGCGAGAACTTTGTTCAGTGTCAGTTATAGTTTCAAGAAATTTAGTCACAAAAAAATTTATATTTATTATTATTCCTAGCTGGACTTAATACTTTAAATAACTTATATATATACATACTTTCGGCAGATTTCACTAGTTCGTTATACTTATAACAGACATGACGTCAATCCTCGCAATATATTTCGTTTATAAGACACATCGAGTATACTAGAACTCACGATATACATATTCAAAAATCTTTGCTGTTGTAGCTTTGCAGTAGTGTTCGATTATAACGAATTCCGGCGACCGATCAGTTTTGTTCGTTGTATACGAAATACTTGTTTCTTTCTGAATTATAATGTTATCGCTTTTCAGTTATCTCTTCTTGACTGGGAAATTCAAATCACAATCGTCTGAAATCGATGTTGAAGCTTTGAACGAAAATTTGTCACGCTTCCAGCAGTACCAACCAATAATCATTTCTTCAACTGTAATACTCTTGTGCCGTCTACAACATCGAGCTTATTAAATTTTTCCTGTGTAACGGAGTTCGAAGTTTTTTCAAGTTGCCTCGATATTAAATACAATGCCGTTGGTTTCGACAATATTTAGCCAAAGTTTCTTAAACTTGTTCTACCTGTGCTGATAACATATATTACTTATACTTATTATCACAAATAGCGCTTTCCCTGAAAATTGGAAGTATGCGAAAGTGATACCCGTACCTAAAACTAATGGCGACTTTCGTCCAATTTCAATACTCCCATATCTATCTAAAGTATTTGAAAAGCTTCTACATAAGCAGATATACAATTTAATAGCCGATCGACAATCTGGTTTTCGAGCCAAACATACTATTATTAATGCACTTATTGATGTTTCTGGGATATACGTCATAACATTGATGATGGCCATGTTTCGACGCTAGTTCTCTTAGATCATTCGAAAGCCTGTGATATGGTTGATCATGATTTTCTCTGTAAAAAGCTAAACGGAATGTTTAACTGCGCTCCTTCATCAGTAAGTCTAATTCACTTATTCCTAAGTAATCGTCGGCAGTCAGTATTTGCCAGCAACATCAGATCTAGCACGTTATATGTAACAAAAGGCGTTCCACAAGGTTCAATTCTTGGACCATTACTTTTCACCATTTATATAAATGAGTTAGCAAAACAATTATTACATTGCAATATACATTTATACGCTGATGATGTATGTTCAAATATATATAAGTACTCTTGCGAATGATATTGACGACTGTGTAAACAAGCTGAATTTTGATCTTGAACGTGTACAAACATGGGCAATTGCAAATGGAGTCTGTATTAATCCAAGTCAAAATGCTTAGCTATTAAAAGGAAATCCTCAAAATCAAATTTTACCCCGGAGGTTATATTTAACGGCCAAAGGATTGAAATTGTAAGGACAGCAAAAAAAACTTGGAATGATCAAATTAATGTAGCTTCTGGAAAAACATATGCTCTTACGCGAGCATTATGGAAAAGACAAAATGTTACTCCTTTAAAAATTCGTTTTCTTCTTACAAAGACGTATTTAATACCTACCCTGATGCACGGATGTGAAATTTTTGGAAATGGTGATTTCACAAGCTTTAGAAAATTGCAGGTTACGTATGACGCCATAATCAGATATGTGTGTATGGCTTAAAGATATTCCATCATATCTCACCATTTGAAAGAAATGTATATGGGGTAACTTTCGGCGACTTGTTGAAAATAAGAACATTGACTATGTCGCACAAAATTATTTATACACGTATACCTATGCATCTATATAGGAAACTTTCGTTTACGAGATCAGTAAGATCCAATGATATAATACATGTCAGATACCGCACATTAACATCATCGTGGCAATTTTATACCCAATAAATCCGTCTTTGGAGCTTATTACCTTCAAACATTCGATTTACTAATGATCTAATACACTTTGAAAGGGCCCTACATAACATTTTTCATTAATATATTTATATCTTCATTTTTCTTATTTATTTATGTAATTCGTTTTATGTTAAATTTTATTTAAATACTCATATTATTATATTTCTTAAAATTGTAATATTATTGTTATTAATGTAAACAGTTGAAAATTCTTTGCATATTACTATTAACTTTTTCTAATCCTATACTGCAATTATAAGATTTAATGTCTTGTTGTATAGGATAACATTAAATAAATAAATAAATAAAAATAAAATTTTTAATACAGATCACTTTTGTTCCTCATACATCAAATTCAATTATTTTCTGAGTGCTATATCAAATAATAGTAAATCATTATTTTATCGGCTTAGATAATCACCTAAAAATACTTGCCATTATTTTATTATATGCGTAAAAATTTACGCCCATATCAGATTGACTACTAGAATTCGTTATAAGTGGCAATATGCTTTAACCGAAATTCATTACAACCGTAAAAATGAAATATTCTTGCAAAAGTGTCGAGACCGGAGAGGTTGTTCGTTATAAGCGAAATATGCATAATGGTTTTCTTATATATTCCATTATAAATATGTACAGTAAAAATCGTTTATAGCGAACTCCACGAGACTTTTATTTTATCACAATGGGTGCTTTATTAAAAATTTTGAATTTTTTTAAGCACAAACAATAGATTTGTCTTATTTTGACATTTCAAAACTGTTTCATTCGACTGGAATTTTTTCATAAATATATATCATTACGATGCGTACTGAAAATGTAAGATTAAAAATTAATGTTATCATTATGGATATATTTTTGTGAGTTCGTTATAAATTTTTACTTCGTGGGATCATAAAAAGCAGTTCGCAATAATTCGTTATGAACGTGTTCGCTATAATGAAGGGTTTTCAATGAAAATGTCTACCAAAACGTCGGGAGACTTTGAAATTGATTCGTTACTGCCAAGGATCCGCTATAACCGAATTCGCTATAAATGAGTTCTACTCTATAATCCATTTTTAGCGCTAACGACACTTAAGGGCCAAATAAACCACACAAACGGTTTGACAAACACACACTTTCCGTTTGCAAATACACGATACAAACATAACTTGTATAAATACATACACGAACTTTTGTGCAAACTAGCAAACACCCCCATAAACAACGCAAAAGGTTTGTAAAGACGTAAAATTTGCACATGTTTGTCAAACCGTTTGTGTGGTTTATTTGGACCTTTAGACGGAAGTCGGTAAAAAATAAGTATGTACAGGTTTTCAAAAATAAAATCTAAATTGCAATCTTATTTGATCTAATTTGCATAGAATCAAATTGCTTGCGTTAAACAAAAGTTCTCAAACATAAAATAAATAACCTGAAAATATGGAAAAAATGATTTCAAACGTTTACTTAACATATTTTATAAAGTTATGCCTCGAAAATTCGCTTGTATAAAAATCACGCTATAGTCCACTTCGCTATATTATCCACAAAAAACCTGCAAATAAGGGTAGAGGAAAAAATACTACGCAGGTAGTACAACCGTATGCAACACGGCATTTTGCGAAGTCATTTCGTAATGCATTACATTTTCATTTTTTGAAATGATATAAGAACCCAATAAAAATGGAATATATCAATATAATAAAAAAAAGAATTGTTAAGAATTCTTTGAATAGCATTTTTTTGATAAAAACTAAAAAAAAATTTAATGTAAGTTACAAATTCAAGATTTTTTTATAAATTCTTATGCAAATTTCTGAACTTTTTTCAGCCTAAAGTTTATTTTTTTATTCACAGAAATATTAAACGTAAATACTACAAGAGAATATATGTAAATACAAATAAAATAATTTCAAATAAACGAGAGTTTGAAAAATATGTATGTACATAGTAGTTGTTTCTGAGTAGTTTTATTGAATCATAATTCATAAGTACTAAATGCAAGAAAATAAGATAGTTTTTCTTTAATTTGCGATTTTATCGTTTAAAAAGATTTTTTAAAAGTATCTTGTAGAAATATATTATTGAAATATATAAGGGCTCATAGATGTTGAAAAAATAATAGCTTCGGTTAATTTGAAAGATATTTATCCTGAAAAAGTTTAGCCCTAAACATTCGGAAAAAAATTTCTACATTCTTTGGTACCAGTTCGTCAATTACCCCTGCTGTTAGATTAGAAAAAATATACGAATCCTATATTAGAAGACCATTTGGTCCATACTACATGTTTTAGCCCATCGTAAACACATTGCAATATATATCGCGGCGAATTTATTTTAAATGATCACGTTAATAACTCTCGAATTGGTTTTGTCGCGCTCAAGGCAAATCCGTGGAAGCCAGTGGCGAGTTCAATTTGTCTTATTCAAGTTGCTTGGATCGTATACGTGTTATACTTTATAAAAAAATTAAATTTTTTTAATTTGAAATTTGACATGTATGGGGTATTACATCACGATCAAAAAATAGTCAGCTGTCATACTAAAGCCACTTGGCTGTCAAATTGCCTGCCAGATTTAGTTGTGGGATTTCTTTCTTGCCATTTGTCACTTGTTTCGATAATGTTTAGAGTCGAAGACAAATTCGCGGTCACGAAAATGTCACAATTGACGAGTTTATGCCAACAAAACCTGCAAAATATGGTTGGAAATTTTTGTTATCGGTAGATTCAAGGTCTGACTTTCTGGAATATACAGCCATATCTTGGAAAGCCTAAATATGCAAAGCCTGGACAGAACAAAGACAGCGAGTTGTGTTGAAGTTGACGGAAGGATTAAAGGGGTAAAATATAACTGCCGACAATTTCTTTTCCTCTTTTGATTTAGTGAAAAAATTACTTGAAAGGAAACTTACGTATGTAGGCACAGTCCGCCAAAATAAAACATTCATTCCTCCAAAGCTGCTGAATGAAAAACAACTCCCTTTATGCAAATCTACGTTTGCTTTATGTGACATTGCGACATTGGTGTCATATGTCAGCCACAAAAATAAAGTAACTATATTGATAAGCTCAATGCATAAAACAGCTGCAGTTGACGACAGAGGAGTGAAGAAGAAACCGGAGATTGTTTCCTACTACAATTCAACAAAAGGTATGCTTTGCTGCTTGTTGTCTACAGTTTCTTATATTTTATTTCTTATAAGAGGAGTAGATAGTGCTGACCAAATGATTGGCTCCTACAAAACAAAGCAAAAAACTAATCGATAGTCAAGTATTGTAGTCGTAAATATGCTGGATATATGTATCTGCTTTGAAAGCATATATACTCTTTTCTGAGATCGACGCTTCATGGGCACCGCCTGATCGAAATCGCCGGAGACCAGATTTTTTGCGAAAACTAGCACTTTATTTGACAAACGCGCATATGATGAAACTAAGTAGGTTACCACAACAGTTTTCAGCGAAGTTATTTCCTGATGTACAAACCTCATCTTCAATTTCCGCCAGCTCATCAAAATTTGCTTCTTCTAAAGCGGGTGGAAGAAAGCGGGGAATCTGTAGTTGCGGTAAGGCTAAATCTGACATAAAGGGCTTCAATTGCGAAAGTTTTATTTGCAAAACAAACCGGAAAATATTTTCTATATCATGTAATGAAAAACACTTTCAATAAAATAATATTTTTCTTGCAAAAAACTTAAGAAAAGCTTCGTATTTTGTATTCCATCAAATTGAAATATTCACTAGACCACAAATGGTCCCTAATACAAGATGAGTAGCTCTTTAATTTTTCCGCACAGCTTTAAATTAGTTACCTAATATTTTGAAAATAATATTGTTACAAAAATATAACACGTGAGCCGAAACCTCAAAACAATATATTACACCGCTCAAAAGTTATTGAGATTACAAAAAAAAATTGGACCTAATCTAACAGCAGGGCTAAGGATGAAATACGTCTCAGCATGCAGAAGCTGATTTGATTTATATTGCCTTGCTTTTCCTTCGCCTTACCAATACCCACCACGGTGACCATTTCGATTTTCTTTCCTTAATAACTTGGTTAATTTTGCTCCGATCTAGGAGAAATTTTCACTCACTGAATAAATTTGATATCTTTCGAATTTTTCAAAAACAAAAAAATTTTATTTTCTTAAAATATTTTTAAATTTTATTTCATGATTTACCAATACCCATCCGAGTGGGTATAGAACTATTTATTATAAAAATCAATTCAATAGAAATTTACAAACAATACAAACAAAAAACGTTTGACGGAAGAATTATAAACGAACAAATAAACACTGCGTCAGACATAATATTTGAACCGCTAAAACATTTTTACAAAAAAGAAAACAATAACCCAAGAAAACCAGACAACACAACAAACGAACAAAACCAAAAAGAAACCCAGAAACGTACAATCACAGACTACTACCTACACAAAGATAAAACACCTAGCAAATGATCACTCAAATAATAAACTGTAACGGTAAACACAAGAGACTAACAAGAGAAAAATTAAACGAACAAGAAGCTGGTAGATATAGAGCACACAGGAATATATACGAACGAGAGAGAGCCACACACGAATATATACGAACGAGAGAGATGCAGACACGAACAAGAGAGAAAAGAGAGGAAAAGAAGTTAGGTACACAAGGAAACTATACAAAAGACAAGGGACAACACAAAAAACGATTAGTTACTGAGAGAACACTGAAGATGGCACATAGCCGAAACCGGTCTATTTATCAACCAAATTTGACGTGGGATGACGGAAATTCATTCCAAATTGTATCAAACCCCGTCGGAAGAAAAACACAACACTCAATAGAAATTTATTTAACTGTACTAATAAAAACATTTTATTTAATTATGTTGATGAGCCTTGATGACATTTTTCGCATATTGTTTAACTTAGCTATGCTCTGCACAAATGGGTTTCTTACACCTCACCTTCACCTGTAAAGTAATGCTATGTTATCAATTATTTTGATTTTTCAAAGTTTCGTAATACGAAGAACACGCACACGATGGCGTTGGGTTTTCATTACATGATTCATCATTACATCACAATCACTTTCATCGGTTACCTCTACTTCGCCAGGCTCCTGTTCTACATCAGAATATTCAGCGTCTCCAATAGGCATATAATCCTCATCTTCATTATCATCACCAAACAAATTCTCAGTTTCATCCAAATCTGACTCACCGTCAATCAATCGAAGAATATATGTAAATATGCGGCTTCATGTATCTTCATGATACAACCCTTGTTAACATAAGTTACAATAATTGTTTTCACTTTGAAAGTAAAAACAGTGATTATAAAATACATAGTATGTATGTACCATGAAATAGCTCCAGCAGAAATATATTGGAAATTATTTTCACCACTCAGATCAAAACAAGTTTGCGACCACTTGTCAACGTTCCTACATACTTACATAGTATGTAACAACTAAATTGTAGATTATAATGAAAATCAGCATCGCTATGCATACATTTTACATCACATTTAAATATGTATCTAAATTACCGTTGCAAAGCTTTGTAGCAGAAAAGAGCAGAGTAAAAATGTTCACTGACCGCTTAATCATGCATGTATGTATGTATACATATACATATCGTCATATGATTTCAGTAAAGCCCTAAGTTACAAAAAATTCAAAAACGACTTCTTGGTAGATTTCGATTCACCATATCATGTCCCTGGAAAATTTTATTTATTAAAATTGTACTAATTCATTAATAAGAAATAAGCTTAAACTAAAAAAGTTTGCTTAAATTTTCATATTAGAGTTTTTTGCTTGTTCTCTAAAATTTTTTCAATGTAACTTAGGGCTTTTATGAATTCATATGACGATATGTATGTATGTGCGTTTTACATTTTGCTGCTTTTTTTATAAATTTTTGAGAGACTAAAAAACATTATGCTTCGCAATAAAAAAAGAAATTATTTGGCGATCATTTATGAACTTGGAAAAGAATAACAAATTTTAGAAATTCCATATTAGATATGTTCATACCTATATCAGGTGCGATACCCTTAGAACCCTAGAAAAAGTAAGACATCAAGATTCCGTTTCTGTGATTTACTTTGAACGACGAAAAACTGACTTCTCATAAGATTAATCAGTGTCACCAACACTTGGAATCGACAAATCGACCATCCAATACCACTAAAACCCCACTAAAATTTCCTTTGAGGCTTACAACAAAAAAATTAATTCAGAACTTTTCGTTTTTTATGCCCGGTTTTCTTCTCTACCGCGCTCACCAACAAAAAAAAACATGATTAATTTTATTCATCAATATAATTTCTCGTTTTAATTAGCATGAATAATAAGAAATCGATTATATGTTTCTATATATTTACAAATAATTATCATCTGCACTACTGACAAAAACTACTAAAAATTCATTTTTACCACTAAACCAAAATAAAAGCCACTAAATTTAGTGGTAAAACTACTGAGTTGGTATCACTGAGTTCAATTGCAACTAAATTTTTCGCTTTATGTGATAATATAGCCTCCACCGCCCATAAGTACTTGCATAAGAGTGCAGTACCACCCCCGTGCGTATTAGTAAACGATGTACATATATAAATACTATTGGGAAGGCGAAGGTTATATTTATGTATATTTTGAATGTCGAAAAGGGTGGCTATATATGTATGTATGTATTTTTCTGTAGTTGTTTTTAACAGAAACGATATATAGGGTCCGCCAGAAAACTTTTTTTTGAAAACAGGGCTCAAAACATCGAGTGTAGCTTCGGCTGTGTGGCACGTAGCGCCGCAAACTGGGGATTTCGCGGAAAAAAATCAAATTGTCAACATACTCTTCATGCAATATGCATTGATATTTTGAAGTTTTAGACTAAATGGTACAATCAAATCAAAAAGAATTACTCCGATCTGACTGCTAGTTTCTTTTATAGCCGTCTCAAACTCAGTATGTACTTGTATGTTTTACCGAATCAACTTAATTTAAACATAAGAAGTAGATAGGTAATGGTGGCAATAGTCATGCGCGTTTTTTATGTGTGTGTGTAGGTTGTGCTATGTTGGTTGTGTGTGTGCGTGTGTATGTTCTTTTGCTTGCCTGTGCTGTTGGTTGTGTGTGTGCGTGTGTATGTTCTTTTGCTTGCCTGTGCTATGTTGGTTGGTTGTGTGTTTATGTTGTTGGGTGTGTTTCTGTTGGTATCTAGGCAGTGAATTTTTTGTTGGCAGAGAATGTGTGTATATATGATTGTTTTAGGAGCGTCGTCATCACTGACGTCACAGTATGTTGGTATGTAGGCAGTGAATTTTTTGTTGGCAGAGAATGTGTGTATATATGATTGTTTTAGGTGCGTCGTCATCACTGACGTCATAGCGGGGGTGTGTGTTTATGTCGTTTGGTGTGTTGCTGATGGAATCTTGGCAGAGAAATATTTTGTTGACAGAGAGTGTGTTTATTACTGATTATTTTAGGTGTGTCGTCATCACTGACGTCACAGTATGTTGGTATACAGGCAGAGATATTTTTTGTTGGCAGCGAATTTATGTATATCTGGTTATTTTAGGTATGTCATCATCACTGACGTCAAAGCGTGTGTATGAGAGTGTGTTTGAATGTGTGTGTGTGTCTGTGTGTATGTTGCGATCACTTTAGTATCGTTGTATTAATGAGGTTTAGTAGATTTTATTTTTTGTTCTTTTATATACTTAAGTCTGTTTTTATGTATGTTTTTGATTTTTCTCTATGTTTTCATAATTCTGCTCACTTCGAGATTTATTCCTTATAATTTGGCTATATAGATATATATAGCATATTTTATTTTTTGTTCTTTTTTATATTTGAGTCTGTTTTCATGTATGTTTTTGATTTTTCTTTGTTTTCATAATTCTGCTGACTTCGAGATTTATTCCTTATAATTTGAGTCTGTTTTATGTACATATGTTTTTGATTTTTCTTTATGTTTTCATAATTCTGCTGACTTCGAGATTTATTCCTTATAGTTTGGCTATATAGATATATATATATAGCATATTTTATTTTTTGTTCTTTTTTATATTTGAGTCTGTTTTCATGTATGTTTTTGATTTTTCTTTGTTTTCATAATTCTGCTGACTTTGAGATTTATTCCTTATAAATTGAGTCTGTTTTATGTACATATGTTTTTGATTTTTCTTTAAGTTTTCATAATTATGCTGACTTCAACATTTATTCATCATAATCTGACTACACAGAAAATTTTGCAGTCTTAAATTTTTTTGTTTATTCTATACAGAAATATTTTTTTCTCAAATTTGTTGGTGGTCTGTAAATTGTATTTATAAGTTTATATTGCAAAGCTCACAAAAAAAAATAAGTTTATGCGTATGTTTACAAAAATCTGAATTTCACAATTTTACAATCGGGTTCAAAATCTTATTGTTTTTCCAGCACCAGGTCTATCTTGGGATGCTATGCTCAAAACCACTCAGGTTACGTTAGAGCTGTTTACTGATTCCGAAATGTATATGTTCATGCAAAATGGAATAAGAGGTGGACTAGTTCAATGCTCACAAAGATATTCTAAGGCCAACCATAAGTATTTTGAAGATTTTGATGTTACAAAACCATCTGAATATTTAATGTATTTAGATGCGAATAATTAATATGGGTGGGCAATGTCAAAATATCTTCCCTGTGGAGAATTTGAGTGGGTATGTGATCCTGATTTTGATGTGGAAAAAATATCTGATACATCACAATATGGTTACATATTAGAGGTGGATATAGAGTATCCCGACTCAATACATGATCTACACAATGATTTACCATTTTGTCCTCAAAATAAGACAGTTGGAGGATCTAAATTCAAAAAATTGATTGCAGACTTAGACCCTAAAACAAGTTATACTATACATTATAGAGTTTTAAAACAAGCCATTTTAAATGGTCTCATTTTAAAACAAATCCGTAGAATCCTTAAATTTAGACAATCCCCTTGGCTTAAAAAATATATTGATTTAAATACATTCCATAGAACAAATGCTAAAAATAACTTTGAAAAAGATTTTTTTAAACTTTTAAACAATGCTGTTTATGGGAAGACAATGGAAAACATTGAAAAACGTAGGGACATTAGAATTACTTCATCATGGGAATCAACAAACAGAAATCATTTGGGTCTCAGAGCATTAATTGCAAAACCAAATTTTATGCATTTGTCGAAATTTTCTGATGATATGTATGCGGTGGAGTTGAAAAAAATGGAACCAGAGTATAATAAACCTATATACGTTGGCTTTACAGTACTAGAGTTATCCAAGTGGAAAATGTATGATTTCCATTATGGTTTCATGAAGCCTAAATTCGGAGATAACATTTCTCTCAACTATATGGATACTGATTCTTTTATTTACTCGATTCAAACTGATGATTTTTACGATGACATCCGTAACGATATTACTTTGAATTTTGACACATCAGAATATCCTATAGATAATCAATTTCATTTACCGCTACACAATAAGAAGGTTTTAGGAATGATGAAAGATGAAAACAAGGGAGATATAATGACAGAGTTTGTAGGTTTAAGATCAAAAATGTATTCTCTGTCGACTCTTCACTCGGAAGATGTTAAAAAATCAAAGGGGGTTAAAAAGTCTGTAATTAAAAAGTTGACCATTAATGACTACAAGAAATGTTTATTTGAAAGTGAGATCTTGTCAGATGAAATGTTTTTATTCAGATCCAAAGCACACCAGTTGTATACTCAAAAACTATATAAAGTAGTGCTTAGCTTTTCTGATGACAAGAGAAATATTATGGAAGATAATATAAAAACGCGTGCTTGGGGACATTATATAGATAGAATTAATGATTCAATGGATATAGATTAATATGTTTTATTTTTAATATTACCTGTAAGATGACAATGACGATTTAATTTTATCCTATTTTTATTAGTTTCTATTGATTTATTATATTATTTATTAATTTATTTATTTAATTTATTTATTAATTTAATTATTGATTTATTTATTTACTATTATTTCATTTGGTGTTCTTACCTATGCCCAAATCATTTGTAAATAAAAAGCAAATATTGTATAAAGTTTTTTTTCCATATTTTTATTAATCTATAAAATTTAATCTGTATTATTATTAAGATTTTTTAAGAAAAAAAAACTAAATAAAAAATAAAAAAAATGTTGAATTTTTTAATATAAAACAGTGAATAAACATGTGTATTTTCTTTATTTTGAAGTCCCTTTTTTAAGTAAAATTGCATTTCTTTTGGCGCAAATACCATAGTTGTGATAGTCACAGTAGAAATCGTCTGGATAATTGCTATTCATTTGTTTAAAGTTGATGCAGGCAATATTCTCAATGTTAACAATTGTTTGATGAATCATTTCTTCCAACCATTTTTTCTTTTCTTCACCTTTAACATAGATTATAGGATATTTTAAGTTGTCTTTCAAAAATCTGCAAACGCTTTGAAATGATACTGATCCATCGTTCCAGTATAGATGATGATAGTTTTTTGTTAACCAATTTGCTTCTCTCTGCTTTTTTGCCGATAAACATTGGAAATCATATGGAGGTTTTATAATGAAATTGGTGTGTTCATTATTGTTGAAAACAACTGCAACTTCTTTGGCAATAAATTTGTTTGAATTACTTTTGAAACCTTGCAAGTCTATGAAAACCTTGTTATCCTCCATATTACTGAATTTATAAGAGTTTCCGAACTTGTCCTTTTATAGGAATATATTCAATTATACGATCATGAATAAGAATACAGTAAGCTGATGTCTTTGATGGAATATTTATGTCTGTTTCAAATTCAATTTTTATATCAATTGGTCCGTTATTGAGCGACTCGTTTTGATGGCTAACATCTACTACAATAATCGGTGCATTATTTTTAAATTCTTGAGCGGTGAGAAGCGGCTGAGACTCTCTCATGTAGTAGCTCTGTTGAAATCTTAGATACATATCATATAGAATTGCATAACGCTCATTTTTAAATTTAATATTTAGATCATCATATGGGTATGATACTGAATTTAAATGAACTTTTAAATTGGTCAGATCACAATGAACAAACTTATTTTCTTGTTGAAAAGCAATTAACACAAAACGGGGGCGTTCTCTACTTGCGGCTAATTTAACATTCCAAATATGACTTGTTCCTGTATTTAATTGTGGATTTACATGACAATCCCAACTACGGAATGCCATCGGTATAGAAGCACCAGTCGAAACGTTCGAGTGTAGAAGATTTTCATCATTCTTATTACGTAAGAATATCAATTCATGCTTTCCATTTAGTATAACTTTATTATAGTCTTCAGCGAATCCTAAAAGCATCTTAAGTGGTACATAGAAATTAAAGTAGCCATTTACAAGTTTCAAATCATCAATTTTATTCCAACCAGCATTCTGCATTCCTGTGCTTTCCGTTGGTGATAAAGAAACCAAGTTTTTTATGGTGCTTGTGGCTCCTAAATATCTTGTATGATCAATTTCAATGCCATTCAGCTCATAGCGAATTTCATCAAATAGATATGCCACAAAGTTGTTTTTTAATTTGAAATTACCTGTAGATTTAGAGGTTTTCTCATCTACAACAGATCCTTCCACATATATATAACTTTCACTAGGTAAAACATACAAATCTTGATTTTGTATTGAAATGCGTATTTCATCATTATTGTTGTAAGATTGTAGGTATGGCACATATGTATGATAGTCCTTTTTGATTATACTTTCATCAGATAATGGCTTATCCAATACATTTATTATTGAACTCATTTTGTCTTCAGTTTGAAATTAAGAAACTTTAGAAAATTTTTATTTGTTGTTGTCAACGTTTTTTGATGAACTGATCTTTTCAATTGTGGTTTAGGTTGTGATAATGTTTTAGGGTTGTATGTTGTTGCTGTTGTTATATTTTTCGATATACTTGAGTTGTATATCAACATTACTTAGTTGGTCTTAAATGAATTCTTATTGTTATTTCCTCTCCTCGAAAATTAATTAAATCGCCGTACTGATCAACTACTCGTAGCGTTAGTGAACCTACCTCTCTGGAGTTCACAGGTAAATAAATGAGGTTTCTAGGAATCTCAGCTATTTTATAGCCTGGAGGCACATTAATCGGAAACTCGTGTAGTGTATGCGATTTGGAATTGTTCATATATGTATTAACAGTGATACTACTTTCAATTCGTAATAGATTCACCTTGAAAATATTAACTGGAAGATCTGAATAATGATCTTCGTTTGGAGTTGGGATTTTATCGTTGAATCCTAAGAGTTTTCCAATTGTATTTTCCTTATTAAAATATATTGGATCCGTAGAACTATTAACTTTAACCTGCATTGTGTTATTATTGGCTTCTATAAAAATTTTATTTTCTCTACCATATTGTTTGTATTCTTCCTCTATATAATCAACTATGTCATTCAATTCATAAGATCCAATTGGTATTTCAATCACATTTTCACCTATATGAAACAAATTGTTGTAGACATCAACATTTGGAATGCTATTATACAAATGAAAATCAGTTAGAGCACATTCATATGTCTCATTTAACTCAATAGGAGGGAAGTAATTAGCAGATAACTCTGAAGTGTTGGAGCTCAGAGTAAGTGTTATTGACATTATGCCTGCTTGATTGTAAATGAATAAAGTTTAACACACAATATGGTTTATAAAAAGCGTTTTTATTTTAATTTAATCTTTTTTGTTTTGAATTTACATTATAATTTTTAATAGTAAATGCAATAATTCTTAATACAATAATTATAAATATTTTGTTTCAACTATAATATTTCATCTTTACTTATCCAAGAATTGTGTTCATTAGTAAATCCTAACCACTTAACATACGCTTTATCTCCTTTAGTTTTAATAATCTTTTCAACTAGATATGTATTTGGAAATCTAGTTTTTGAGAGTTCTTCACCGTAAAATCCACCTTGAATGAGATTACCACGATAATCCTCTAATATGTATGTTGCAGGATATGTATTTTGAATTGTTTTAATAGTAAAAATTTCTGTTGTCCAATTTGGAGTATAACCCTTTTCAAATGTATGTTTGTATTTGCTTATGCGCACATGATCTCCAACATTAAATTTCGAGATTTTATACATATTCAAATGACTGTATACTGTATTTAATAATTTTTTCTCATTTGTTGAGTTGACACTGATTGGAGGCATTTTGATGGTACGATGAACTTTACTGTTATATGCTTTTAATAGATCTTTGTAGATATCCAACCAGTTATACGAACCATTAAAACTAAATTCTTTCCACATCATCCCTTTTAATGTTCTATTAAATCGTTCTACTATTGATGCAGTTTTTGTTTTCAGCGGTACTGCCCATGCATATTTTGAGAATGCATCAATTATGGTTAACAAAAATCTATAATTTTTATTGTCTATAGAGTAATTCCCCATTTCAACTAAATCAGCTTGCCAGAGATCATCTATTCCTTTCAACACAACTCTACGACGTGCAAAAGATTTTCGAGCTTGTTTATGGAGTTCGTTAACTAGATTTCTTTTTGAAGACATGTTTATAGTTTTAAGAATTGTGTTGGATACGTTGTAATCTGCTTGATGAACTTTTGCTTATTGATGCGAACATGTAATTTTCCTATCTATAAATCTTTTCATTTAACTTTTCTTTTGTAGGCTCTCAACAAATCTTTGTAAAATGTATTGATTTTGGAAATATTTTTTTCAATTTTCTTATTCTCTTCCAACTGTAATATTATTGCCTGTTGTAGAACTTCGATTTGAGTTCTTAGAGTATTATGCGTGTTGTTGTTATCTTCCTTAAAGTATTTTAATAGTTTGTATTCTATTTCTTCGATTTGATTTTGCAGAAACAATTTACTGATAACATCGTTTTCCTCCACAGCCTTTGCCACATTTTTGATTCTTTTGTTTTGGACATCGATGTTGTTGTTCGTATCCATAAAGAACCCCAACAGTCTAGGGGCATTTTTCAGTGAAATTATATCGCTTGTACCGTTTAGATAGTATCCAAACTTATCAACAGACATACTTTATATAGATTATTGTATTATATTAGCTTCTCGTAGTTCTTCAATAATTGATACAATCTCGTTATTATGATTAGTATGACCAGCAGCTTGTGATGCTATCAGTAGACGAAGTCGATCTACCAACTCATTTGGATCGTCCCAGTATATATAGTATGGTTTATGGGGGTTAAATTGCATCAATCCACCTCTTTTATAATTAGTTGATATCTTATTTGCTATTGCTTTTGATACAGACTGTTGGTTTTGCTCTTTAAACATCTTTTTAATAATATGTTTATATTTATATGCTTTCGTTCCCTTGATTTGACCATCAGGATTATATTCTCTTCTGTACGCATTTGTACTAATTAAGATTTTTTTGTAGAGTTCTAGTTCATATTTATCATAGTTTTTTGGCGTTTTATGAAACATTAGAGAAAACAGTCCTGGCGTTAGAGCCCATATTTGACCACCAACCTGTATTTTACCCTCATTTAATTTGAGGTTACTATCACCAAATTTCCATTCATTATTGAAATATTTATGTGGCCGATAGTTAGTACCTAAATCATTTCTGTCCTCCAAGAGTGATAAGTCAGTGTAACTCTCTTCAATATTTGAATTCTGTGAGTAAAAATTATCATCATCCTCATTGTCACTATTACTTTCATTAGAATCATTGAATGATTTGCTATTATCAAATATTACTCCTTCTACAAGTTTCTTTGGTGTGCTTGTCTCCAATTTAATTGTTGATTTATTAATATGAGGACTGTTAGTTTCTTCAATTTCTGTTTTCATCTTATTCTTTTCGTTTTTGATAATTCTATTGATATTGTTAGAACTATTTATAAATTCATTTAAGGGGTCTGTTATAGGTTTGAAAGTATCTCTTAGTTGATCACGTGTATCTATTTCACCAGTTTTTATACTACGAAGCTTTTTCTTCAAGACATTTCTCGTTGCAACCAATTCTTTTAAAACTTTCTCATCCATGTTTAGCAACAGCAATTATCAGATCAGATTATCAGGTGTCAGATCAGATTATCAGGTATCAGATCAGATTATTATGTATCAGATCAGATTATCAGGTACCAGATCAGGTTATTGGGTATCCTATTAGGTTATCAGGTATAGTAAATATTTTAATAGATATGTAGGTGTATTGTGTGTTCAAAGTCAGATTATATACTAAAGTTGTTCTTTTATGTAGAGTAATTTATATTGTTATAAAATAGTCAAATAATTTTCTATAGCGACCATTGTTTAACTCGTTATCTTTGCTTATCATCAGAAATCCATATTTTTCCTTCCAACATTCTCTACAAATTTCATGAAATTGTTCAAAGTTCATGTCGCCGGCAACATGATCACTATAAACATGCTTCATATTTCTGTCATCTTGTTTAAACATTATAATTACATTCGCGTTGTCTCTTATCAAATGCTTGGGAATTCTGGTATAAGTTTGACACAAGTAGAATGAATCCACATCCTTATGTCGACCCATACAAAAATAATCCCGTATATTGTTCTGCTTCTCACATGCAACATCATCAAATATCATAATTGAATTAGTTTTAGCTTCGTTAGGGGTAATAACTGATTCATTGTTGTCAAATGTGTAATATCCCATTCCTTCAATTGGTGAAATTAATCTCTTCAAGTATTCATATTTCGGCTGATATAAGGATTTTGAGTATAAATAGATGTTTTCAAATTTTAGTCCGTTAGGACTTTCTAGTAACCCAATCATAACATTAGTCTTTCCACAATTTGATGGTCCCACTATTAGAGCTCGGATAGAATTTGGTAAGAGTGAGCTGTGTTTTATTTTTGAAGTGATGTTCGATGAATCATCAATATTACGAACCAAAATATTTTGATGTTGTTTCACTAACCGCATTTTTGTAACTAAATATAATTTATGTTTGTTACCTTTTATTATAGAAAAAAAAATTAAATAAATAAAATGGTTATACATTACAACAAGTCGTTTAGTCATAAAAACACCTTCGTTGGAGCAGGTATAGTAGATAAAATAATAAATAATCTTCCTGTTGAACTTCATCTTCCTGGATATCAGTACTGTGGGCCTGGAACTAAGCTACAAAAACGTTTAAATCGAGGTGATAAAGGAATTAATTTACTGGACTCTGCCTGCAAAAATCACGATATAACTTATTCTAAAAATAAGGATTTAAGTATTAGACATCAGGCAGATAAAATTCTTGAAAATTCAGCCTGGGATCGAGTTTTATCAAAAGATAGCAGTATTGGAGAAAAATCATTTGCATATATGGTTACTAACGCAATGAAAGCCAAAACGAAGTTCGGTATGGGTGTGGGAAAAAAGAAAAATGAAAAGAAAACCAAATTAAATGGTAAAAAATTGTTCACTTCATCAATTAGAGCTGCAACAAAAATACTAAAGAAACAAAAACCTTTAGACATTAACTCTGCCATTAGAATCGCACGTAAAACTATCAATAAATCCCTAAAAGGAAGAAAATCACATGTTATAATACCACGCATAATAAGTGTTCCAAAAATTGGTGGTTTTTTACCCCTAATACCGATTCTAACTGCTCTGGGGGCAATTGGCAGTCTAGCCACTGGAGGTGCCGCTATAGCTAAGGCTGTAAATGCAACAAAGAATGCAAAAAATCAACTTGATGAAGCAACTAGACATAATAAAGCGATGGAATCTATAGCAGTTGGAAAAGGCCTTTACCTAAAACCATATAAAAAGGGATATGGTTTAGTTTATAAAGAACAGACAAAAAACTCTTAAGAATGCTACCCAACAGACCACTATCAGATGTTGATCTATTAAATTTTTCTATAAATATTCCTTATTTTAGAGGAGTATTCATGTTGGACTCACTACCAAAACGATCAAAGAAAATTGAGTGTGGAATAATCAATTTAGATTTATCAACAGGTCCTGGTACACACTGGGTAGCATATTATAGGAACATCGATGAAAAAGAGTATTTCGACAGTTTTGGAAACTTACAACCTCCTTCGGACAAATATAAAATACAACTATAATCAACATCAGAATTTTAATACATTTATCTGTGGTCATTTATGTCTTATATTTCTTTATGAAATAACTAAGAAAGATTAAATGAAAACACATAATCATCTATATTTTACAAAACTCTTTAATGGCTTTTTTATTTTTTATTTATAATTTACTAAACAGAATTAATTTATTTTAATGCCAATCGGGATATTGGCTATTTTGAATTAAAAATTCATCCATCTCACTCTCAAGAATTAGGCCGCACTCTCCTTCTCTGCATAGTTGAAATGATCCACTCGAGAGATCCTATTTTCTTCATCTGTTAAACTATTATATTTTTTGGGGAGAAACATTATGTTGTTTTCCAACTCAACTTTTAGTGTTGGTCCATATTTTGTTGTTATCCGTGATATATTTTGAATAGGATATTTAACTGTTATATCCAGATCCTTAATGTGAATTAAGGATTTACTCTTCAGGGAATTAAATTTTGTTTTTAGATTTTTCACGGAGTTCGTTTTTGATTATCTTGTCACTTTGAATCTTTAATTGTAATTGAACTTAAAAGTAGCTCCGATACTTCCAAGAAAATATTTATGGTGAAATAGGGAATAAGTGGGGGATAGTGATAGGGTGAAGGGGATAGAGAGAGGTAATAATATAAAATTGGTATAAGAGGGAGAAGGAAATAATACATAATTTTAGATACTTTTTGGTTAAATATTTAGGAAAAAATCATCAGTATCGACAATTCCTTTGAAAAAGTAAGCAGAAACAAAATTAATACGGATGTTAATAAAATGAGTCAAATAAGAAGGAGTCTAAATAAATTCATAACAGATTTTGATAGCTTCAGACTATACGACCATTGGGAAATGATCAAATTTTTCCAAAATATGCTCGACGAAAATGAGGAATATGATGTAATGGAAGATGAAGACAACACAGAAGGACATTTTCAATGCTGTCCGTGGTATGCTCCGAAATGTGAGGAAGGACCTGACACTTGTAGGTGTTCTGTATACTTTCTACGGAAAGCAATATTAGAAAATTTAATAGTCTCATACTATGAAATGTTTCAAACTTTATAATCAAAATTAATAAATAAAATAAAATTGTATTATTAATATAAAATATTCTCTGTCTTGTATTATTTTTCGAAAAGATAATTAGGAATCATACATTTCTGAAGAAATCAGTAGAGATTTGTGTTTGGGTTATAAAATATCATAACTTATCAGATCGTTTAAATTTTCTAGTTTTATAAAATGCTATATAAATGCAATTTTATAAGATTGTAAAATTCAAATTCCTTTGTCAAGAAATAAACAAATAAAATCAAGATTGTGCTCAAATTATTAACAAAAATGCGTTAGTATGCAAAACAGAAAAACAATAAGATTTTGAACCCATTTGTAAAATTGCGTAATTCAGATTTTTGTTAACATATGCATAAAATTATTTTTTGTGAGCTTTGCAATAGAAACTTATAAATACAATTTACAGACCACCAACGAATTTGAGAAAAAAAAATATTTCTGTATAGAATAAACAAAAAAATTTAAGACTGCAAAATTTTCTGTGTAGTCAGATTATGATGAATAAATGTTGAAGTCAGCATAATTATGAAAACATAGAGAAAAATCAAAAACATACATAAAAACAGACTTAAATATATAAAAGAACAAAAAATAAAATCTACTAAACCTCATTAATACAACGATACCAAAGTGATATCAACATATAAACAAGCACCTACACAGATTCAAACACACTCTCATACACACGCTATGATGTCAGTGATGATGACATACCAAAAATAATCAGATATACACAAATTCTCTGCCAACAAAAAATATCTCTGCCTGTATACCAACATACTGTGACGTCAGTGATGACGACGCTCCTAAAACAATCATATATACACACATTCTCTGCCAACAAAAAATATCTCTGCCACCATACCAACATACTGTGACGTCAGTGATGACGACGCACCTAAAACAATCATATATACACACATTCTCTGCCAACAAAAAATTCACTGCCTACATACCTACATAATATGACGTTTGTGATGACGATGCATCTAAAATAATCAGATATACACACATGGTCTACCAACAAAAAATTCACTGCCTAGATACCAACAGAAACACACAACCAACCAACATAGCACGGGCAAGCAAAAGAACATACACATGCACACACACAACCAACATGCGACATGCGCGCATGTCTATTGCCACCATTACCTATCTACTATAAGAATTTCAAAACGAATATTATTTTATTATGTGAGGTAACGTTTTTCTTTTTATTTTTTATTTAAAGTAGGATATTGCAGTATACTAAAATTGAAAAAATTAACTCTGCAGAGACTTAAGTTTTTTTTTATGAACATATAACAAAAATCCATTTTTCTCCAAACATTTGGACCTGCTATTTTAGCCATACTTTCCCACAGTTAGAAATCACTACTAATACATTGTCTCATATCTGTTTTTTACATTTTTAATCAATTTCAAGTTCCACCTCTCAATTTGTTGCATTACAGAGTACAACATTTTTCAGCTGATTGATTCGCGACTCAATTCTGATAAGGCTTTTTGTTTAACATAACTCAAGAACCAATAGTCGGATTTTGCTTACACAAATTTAGAAAAACAAGAATTACAATTACTTTCATCTGTTAATATAACCTTTCGCTACATAAGCAACAGTTTCGCAGTTATAAATAAATGTATGAAGAAAAAAAATATTTTTTTGCCTAAAAAAATTTTTTTTTGTAATTTATAAAAAATCCTAAATGGTAAAAAAGTGTCAAGTCTTATTACTTTCAAGTAAAGTTGCATAACCTATGTATGAACAAAATGAGACATAAATCATGAAAATCCATGAACGCGGTTCGCTTTTATTCACAATTAAGTAAAGGTATGAACTTAAAAAATTTGCTGGAGATATGCACAAAATTCTTTGGAAAAAACATTGATGACTTTTTTTATGATTCTCAGAACTAAAAAAAGTAATAAACAAAAGGTTATTTGATTTTTATGATTGCAGTGGCAAAGTAATAAGCGCTAATAAATTTGCGTGCACAATTAAAAGGAAAAAAGGAAAGTGCACTTTTTTAATTATTTGGGTTTTTCCGTTAGTTACCTGCATGATTTGTTTACAGAAATTGCACCCACATTTATGAGTGCTCATAAGTACCTATCAGTAAAATATTGAAAAATACGTAGTATTTATAGGTGTTCATTGCTCGATTTTTGTCATTCAGCAAGTGCCGACGAACGCGAAAAGTACAAGCGATTTTTCTCCGGTTTTTTTATTATAACTGAAACTAAGGCCCAAGAGTTTTACGACAATGGAAAGTTTTTCTATTTCACATGGGGTTTTATGCTCGAAACTTCAAGAGTTTGACAAAGACAGAACAAAATTAAAGCAGTTTATGCAACAATCGCACGTTTGCTTAAACGAAACTAGAGCAAGTGAAATTTTGGATGCAATATATAAAGGCTTTTACTCTAACTTCAAACAAAGATGGCAGGATTGTAATCGTTCGAAGTCGCGATTTGAAAAAAAGAATGCAAATTGGCTTGAACGCACATTTACAATTAAGTTTACTGAGGCTGAATGTTCTATCAGTTCTGCACTTGGTCGGCCACGTAAATTATTTGAGGAGTGCTGTGATCGCGCCAAACGATACAAAAGGGATGTATGTTTTCAAAAGTACGTGCTATGTTTCCTCAAGAAGAAATTGATTTTACTTCTAGTATTTCAAAAACCAACCACAAAATTTGTACATTAAAAACTTTGGGGATGTTTACATTGCTTGAACTTACAAAAGCAAAATACGAGTATCTAATGCATTGGTTAGAAAATGAAGGGTACAAAATACTCGTACCATACAAAGAACTCACGAAAGAAAAAACTAACAGTTATCCTCAAGAAATTTCTATTACTGAAAGTTCAGGCAGTGTAAAATCTATTGGATCATACTGCTAAAAGAGTACTAGAGACCAAGTCAGTAAAGGAAATAAATGAAATTGAAAGCGGAAATCTAACAATGTACTATAAATGGGGATGTGATGGGGCATCTAGTCAAAGCGAATACCAATAGAGGTTTTCAGATGATCAAATTTCTGACTCTCATTTATATATGATATCAGTTGTACCGCTTAAATTATCATTAAGAGATGACATTAATAAATTAGTATGGAACAACAATAAACCTTCTTCCACACAGTATTGTAGAACACTACAATTTGCATACTTTAAAGAAACACCTCAGGTTATACAAGAAGAAAAGAGAAGAGTCGATGAGGAGATATCTGATCTAAAAGAATTTGAGTTAACAGTAAATAATCGTAACTTTAAAGTACAACATGAATTATATTTTACAATTATTGACGGCAAGACAGCACAATCAGTAGCAGAAAGACCAGCAGCATCATCTTGTTTTATTTGTGGAGCCACAACATCCAAGATGAATAAAATCGAAGAAGTTGCTGGTCGAGGATGTAACACAACTTTGCAACTAAAGCTATACATCTCGAAGTAACATACACTCAGAGAAAAAATGAAACCATCTGTGTACTAAATAACGTTGTCAAAAGTGTATCAACAACGTATGTGGTCATATTGTATACGTCGTTGTCAATTCGACAACGAAATGTTGTTAGACACCATAGCTAAATTGACAACTTGCGTGTACATTTTGACACCGTAATGGTTAAAATTTAAAAGCTGTAGTGTTTTGACGACCTAACGTTG
The DNA here is from genome assembly GCA_956483585.1 of Gymnocheta viridis. Lineage (NCBI taxonomy): Eukaryota > Metazoa > Arthropoda > Insecta > Diptera > Tachinidae > Gymnocheta > Gymnocheta viridis. The sequence continues at coordinate 86,068,076 of OY101441.1, forward strand.
TCAATTCAACCACGTTTGCTTACAATTTAGGAATGCGTTTCCACAAATTAATAAGGTTGATGTATGACAACATAATAGGTGTGTTCATTTACTTTACTAGTAAAAATTAAAAACGAGAGAGTAACAAGAAATTTTCAAAAATTTATCTCAAAAATGTAAAAAAGTAAATGAACACTTTACTAGCTAAAATTTGGAAGTTAGAGTAGTGTTGTAATGTATAGGTACTCAATAGCTGCATACATAAAGTTATTCAATTAAATAAACACAAAGTAATTCTGAAAAAATTAATATTTTAATTCAAAAATTATTTCTATTTCAAAAATTATTTACATTTCACTCTTTTGAAAATAATACAAAACTTAAACAAAAGTAATTCACAGTTAACAACAAAAAACAAGAAAGTTCATTAAAAAACACAATAAAAGGTCTGCGTACGATTTCAAAAATTTTTTTTGCTATATAAAATCGAAATTATTTGCACTTTTTAATAGCTAGTTGGGTAGCCTTTGCGTCTCAGAACCTCTGCAAGCCATTTTGGCGTGGATGGGACTAGTTTCGTAGTTTCTTCTCGTTTTATATTATTCCATTCCTGCTGAATGACTTCCTTAAGCATGGGTTTTGAAGTTATTCGATGTTGTCGAATTTTCTTTTCTAATAAATCTGGTGACTGAGGAGGTGTTCGCAGTTGTTTAGGAACGTTATACAGAAGCCAAAGTCTCACTATGTCAGCAGTATGCTTAGGGACGTTATCTTGCTGGAAGATAAATTGACCCTGAAGACCTAATTTTGAAGCGCATTGTTTTAAATTGATTTTCAAAATATCCAAGTAGCCCCTCTTGTCCATTGTGGTTTTAATAAATTGCTGTTTTCAACCTCCGTTTGCTGCTATTCACCCCAAGACCATAATACCTCCACCACCATGCTTCACTGTACCAGACAAGTGTTCTTTATTAAGACCAGTGCCATCTTTTCTCCACACTATTTGTCTTCCTTTAATGCCGAAAATGCAAAATTTGTCTCATCTGAAAAAATTACCTTTTCCCAGAACTCTGGAGGCTTGTTTATGTGTTCCTTTGCAAACGCTATCCTCTTTTGTCTGTTCACATGTGATATGTACGGCTTTCTTCGTGCTACGCGACCGTGGTAACCATTTTTTAAAGTAATTTTCGAACAGTATCATCGCAGACAGTTTTGCTAAAGTTTATTTCAACATCCTTTGCTAATTTTGAGGCCTTCACCTTTGGATTTTTCTTTACAGATTGAATCACGAATCTCCTTTCCCGTTCAGAAAGTTTAGGCGGACGACCAGATTGCGGTCCTTAGTAATTATGAAATAAAAACTTCTTTAAAATACACCAAAAACTAGTCAGAATTTGAATTTAAACAAAAATTATACACAACGAATACACCAACAACTGAAAAAAATCCCGTTACATTATTTGTGTACGCAGACTTTTTCTTAGCTAGGGATGCAACCTTTTTCAATTGGACATCGATAAAATGAATGTTATCGAGTTATTTGAAACAGAGTTGCAAGAAATAAATTTGTTAGAAGTCGCTCTATTAAAACACACTTGAACTGCTTAACTGGTTTAAGTGTTTAATAACAATTTGTGTACGTTTACAAGTTGTAAACGAGCGGTTTCAAAAAAAGTGACCACATAGTGGTATCATATTGATCACATTCGTTGTCGATTTTGCAACGTCTTTTTTCCCTCAGTGTAGGACATGTCTAACTCTACCAGCGGTGCCAGAAATTTTCAGAGAAAAATCTTCATTTGTCGAAAAAAATCTTAAATTTTTTTTATAATTTTTATTATGTTTAATAAAAATAATTCATTATTTTTAATTATATTAAAGTTACTATACATACCATGCATATATCTATGTATATACATAACATAAAAATTAGAATATATACATAAAACAAAAAGTTCAATTCAAATTTCTTATAATAAAATTAGTAATATATATGTAACTATACACTATACGTTCATCAGATCAGATGCTTCTGACTTTAAACCAACAGCTAAAAAATTATATCATGACTGATTTTATAAAAGTAGTCAAAAATTTATAAATAATTTAAAATAGTTCACAAATTTTTAATTATAATACTGTGAGGGTTTCTGATTTTTTTATATATTAGTATCAATTTTTAAATTATACACATTTGTTAGCTAACAAATAATCTTGTGTAAATAAAATACCCTCCAATGTGGTGTTGTTTAATCTCTTTCTGTGTTTCGTTTTATTTAAGTTTACTTTTGAAAATATCCGTTCAACGTTTGCAGATGAACAAAGGAGACACATTAAATTTAATGCGAATTTCGACAACGTTGGAAACACTAACTCACTATTTTCTCTATTAATTTTTGATATTATGTGCCAAAAGTCCTCCACGGTAACGTTTTCTAAATTTTAAAAATATATATTAAATCCTATGAGGCGGAGCTGTCTAAATTCGTCATCTAAATTTAGAACCTCACTGTCATCATTTAAATTGGAAAAGATTGTTATTAGACCTGCTAGTGAAGAAACTTTTTTCTTAAAAATTCTTACCGGGTCAAGGTAAGAAAGCTGTTTTAACGCCCATTTAAAATAATTACTTTTTCTTATCAAAAATTTATCCATAAGTAGCTTTGTTAAAATATTTCATTTATTGCATCAGAAGCGTCTCTTGTATCAATAAAACTCTGTTCACAAAACAATAAGCGCCAAAGCAAGGCTGCTTTTTTAGGTATATATCTTTTTTTTATAAAAAATGGTATGTTGCATTTTTATGTATGATTACCTTTTAAATTATCAAATGACAATTTTCTACAATACGTTGTTCTTTTATTGAAGTAACGTTAAGCTGACAGGTAAATACATTTTATAAATTTAAGCAAGGCGCGTGACGATATAAAAATTGTTATTTGTTATAATTTTGATTTTGTCACAAAGCATAGAATAAGGGGATAATTCTAAAAAATCTTCATTTTGAGAAAAAGTCTTCAAATCTTATTTTGACTAAAAAATCTTTAAAATTAAGGTAAAATCTTCCTTCTGGCATCACTGACCTCTACATTTGTAGATGCTTTCGCCAGATTTTTCTCTCGCCGTGGTTCTCCTAAGACACCTTACTCTGATTACGGAACCGTGGGCGATGATAATATATTAAATGATGACAGGAACTAATTTTTTCTCAAGGTACGACAAAAGGTTATGTCATTGCCTTTCAGTCATTTAATCGTAATGTGAAGAGCAAATTTAATAAATTTCGGAAGCACGCCATCATAACCAACCAAAATATAATACATATTAAGGAATGATTCTCGTACATCTTCTCGAGATGACGTGTCTTAATATAATTTAAGGAAGGTTTCTTGCTCATTTTATTCGAAATACTGCTCAGAGCTTTTGTTCTCAAGCTTCCAAAAATGTTCGTTAGTTATATGATAGTGGGTACAGATCAATTCGACAAGATAAAATTTTGCCTCTAAAGTTTTTTTTTAATCTTTATTTTCATGCACTTTGTTAGCTTGGTATACGTAATATAGCTTCTCTTTACTCATGTAGTGTATTTTACTAGAAAATTTTCTATCTCGTAATGTAAAGCACTATCTGGAGGATATGCAATTACTTTTAGCCATAATTGTAATTTACCTTTTCATCTTTTTCTTGGAATGAATTCATGTGTTAACTTCCCAGGAAACTTCCAGAAAATCGTAGACGTTTCAGTGGCTTAGAATGAGCCTCTCAAATAGCCATTTTTGTCAACCTCGAATATAAAGGGATAAAAGCAGCGGCCGTTTTAAGTTCGGATATGGATTCGCAGGTGGTAGTTCTCAGTATTGCCGACGATATATGCCATCCATCGTTCATGTAGGCATCTTAACGCTCGCCACACGTATAAACTCTCATACCCATGCGCTACCACATACTCGACTACGGCATGCATAATGCTATTCGATTCCTCAATATTTCGATAGAGAACGACAATGAATGGAACAAGCACGTGCCATCCGCAAGAATAGGAATAATTACGAATGGACAAGGGTCGTCATTTTCGTAGGTACACTAATTTAGGGTTTACTGCAATTGGTTTATATCAGTTGTGTATATAGTATTATTGGTAAGGTTGTTTCCAATAAGGCGATATGCGCGATATCTAAAAGTAGGTACCTAAAACGAGGTTATACATTAATTTTGTATTTTCTGTATAGTGTGTCGCAAAAATTTCAATGTAATCACTATTAGTTTTTAAGTGAGGTGCCATCCCAGTTATTATTTAGATATCGCTTCACTTAAGGTTACTCAGTTGTAATATAAAAAGTTATTATTCAATTTTTCATGAGTAGTGCCTCGCCCTTTTTATTGATCTTCTTTTTCTTGCGTAGACCTATTTGTGTAAGAAGGAGAGTTACTCCTGCAATTTTAAGACTCGTAATATTACAGTGCAACTCCCATTACATTTAAAACACTAGCTAAGTACAGATCAATAAATCTACTGGAAGTACCGTGGTATTTTGACTGGCTGCAGTTCCTCAACTATAAACACGTAATTTATCACCATATGTATTTAGTATATAGCGTTAGTACTTTACTAAGAATTCAGATAAAATTGTTTGTTAAAAATTTCAAAGGATAAATTTTAAGCAAATATATCACATAGAAATAAGCGACCCCTAGTGCGCTTAAATAGAAGATACTAGTTTCTAATTACTTACGCACTAAAACATAACTGTATAGCAAATTTCAGCTTTTTAGAAGTGTGCCACACAAATGAGGGGAAATCTAGTGCATCTAGAAAAAAATTAGCATTTCACTTTTCTGATTAATTACTCGCTAAGATTTACTTGTAAACCGAATTTTAGCTTGCTTTCTATAGCGGAAGTACCTAATAACATTGATTAACCACTGAGTAGCAATTTTTACGCCTTCATATAACGGAAAGCTTTTACTAGCATATGGAGTAACGTTATATTTCAAGAAAGATTTGTTTGTGTTGCATAAGCACCAATGAAATGCATGAATATAGACTGGCTAAAAACCCTCAACAAATAAAGCTTTTTGATATTGAAAAAATATATCGAGGGTGCTGTTGGCTGAAGTATTAGCGCGTTGACTGCAAAGCAAATAATGTCTAAGAACGTGGGTTCGAGCACAGCTTGACACAAGTCATAACATCATCCAGCATTTTTGAGATGTGCATTATCTAGTACACCATTGTATTTGTTGTTGTCGGAGTGTTTAAGTGATGAAGGCATGGCACTGGTCACTGAACAACAGTATTGGCAGCAATTGATACTGGTGTATGCTAGCGGATATCACAGCGCCCTCCTTCGTCGGTATTGTAGCAAAATCGCGGGCGAAGTAAAATAATTAATCAAATGGCTACAACAGCTTAAAACACATTTAATGCGCCTACTTGACATCAGAGGCGCTGCAACACTGATCTAAAAACTAACACAGCGCGCAATATCAGAGATATAAAAAGTAACCTTTCTCTCTTTCACCATCTGTCCTCTCTCGCTATCCCTTTCCCAAAGAAGGTAACACACCTACGGTTTGGTAGGCATACTGACTACCTGAGTGTTATTCTCTTTAAAAAAAATAAAAAAAAGATATCGAGACATGTATATTAGGATGTGCCTATTTGTAAGGACAAAATTTTGCCGATATCGTGCCATCGATTCTCTTGGCATGAGAAAAAAAGTTCCACTACAACATATCAAAAATATAATTTTCGAGGCGCCCAAAAATCAACCCACCCTAGAATACACAGGCAAATCTGACAATGTCTCAGAATAACTTTCACCTTGACATCAGAGAGAATATCAAAACTAAATTGTCAAAATTTATCTTCATGTCGTTCAAGAGGAAAACGTATTTTACTTTTGGTATAATATTTCATTTTATGCAATTGCTCATTGAGTAAGTAAACATGTACCATATCTCCAAAATTTGTCAATTTGGTTAACAAAATGTTTTATTAAATAAAATAAAAATTATTTAAACACAAAAAACGGATAAATTTTATAAAAAACAATGATTTTTAGTTGTTTATATAAGCACATACACATCTACTTATATATTCTCATGTACTACATGTACATTTCATATCATAAGATTTATTATAACAACGCTCTCATAATAATTATTATAACACTAATTTGAAGTCTACACGTTGGATAATTCTCATTGCGATTGAATTTAAAGTTCCTTGATTGAAAAATATCAGATATTATATCAGGTGTAGGCTATATTTTATGGTTTATGGCAAATTCGGTCAGGTAAATTTACAAAAATGTGCTAAAACTCGGTTCAAGCTGATTCGCCTCCGCCGCCGACAAATTTTCGTACTTCCGCACGACTTGCTTCTCCGTCTCCAGCCGTTACTGTTGATGACGCTTAACAAAGAGAGATTGTTGTAATTCGATCCTGCATACGAAATACATATATTGGATACATCGTAGATATTGGGGCCTTTTTTCTTAAAGTTTGGCCAATCTGCTCAAGGGCCGATAAAGTTTAAAATATGTAGATCTTGGAAATGCATATTACAGTAGAAATAAATTTATAGAATATTTTTAATTTTTTAATGACGAAATAAAAATTTTTTAAAATTTTCCATGAAAAATAATGATGTTGAGTACTTAAAAATTTCACGTTTGGTGAATTTATACAGAGATGGAAAACACATTTCATAATGTTTTACTGAAAATATGAAACGTCACCCGCCTTTTTCCACTGGCCGCATGTTTATCACGATTTCGATCAAGACGACATTTTCGAGGAACGTTACCCTCTTGTTAAAAGAGGTCTATGTAGTGTTTTCTACCGCCGGCAACTTTTTCATAAAATCAAGATCGCGGTTAAATGATTCTTCATAAAATGCTTTATTAATATTTCTTAAATTTTTATATTTTTAATCGAAAAAATTACAGATACTTTTGGGAAGACCTAGTTTAGATTATAGACTGACTTGAGTAGATCATTTTGTCATTTTTAAAAATTTTATTACATATTTTATTATTTTGTTGGGACATTGTGGACTAACAAATTTTTAACTAAGATACTTTTGCACTGATCTTGAAGTTTCGAACGGTGTTCAATTGAGGAGCAGTTAGGGTTTATTAATACATTAGATCGAGCAACCTCTCAAAGATATATTATTGAAAAAAAAAAAATATTTCACTTTCGAAGAAATTTTTCGGAAGATACAATGTTTATTTCCAATATTATTTACGATATACAATTTCAGTTTGAAAATTATACATACATATATAGTATGTACGTTGCATTAGTCTGAGATATAGAACACTTTGCAATGCAAATCCTTACCTTGTTTTTAGCCTCGACTTTGCTCGCAATGTCATGAATATCACCGGTATTATCATAGGCAAAATTAAAACAAAAATGTTATATGATTTTTAATACCATCCTTGATAACAGGCAGAAAATTCATGTACTCGTAAAAAAAATCGAAGTCAAGTTTTCGAATTGAGAGTGAAAAAATTCCTAAATCTTCACAAAAATGGAGCTTGATTCTTCGACGTTTTCCTTAAAATTTTTGCAAAAAAAGTGGGTAAAGTTCCCTGATGATCTGCATTAGCAAGAGTGAAATGCGCATAGGAACAAGCTATACCCCTCAATAATCAATTGCAATTTGTTTTTAACAAAATTGTTAATGTTTACTGAATAAGTAAAATATTAATTTTGGGAAAAAGTGCGAATAAAAATTTAAAATACTTAAATTTGAGAGATTCCCATAAAAAGCACCAATTAAGAATTTTCTTTTTCAATATTTCAAAGAATAGACTTTAGAAAAGAATGCAGTGGCAATTTTAAGTCGTTTAAAACTTCCACGGTATATCCATCACTTAACGAATATAGTGAATTTTTCTAAGAAATTCTAAATTAATCGCTTAAAGAACACTACTGAACTCTTTTTAAATCTTCAAAATCCGTACAAAAAAAATTAGATTTGTTACCCGCAATATCCTAAAAAACTGTATTTTAATGATAACTTTCGATTTTCGGGGTGTGATCGAATTTCTAAACTTGCACTTGATGAAGGTATTTTCAGTTATACACTCTATTGATTTAAAAATGTTATAGGGTTTTTATAAAAGAAATAAGAAATTTAGCAATTGCGGCAATAATATTGCTATATGAAGACGTACGTACGTACATATGTATGTATGTGTATATCTATAGCTATCAACAATGTTGACTTTTTCACAATTTTCAATAAGATACAAATGTCAAGAGAGTCAAATATCTACCATTTACTTCTTTTCCGATTTTAGTCCCAATCAGTTTTAAGTTTAAAAAATCTATGGAAACAAGTAAAATACAGAAAATTTGAATCTTTTTTAACATTTTAGCTTGAGAAGATTTTGTTCAAACGTCACTAATATACAAACCAACATTCACTAAAGAAATAATACTACACTGACGTGAATTTCGTACTTGTCTTCATCTACATAGAACTTTGTCCACTGTACCAAAATTTCCTTTACTTATTGACATTTCTGTTTTCGCATTATCACATTACATGGTTTCTTATTGACGAACCATCTGTCTGTACGACAGAGGAGTTTGATTATATTTCTGTTACATGCAAAACCACCAGTTATTTTAAAAAGTGTATGTATGGACCGTGCTAAAATTCTGTGGATTGCTCAAATCATGTACTTTTTGTCTTCATTCTTACAATATTGTTAATGTGTTAATTCTAGTCTCAATGCAAGATACGACTTGAATTTGCTAATTATTAATGCAGGTGTTCGTTCTTTAAATATTTAAGCTATTTTGTGGGTATCATGGTGTAGTTACTTAGTGTCAACATCAGCATAATGCTCGTTTGTAATTTAGGAAATATAGCACAAAATTTATATATTTATCTTAAATTAGGGCAGAATGTCACATTGCTTTTCTAAGATACATATATATGTACATTAAGGGTATAACTTATTCCCACGTTTTGCAAATATTAAAATGGCCCTAGCATAGTCGAATAGTCCATTGAAAACTATTAAAAAAAATTACATTAATTTTTCGCGGTATTCAAAAAAGGTCACCCACAAAACGCGGTAAAGTTGGAAAATTATTTTTTTTATTTGGTACAGGATATTTACTCATTATGCAAAACAACACGCACATTAAATTTAAAATTCATGTCCTTTAATAATTAAGAAACTTTTTAACTTTCCACTTATTAATAAAATATTAAAATTTTTTTTATTAAATTTAGGGATTTTAGAAAATCGCTTTTGTGGGTGAACTTTTTATTTTCAAACGGCCCAAAAATTGTTTTCGTAAATAACACAATATTCGCTATCGCGTAGTGCTAGGGCCAAAATTTTGTTATACCTCTAATGTACATATGTATGTTAATTATTTTTTTTACATTTTAATAATGAAGAGGAAAAATTAAACACATTTTGATAAGGTAATTTCAAAAATGTTTTATCTTAAAGAACACCACACTCGTAAAAATATAGAAAACTTAATTAGTTGAATAGTTCAAACAAGTACGTACATACATATGTATGTACTTATATACATATATTCAGAATCGTAAGATTAAATTTTAATAAGATACAATGTAAAATTACTTTCTGAGTCGCAAGATATTTAAATAATTATATTGTATACAATTTTATTAATAAATTTACTAGAAAAGATTTCTTATTACAATTAGAGCCAGGCACCCTCAAACAAATATTTTAATCAATGTGCACATAAAACAGTATAATAAGTTAAACAACGCTTCACATAAACCTAAAAGGTAGAAAAAGTAAAAAAAACGTAAGAACTTTTAAACAAAAATCAATTTTAATTTTGTAAGAGGATGCACTGTGTAGGCACTTTGAACCATTCCACAAAGCTTTGTGATGGTTTCTTTGAACAGAATTTTTTTACAATACTGCTAAGCAGCAGTGTGACCAGATCCAAAAAAATTTTTGAGCTAAATTATCACAAAAATAGTGCTAGAAATTATCTTAATATATCACATACACATACTCGTACATTACGTACTTAGGCAAATTTATTCCAAGTAGCCGCAGTAGAATTTGAATTTACAACTTTTTAATTCAGAAATATTAAAAAAGCTTAAAAAGGTTGAAAATAAATTATTGGGCTTTATACTCTACAAAAAATTACCTATATATATATATTAAGTTTTGACAATTGTAGTAAACTTTACACAAACAAAAAGCCTTCATTTTTAGGTGCTATTATCTCCCAGCAAAAAAAGAGCTTACCAATCACCACTTTTTCGCTACAATTAATGAAACCGAAGTGGTGAAAAATTGACTGAAACACTGATGAATTTTACACGTGGTTGATATAAGAGAGAAGTCATCCACATTGTTGAAAATCAAGCAATGACACTTTTATGTTCTTTTTCATCAGTATAAAATAAGTCATTTAGATAACATTGTAACTTTTTAAGCTAAATTTATGGTTAAACTTGCGATCCAGTGCACATGTGTGCATACATACATATATAATGTCAAAAGGATCCAAATTTAGATTTATACGGCTAAAATAAAAAATATATCCAAATCTTTGATTTTTTATATAATAATGACATAATTTTAACAGACTTGTAAGCTACTTAGATGTACTTCTTTTGAAGTTGTGAAAGCCAAAAAATTTAACATTTGGAAAGTGCTAAGTGTTGGAATATATGTTGCACTACATTTACAATGCGAGTATTTATGCAACTCTGTTTTTGGCAACTCTGTTTATCTTTTTTATGTATTGCTAGTTTCATTTTTCTTTATTACATACTATGATTTATATTACTCTTCACAGTCCTTAATAAAACTTTATTTGTAAAGCATCTCGTGTTTGTGTTATATAATTTTTGCAGGACTATTGTTTTATACAATCAACAGATTAAAACAGGTTATGGGCCCAGTCCCACTACAAAGTTTTGCTGTGTAATTTTTTTGCAAAAGAGAATTAGTTGCAAGGAAAATAAAAAAATTTGTTAGTGACAATAAAATAAATTGAAAACAATAAAAATTAACTCGTTGTATCAGATCGAAAAGCTGGACGAGAAGAATTTTGATGCCTGGTGTATATAGATGAAGAGTGTACTGATACATTCAGGTATGTGGGGTGTCGCATGCGGGAATCTCAAACGAGAAGGAAACAAGGTGGCAGAATGGGACCAGCTGGATGAGAAGGCGTTGGCCACAATAACACATAGTAAGAAACCATTACAGTTAAACCATCGGAAGCTCTGTAAAACCTCTAACGAGGCATGGAAGAAACTAGAGACTGTACACAGTCTTAGTGGTCCGGTGAGAAAAGTGACGCTGTATAAAAAGTTATTAAAATCCGCATGGCAGACACTGAGGATATGTCCTGTTGCTATGGAGACAAGAGATACGTTACCACAACTCCAAATTTTGAAAGTGAAGTTATTAGAAGAAGCTGAGAGAAGAACACAAGATGAAGCAACAGACAGTAACGGTCGACAAACACACGCATACATGGCAAGAAATCGTTTCACCAATACAACGGAAAATAGTACGAAAAGTGATAATAAGAAATCAAAGACAAATTTCAATTTTAAACGTGGTAAGCGTGGTCACTATGCAGCGAACTGTTACACCAACACAAATAAAAGAACAAATTGTGAAAAAAATTGAGCAGCAATTTACGGTGCTGGCAGCAGCTGACGTTAACGTTATTCACGAGTTTTCATTGTGTTTGGACAGTGGCGCGACATCGCATATGTGTTCTAACAAAACATATTTTAAAGAAATGGAAGAACACAACGAAATCGTTTATTTGGCTGGAGAGAATGCTATAGCATGTTCACAGGGATAGCAGTTATCGAGGTTCGCTCTCTCATTCACGGTTCGTGGTCGAATCTTGATTGTTTCGACATGGTTCGCCATACATATTTTTGAGAGCGAACCTAGACGGTTCATTTTGAACCTAGCTGGGAACTATGAAGAAATTGCTATCATCGCTAGTTTTGATAACAAATTATCGCTAATTTATCTGAACTAGCTATCAAAACAAATAAGTACACACATGTACATGTATGTATCTATAAACAAAAAACAAACCAAAAAATAGATGTGTGTATGAATTAAAAATATTATAACACATTTTAATAATTTTTACATAATATGTCTATCTATTGTAAAAAACCAAATAACACTGAATATAAAACTCGTGCCAACTATTCACGCATGTGTTTATGTATGCATGTTTGTGTATCCATATGTATGCACATCAAAAAGATTTGTCAAAAGGAACCACGAATGTGTCGTATGAACGACATGATTCGCAATCCAGATTCAGAGAGCGAACCAAGAGGTTCATGTTGCCGTGTGAACATAGTATTATTGAAGCAGAAGGCATAGGAGAAATGAAAATGAAGGTTGACAACTGCAATATAATTTTGCAAAATGTTTTGTACATACCGCAGATAAAGGGATATTTTATTTCAGTAAACAGGTTGTGTAATAATGGTTATGAAGTGACATTTAATAAGGAATTTGCTGAAATGAAGGACTATAATGATCGTGTGATTTGTTTAAGGCAACAAAGAGAAACAATTTATTTTTGACTAAACAAAGTTACAAGCAATGTTTTAGTGCGGTAAATAAAGATGCTATCAAGTGGCACAATCGTTTCGGGCATTTAAATTATGGTAGTTTACGGGACCTGAAGAATAAAAATAAGGTTTTTGGCATGGAGGACGTAAAATTTTTAGAGTAATGTAGAGGTTTTCAATGAAAAATTAATTCAAATAATACGGGAGTCATTTTCCATGTTGAATTTCCTATTTCAATAGAATTATCCACATTAAAATTTAGTTCATTATTTGCATATCGCCATTTTCCGCTTTCATCTATATTGAATCCATAAACCATATCTAAATTTTTATTACACAGGAGCAATTCTATATTTTCAACTAATGATGAGTTATTAATAACATTTTCGGTTACTTGTTGCTTGCTCTTATCATAACCATTATCATCACTATCAATTTTTACATCCAACTTTTTTATTTTGTTGGTAGGACTGTAAATAGTTATATTATCATTACACCCCTCAGCAACATCAAAATTATCAGAACTGCCATCAGATGGTAATGATGGAAGTTCTGAATCTGATATATCATTATTTGATTGATAATCATCTGATTTATAATCATGAGTTTTCTTAATTATCCTATTTAAAGGTTTTGTTACAGGTTTGAATGTATCTTACAGTAAATTAAATTACAAAATAATAAAATAGATAGGAAGATTAATACTTCCTTCCTACAAATGTCGTTTTCTGAAATAAAACTTCACAATATGCGTTTTCCTTGGAAGCAGGTTGTAGATCAGGGACTTGTTGCTGTTCCCAAAACTTTTTTAGTTGGTTGGATGAGGATACACTTTTAATTCGGTCAAGCAAGACGTGGGGAGGTATATTGCTTCCAATTAAAAAATCTGTGTGGTTCGGCAAATAAAATTGAGGACCAGCGAGTTCAATTTCTCTAAAACGATCAAAGAGAATTTGGAACTTCGGAATTGAAAAACTGGGCCACATGAGTGTTATTTTAGGAACAACTACTGTATTTACTTCAACATAACGATTATATTTTTCTGAATACACTGTTAGCCAACATATAGAGTTTGAGTGACCGACAACTTGACCGCCCATGCAATGGATTTGAAACACTCTTGATTCGGTGCGCAGCATGAACTGCTGCTGCAAACGTCTTGAAGTAAATGTTTTTTCCGAACCTTGGCCCAAGAATGCCCGTGCTTTGAAGTTCTTTCCTTGATGATTGATTTGTACCATTGCGGTAGGTAGCAAAGTACTTTAGTCCCGGGGTTTTTTCGGTACAGGCTCCATGTGCATTGTTTCGGGCCGCTTATTTTCGGAGGAGCTGGGACTATTATAGGCAGTTTTGGAAAAATGTAACAGAGAGTCGTGTTATTTTTTTAATCTTTTCGTATATGTGTATATGCTAAGCAGTTGATAATGCTCCTTGAAGCAAACTGGTTTCTTGTTTTATAAACGCTAATTCTGTTGTTAATTTCCTTCTTTTTGGAATATAACTGTCGGTCTTTGGAGTGGGACTGTTTTCGTTCCACCACTTCTTCACAATAATGAGACAGAAAATTTTAAATTTTTCCCCATTCGACTAGCGTCTTATTAGACTTCAGGGACTGCTCCTATAAAGACAGGCTTTCTGTGGGAAGCTTGCTGGCGTAAAGGATAACGATAAAGGGATCCCATTTTTTATCGGTACGTCTTGAGCCTTTATTGCTGACATACAGTCATTGATGAAGGTTTGAAAACCTTGACTACTTTTCGCTAGAATTCTCTGATTTTCAAATCAATCTTTTAACGCATCCCACGCTAGGGAGAAATTATGTCAGCGCACAAATTATATTTCTTCATGATACTTTTGTAGTTGTGATTAAACTGCATTTTGCTTAAGAGCACTTTTGACTTATCCTTAAATATTATTATTTAAAATATCATACAAATTCCTTTTTTAAGTGTTCTTTTTGTATCTGTACATTTAATATAAATGCCCAACATTTTCGCCATTTTAAAATTATTTTCATACAAAATACCAAAGTTAGTTTTTAAATATTTTCATATAAAAAATCAAAGTTAGCTGCATACTTTAAAAAATATGGTGGCCACTTTTTTACATAAATATGGAGTGACGAAAGCAGTTACAATCACGTCCACGAATAACGAAAAAAAAGTAAAAAAAGAATTTAAATGGAAAAAATTAAATTTAAGCAAAAAAATTGGCACTCACCGTCTCACGTGATGGAAACAAAAAATTAATCACGATCACGCATTTGTAACACTTTCTTGCCTGGGGTGCATTATAAAAATATTAACATCCCCTTATTAGCACTTATATAATTTTTCACACATCCAAGAAGTGTTTCAACGTCAAAAAGCCAATGGTCTTCGACTAAACAAAGAAATGATTTGAAACGTAATAAAAGATTTAATAATGAAGAAATTCTCCCAAAATTGATAAAAAATATCGGCAACTATTACATAAATCTGTTAGTCTAATGATTAAAATGTTCCAATATTATCTTCATATTGAAAATAATTTATTATAATTCATTATTTTAATTTTTTCTTTGAAACTCGTATGATGTACGTATGTATGTAAACTAGTATTCTGATAGTTGTCTTTTTAAATTTTTTTTAGTCTTCCATTTACTTATCTGTATTGCGGTTGGACCAGACGATAAAGGTTTTGGTGCAATATAACCTGTATATTTCTGATATAGAAACACAATTGAATTTCAACCTCAATTGATTTAAAAAATACGAATTCGGTTATTTATATTCAGCCTATATATATTAAATTGCGTCCAATTATGTAGTGCGTGCTATCGACAATGCGATATTCCGCAAAACAATGATTTTTTAGGTGTTTTTAATGAATGTAAGACCAGTTAATTTTATATGAATATGTAGAAATCAATTTTTTATCTCCTAAGATCTTAACTTATCATTTTGTATATGTTGAATTGGGGAAAATATGCCAAAAAAAAATACTAATATGTATGTTTTGAAAGTTTTCCTCAAATATTCCGTTCTAAGATTCAGGCAAATTTGAAAATATTTTTTTTCGGTCAGTCGTTCCAAAGTTCATATGTATGTATACGATAGGAACTGATTGTTTAAAAATATTTGATGAATTGCGAACTATTCTTAGAATACATATTAATTAAGCCCACAATAAATTATTCAATTGGATAATGCAATCTAGAAGCTAAATATAAATTTGTGGAAAGTAGGTATTTGCAATACTTTTATTCAAAATACAAATGCATTTTAATTTTTCTGTTCCACATACAAAATACTTTCTAATAAAAGTTTAATTTTCACAATGGAAATGATACTTTTTAAGTTTTTTTACTCGATAATTTGTCTGTTTTTTAATCAATATTAAATCATAAAATTTTTCTGATGTTCGCATATTTTAAAGAATTTTTTGTCATTTTAGAGAGTTTTTCAAGGTTTTTGGCTGCCGATTGCCATTTATATAATTTTTTTAAAATAAATTTTGGGAATTATTTCCAATATTGCAGCTGCAATTTTTAGAATATGCGCTATTTTCGCGGAGTTTTCAATTTTTTAGTTTCTTTGCTAATTACATTTTGGAGTTTGATATCAAATTAAATTCTTAAATCAAACTTTTGTTTTTATTTTATAGAAAAGGCAATTAATTGAAGTGGATTAATACACTGATGTTACAGAATGAAAGAAACATTTCTGAATACTGAACCTGAATATATAAAATAATTAAAATTACACAAGTATATAAAAGGATATAAGCATCAATATAGTCATAAAAAATGAAAAATTAATAAATTTTTAAAACAAAACTAAAATTCAATTTCATTGATTTCGTATATTTACTCGTACAGAGTGTCTTGACGATCCATTACATTTCTTTAATAAAAATAATATTAAAAAAATTATGGTTATTTATATAAATACATACATATGTACGAAAAGAAAATATAAGCGGTAAAAAATAATATTATACTAATAAACATACAAAAATAAGTTTAAAAAAACAAACAAAAAGTAAATAAATAATCTTTGCTTTTCGAATGCACATGTATACACACAATGTGTACATGCGCCCATAAACGCATTTCAGTATGTATGTATGTGTGACAAAAATAGGGAATTTACAACAACCACACCAATTTCCATCAAGAATTTGAAGTTTTAGTATTTTATAATAAATAAGATACATATATTATTTTCTTAAACACGTAAACTACTATGAAAAATACAACTGCTCTGTGGTGTACATATAAGAAGCGCTTGTGACTACCAACCAGTAGGTTGTTGGATTGAATCCTAACACAACTTTTTCAAAAAATTTTTAGAAGTAAAATTATTTCGAATACCATTTTTTTGCCCATATTTTAGTCGTTAATGGATCGACTTTAATTATTTTCAGTCTAAACCTTCGTAGAACTCCATACAAGAGATCTGCTTCATAAAACTGACTGTAGGATATTTGGGATCATAAAAAACAACAACAGAATAGGAAATATAACAAAAAAAGTCTTTTGGATATATCTCATTAATTATTGGACCGAGTTTTGTTATTTTCAAACCGAATAATTTTATGAAAAATTCCTAGAGAATGGTCTACTTACACCAAAATATAGCAGACGGACACCGCTTATTTGACTTCTCTATAAGGATCCAGAATAAATGAATAATGAAGAAATTACATACGGTATGACAAACCTATATATCCCCCTTCCAAATTTTTTGGTGAAGACCACATACAAGTCACACAAATAGCAAGTTCTTATAATTAAAATTCATTTATTTTGTTAACATATTTATAGATACATACATTTAAGAAAACAGCATTTTTGACTTCTCTGAACAAGAAATTTAACAAAGTTGATTGTGCAGCTAAGTCAAAATTACTGGTACTAAAAAGTTTTTCAACTTCAGCATTACTAAAAGGTAATACTACGGGCCCAATAAGACGTTTCATTTCACTAATAATATGGCGAAATTTTGGGGTTCGCAAAACTAAAGGATTTTTGCATGTCCTGAAGCACCTACACGATCAGCAATTTTGAAAGTGGTGGACAAATTTTAACAGTTGGAATAAGTCAGTGATGTGAAAAATTAAACTCGTGTACGTCCCTCGACTGAGAATATTGCTGTTGGGAAAATCCAACATTTGTCCAATTCTCGTCGATCTTTGGAATTGGGCATATCACAAACGACGTGAAAAGTTTCCTGACCGTGTGATTTCTCCACCGCAATTTTGTGATTTAACACCTTTAGACTTTTTTCTTTAGTAATACGTTGACCACGATCGATTCAAGACCTCAAAGATGGAATTAGTAAATAATGAAAAAATGCAAACAAGTCACAAAAATCGCAAGTTGTCATCATCTAAATTCATCTATTCTGTTTGTATGTACATTAGACTGGTCGCATCTTGTATGGGACTTTTTTTAATTTAATTGTTTGCGCTGCTTACAATATGAGGTTTGGTGTAAGAAATCATGTCCTAATTTTTCAGCTCAATCCGACGGTGCCCAGTCGTGCCTAATGGGGCGTAAAGTACACGATATTATAAAAAAGATCTATTCATTCAGATATTTATAGTTATATTTAATAATGAACTTCAAATATAAATTTAATTTATTATTGGTTTTGAAAGTTAATATAATGATAAAAAATTTATATATTTATTTAATTAATTTCATTTACAAATTCAAAAAATCCGTTAAAAGTATCGAGTAGTATTGAGTAAATAAATGAAAAGTATTGAATATTATTGAGTAATGAAAAGTAGTAGAATTTGCCAGCACTAATGTACAGATGTACATACATATGTGTAAATCCTGCTTGAGTACCCTACACTCGTACGCGTTTTCACATAAATATATAAAAATTTTTTGGTCTTTCAAACGAGGTACCTTTGACTTATGCATGATGTTTAGTAGGATATAAGTGTATGGCTTAAGTTATAATTTTTTAGCAGATATTTGTTGCGAAATAATTGATCAGAAAATTTTGTTCCGCACGCTGTAAAAAATAGAAGTAACTTTGGAAGTTAAAGCGTGTTTTCGTAATTTTTTGCGTATTTTGCATACACACAAAATATATTTCCTAAAAGAAAGATGAATATAAGAGAATTCTAAAATAACTTATTTGCAGGCAAAAATTTTTTCGTTTTTTGTCAGAAGACATGAACCCTTTGTGACGCACCCTACGTGACTCACGTTACATTTTTCTATTATAATTCTGTACTGAAATTTCATACCTAATTTCAATGTTTCGAAAATAGTGAACACAAAATATATGGCTTTCGACCAGGCCATCTTCATTAACACTAAAAATACATAAAAATTTTTAATTTCTGGTATGAAATTAGATGATCTGAGGTAGGGCAGGATTTGATAATAATTTGAGCATTAATGATCGTAGAAATACATTTATTTTATTTATAAAATTATATACCTGGTCTAATATTCCATAAAAAAAGATAAGAAATAAGTTGGATCACCATCAAAAAATTTTGTTTGGTGGACTGTTTCTGGGACTTGCTTATTTCCCAAAATTGAAAAATTTTATATCAAAACTAACAATTGTTTCAGAAAAATATATGTCTCAGTTGAACAGAATTTTCTAATTGCATATTAGATTTTTCTATTTGCATCCAGAAATTTGAATGTATAAATACTTATAGGTTGTGTTATTTTCGTGAGCGTGAGTTTTCATGATTGGGACTAACTTTTTTTCCACTCACGTGAGCCGAAAATAATAGGTCGTGCATGAGTGAAAGTTTTTTATCGTGAGCGTGCGTGAAAAGTAACTCGCGATCCCATCTTTAATAAAAATTAGAAATAAGGTTCATAAATAGTCACAACTCTATATATGTAAAGAAAAAATTGAGCTTAGATGAGTAATTTTGGCGCTATTTTGCCTTTATTGAGTGGCTCTTTTTCAAAAGGTGCGATAGTGATTTTTATACTGAAAAATTAGTGGCGGAGCCAACTTTGTAAAGCTGCAATTACGTTAAATCAATCAATTTCTTATTGGAAAAGATTTCTAAAGTTAGAAAACTGTTGAATTAATGCTATAAATGTAAAAAAATTAAAAAATATTTATTTTCTCTCATTTTAATCGATGCCGACAGCGGGTGCCGACTACTGGAAAAACATTTTTTTTAATTTAACTCAAATTTGAAAAACTTGTTCATTCAAAAAATGAGTTTGAAACAAGTTTACCCAGTAGTCGGCATAGGTTTTAATTTTAATAATAATAATTCATCGATTAGTTTATTTGTTGTAGTCATTTGAAGTAAGCAAGTTTTGTGTTTCTTGAAAAATGGAAAAAAGAGAATCTCGTGCAGTGATTAAACACTATTATTTGAAAGGGAAAACGGCGAAGGAGACAAAAGAAAAGCTCGATAAACATTACGGTGAGTCTGCTGCGTCAGATTACATGGTAAAATATTGGATTGCTGAATTTATACGCGGCCGAACAAGCACTGCAACAATACCATCAACAGGAAGTCCAAAAGAGGTGGTTACTGAATAAGATATCAAGAAAATCCTCGATATCGTTATGAATGATCGCCGAGTCAAGTTACGTGAAATTGTTGAAATGGTAAACATATCATATGTACGTGTGTTCAACATTTTACATAAACATTTGCATATGAAAAAGCTATCGGCAAGATGGGTGCCGCGTTTGCTTTCAGTTGATTAAAACTTAAATGTGTGACGTGTGCAGTCTCAATGGCAAAGCTCTATGAATTGGGCTTCGAATTGGTCCGCCATATTCTCCGGAATAAGCCCCTAGTGACTACTTCCTATTTCCAAACCTAGAGAAATGGCTCGGTTAAAAGAGATTTAACTCCAACGATGAAATTATTGACCAAACAAATGTCTATTTTAAGGACCTCAAAAAATCCTATTTTTGGAAGGGATACAAAAACTGGTGAAACGTTGGACTAAGTGTACTGAGCTAAAAAGAGACTATGTTGAGAAATAAATGGTTTTTGAAAAAAAAATTTTTCCTACTTAGGTAGCTTCAATATCAGTCCGCCCTCGTATTGAGTATTTTGTTTTTGGTTTTTTCTCCAAATTTATTATTATATTATTTAACAAACTTGAAACCAAATTGTATGAATGTACATATTTATGTATGCATGTACATATGAATGTGTGCAATATGTATGTATGAATGAATGTAAAAATACCATGTATGTACATACATATGTATGTATGTATGATCTATCCAAGAAATACGTTTGAATGTGAATTTGTAGGGCAAAAATTTTAACTTACTGCTTTTCTTTCTTCACTTTTTCCTTGGGTTTTTGTTATTTATTAGGTTTTTTCTTTCTTTTAATTATTGTAGGTATACATACATATGTACATACATATGTCTGAAATAGGTACATACATATGTATGTACATAGTATGTATGTATGTATATAACTTTAAAAAAAATTTTATGAAGTACATACATACATACTTACATAAGTATGTATGTAAGTACCCTGCAGCCAAAATTGTAACTAGTATACTTTTGGGCCAATTATAATACTAAAGGGTCCGCCAGATAAATTTTTTTTTTGAAAATGCTATAAAAAAAACTACTGAATATTTTCTCAAATTTCTTTTTTTATTTGAAAGTACAATCCTTCCGGTTAATAATGAAAAATTATTTAATTCAAATGGCTGCCTCGGCTGGCCATGCAGTAGCCTACTCGATCGGTCCAATTTTTAAGCACATTATCGATTGTGTGAAGCTGTATTTCACTAATGGCTTCACGAATATTCTCCTTTAAAGCGTCAATTGTCTCTGGCTTGTCGGCGTAACACTTATCTTTGACGGCACCCCACAAATAATAGTCAAATTGCAGCTCCGAGGTGGCTAGACGACATCAGCTCTGCGGCTGATAATGCGATCTTCAAAAACAGGGCGCAAAACATCGAGTGTAGCTTCGGCTGTGTGGCACGTAGCGCCGTCCTGTTGAAACCAAATGTTCCCAATATCCTCCTCTTTAATTTTTGTGAACAAAAATTCGTTCAACATGCCCCGATAACGATCGCCATTGACTGTAACGGCCACTCCTTGCTCATTTTCGAAGAAAAGTGGCCCAATTATGCCTCTGGACCAAAATCCGCACCAAACAGTGACTCGTTTTGGGTGCGTCGGCTTTTCAATGTATGCGTGCGGGTTTTCTGTGCCCTAAATGCGACAATTTTGCTTGTTTACATACCCGCCAAGATCGAAATGAGCTTCATCTGAAAAGATGATTTTTTTTTTTACAAAATCGGCATCTGTAGCATGATTACACTCGTTATCATACAAACATGATTTCATTCCTTAAAAGGCATGCATATAATGAAATAAATAAATATCAAGTGTCACTAAATATTCACATAGACAGCAGACACTATTTGACACCTCGTGCCGCTGCACTTGAAATATGCGCGTGAGTATGCAAATGCTAAACGGTCAGTGTTGTGACATTGCATACACAATGTGTCTAACTCTGTCGCTGCACTTGAAATACACTTCATGTTTGTGTGTGTTCTATGCCGCCTCACATTTCATCGGTGGGAAACACATTTATTTTGTTTTCCCGCTGAACTAATTATAAGTAATTATAAGAAACCAAATGTAAGCACAATAGAATTAGGGGGTTAATCTCTCTTCTCAAAATTTGTATAAAAGAAGGAGACTTACCCAACAAACCAGACAGAAAGAAAATAACAACTGGAGCGACGCACAAGTCGCTCAGTTAAATAAAATTACTTAAAATAAATCAGTTAAATAAAATTAATCTTTTTTATTGTTTAAATGTGTTAAATAAAATTAATTACAATAAATCATTTACTGTGTTTTAAATGTGCAAAAATAATTTACTAAATAATACTACAACATAAATAATACTACAACTAAATAAATTCATAACACATCTTCTGTAAGTAGATCGCAGGCACACTTAGCGAAGCGAAAACACAACCATATTCGTTCAGCGGAAGGATAAATTTAATTATCTGTCAAATCAGACATGAGCTAAGTGTTACCATTCACGAAATAAGCACTAGTTGAAAAAAACGTTAGATGGCGGACCATTTAGTTGCAATCAGACTATCTCAAAATTTGTAGATTTGTAATATCCTAAAAGTGTAAAAAAGGAAATTAAGAAATTACGACCTCTGGTCTCTATACGTTACAGCATCTCTAAATTGCATGTAATTAACTTTTTCTGAGAAGAAAACTGCTCAGTTTATGACAATAAAAAAAAAACAAATAGAAAAAACAACAGCAAGCTGATAGAAAAAAATATCCATACATACATACATTCATATGTATACATATATATTCCGTTAATTTCGAATTTGTGTTTTTAAGCAATAAAATTGTTTTAATTATAATAGTTTTTTGTGTCTTCGTCAATTATTTAGTCTTCCGCTTTTAATTGAAATTGTTTGTGTTCATTTTTTTCGCAACTAACACCGTTATTAAATAAGTGATTAATTAATTAAGCAATTAATATAAATACAAAAATAAATAATACGAACTGAGTAAACGCTACACGGCGAGATTAATTAAAATTAATATTTATTCAAAATTATAATACTTTGCAGTATTCATTATACATGTGAAAGATGAATTCAAATATAAAAAAATGTCTTTTAAAATGCCAAGTAAGTGTAAAAATATATTATGTTATACCTATGTATTTGCGATTACTATACTTTGCAACTTATGTATGTATGTGTATAA
Source organism: Gymnocheta viridis (assembly GCA_956483585.1). NCBI lineage: Eukaryota > Metazoa > Arthropoda > Insecta > Diptera > Tachinidae > Gymnocheta > Gymnocheta viridis. The sequence goes on from OY101441.1 coordinate 86,091,395, forward strand.
ATTTATTTCATTTAGGTAATGCTGAAAATAATGCATATGAAAATTGCAGACTAGAATCGAAAGAAATTTACAATCGACAAGGTAAATATCAAAAAAATACATATTTTAAGAATTCACAAACGCTTAAAGCTTTATGACAACATTACATAATATCACATCATATGAATATCCCAATTGTTTGTATGCCTATATATATATATACATACATACTTATATTTTGGTTCTTACGAATACACATTCATTTTTTCATTTTTGACATAATCTGTAAGTAACTTAAGTAAAATTATCCAAGATTTATTAGTTTAGTATATTTTTTATTCGACCTTATATTTTTTCCAAAAGTTAACTTTGTGTTTTATTCACCTAGAGACTGAATATAACACAAAATTATCCAACATCAAAACGAAGCAATTACAACATACTTATGTGCGCATTTGCTGAAATAAAAGTTGTCACAACAAAACTTGTTCGCCAGTAGACATCAGTAAGAGCAGCTACAAACTATTTTCCATTAACATCTGATGGAATGCTCAAACATGTATGTACATATATGAACAAATTTGCGCTGACAACAACGATATACTACATATGTGTACGTAAGTAAAAAATCAGCTTACCATTTCTTATGCACATGTTTTTATTTTATGTAAATAAGGTTACATGATTTTAGGTCTCCACAATTACTAGATTATGGAGGAACTGCGTGTGGAAAAATTTAGAAAATATTTTGGACCGCAATATTGTCATGCGTTATAACTTAGATGGAACGCACGGAAAATTGCGTTTGAAAAACTATCAAAACTTTTATAAAGCACTGATTGGTAAATAGTTTATATATTTATTGTAAAATTTCAATTGTTAACAAATTTCTTTTACATTTTTTCAGACTCCATTGTAAGCTTAAAAAGTATGGAACAGAAAGATCCAGAAACGATGCTACGCCAGGCAATGCAGCTATGTCAAAAAAAATTTCCGAAAACAAGCCCAAAATAAAAAAACAAGGCGATGAAACGGAATCCAACTAGTTTTAATTTCAACGTGTTATATTTTTAATCAAATATAAATATCATCTTTTTATTAGTTTTGTTTTTGTTCCTATGAATTTCCTAATGTTAAGAATTTTTACTGTTTTTTGAAATTTACAATTTTTAATCAAATTTAAATGTCATCTTCTTATTAATTTTGTTTTGTTAAGTTTTTTTTAGTGTTTTAATTAATGTTTGAAATTTCTAAATTTTTCTCAAATAAAATGCAAATTTAATAAAAAAGAAATTATTGTTGAAAAAATATTGTAAAAAAACTATACAATTTTCTAGTCCGAAACTGGTATAGAATGGAGTGGTAAATGTTCGTAAATTACAAAAGTAGTATGAAACTACTTTAAAAAGTACTAGTAGAAGACCTTAATTACGAATCTAGTTAACGATGCAGCTAATAATAATTATTAACTTTACTAGTATAGAATGGAGTGGTACATATATATTTGTAAAGAACTCAACTAGTATAAAACTGATTCAAATAATACTAGTAGTTGAACCCCCTAATGTTAAAATCGATAGTTCGATGTATGAAAAAAAACAGACAGGTAACTAGTCTGAAGTTGAAAGCAACTAGTATACATAATTCTAAACACATACTAGTTATTTTGTCTGCAGGGTACATAGTACATACTAGTGATGGGCACCGCTCACGTGATTGCCGTGAATCATGCATGATCGTGAGCAGTATTTTGTTTCAATCACGTAAGCGTGATTATAAAATTAATACTTAAAGTGAGTGAACGTGCATGAGTAGATTTTTTGCGTGATTGTTTCGTGATTTCTTCGATTTTGAATTTTTTTTTTTTCATATTTTTAATAGGTACGTGGTTATCAATTTTGTCATGAAGACATGCCGCACATTTGGAAGAAAGACATCTTGGAATTCTCTTTCGTTTTTTATTCGCATTCACGCAGCCGAACAAGACCTAGAAATTTTAAGTTTCTGGAAAAAAGCTAGAGATCTTCCAATTCTGCAAAAATTGCATAAACAAATACTGTGTGTACCATCCAGCTCAGCTACAAGCGAAGGATTTTTTTCAACGCCAGGAAGATTACTTGAAGAGATTTGAAACAGACTTCTCAGGAAAAATGTTGACAAAATTTTATTTCTGTACATATAAATTTATATACATACCTATTATCTATTGGCGCTAAAGTACAAGATCCTACCTAATCTTAATATTTTACACAGCTGGTTTATAAGCAAGAAAATTAAAGATTTTAATTAAAATACATACATATGTACATTTTGAATTTCACTTCAAAATAAGAGAAAATGTTTATTTTCTTTAAGAATTTTCAATTGTTTTCAATTGCCAAATTTAATTTTCACTAAAAAGTTTGAAATCGCATGATACACATGTGCATTAGTGCTGGCAAAGTATTGAGTAGTGGGTATCTAGTATCGAGTATTTCCTTTTTTTGGTTACTCAATACTCAAAAGTTGTTACTCGATACTTTTAGAGTTGTATTTTTAAGCAAGTTGAGTGGCTAAAATAGTGAATAAAAATACATCACTGTATAAAAAGACAACTAGGTGTAAGATTCTTTAATCAAATTAAAACTAAATCGTTTATTTTTGAGAACAATTAAATTATTTCTAAAGTTGTTGTTAACGTTAAATTAAAAGTTACCTTTATATTTATTTTTTATTTAATAATAGAAGACGTACTAAACCAATAATAGTTGAAGATCTATTTTTAATTTTTAAATTTTCAAATTGCAGATAAAAACCATGGGTTACAAATTCAAAAAATCCGTTAAAAGTATCGAGTAGTATTGAGTACATAAATGAAAAGTATTGAATATTATCGAGTAATGAAAAGTAGTAGAATTTGCCAACTCTAATGTACAAATGTATGTACATACATATGTGTAAATCCTGCGGTATAACCTTAGATTCGTACGCGTTTTCACATTAATATATAAAAATATTTTGGTCTTTCAAAAGAGGTACCTTCAACTTATGCGTGGTGTTTAGTGGGATATAAGTGTACTTTCGAATGGCATAAAAAATAATCTTTTAGCAGGTATTTGTTGCGAAATAATTGATCACAAAGTTTTGTGACGCACGCTACAACAAGTGGAAGTAATTTTGAAATTTAAAGTGTGTTTCCATAATTTTGGGCGAATTTTGCATAATAAAGTACACAAAATATAGTTCCTAAAAGAAAGATGAATATAAGAAAATTCTAAAATAACTTATTTGCAGCCAAAAAAGTGTATCGTTTTTTATCAAATGACGTGAACCCTGACGCTACCTGACTCACGTTACATTTTTTATATTCTATTTTCTATTCTGAAATGTGATGCCTAATTTCAATGTTTCCGAATTAGTAAATACAAAATGTTTTTATTGAAATTGAATTGAATTCAATGTACATATATATATCGGTCCATCTATCTTCATTAACATTAAAGTAATGATACGAATACCTAAAAATTGTTAATTTCTTGTATGAAAATAGAAGATCCGAATCAGGGTAGGATTTGATAATAATTTGTGCATTAATGACACATTAATTTTATTTATAAAAATATATATATAGTCTAATATTCCATAAAAAAAGATAAGAAATAAGTTGGATCGCCATCAAAAAATTTTGTCTGGTGGACTGTTTCTGGGACTTGCTTATTTCCCAAAATTGAAAAATTTTATATCAAAACTAACAAATTGTTTCAGAAAAATATATTTCTCAGTTCCTTTATTGCAGAATTTTCTAATTGTAAGGGTCCGCCATCTAACATTTTTTTTCAGCTAGTGCTTATTTCGTGAATGGTAACACTTAGCTCATGTCTGATTTGACAGATAATTAGTTTTATCCTTCCGCTGAACGAATATGGTTGTGTATACGCTTGAACAACGCAGGGAAATATTCGCTAAGTGGGCCTGCGATCGACTTACAGAAGATGCCGATAAGGGATTACTCAGTAATAAGTTAATCCTCTAGGTGGTACGGGTAAAACATAACAGACGCAAATAAAAATATTCTGAAAAATATGGAGAGCTTCAGTTATAAAGAACTGGCGGAAGAGTATTTTAAAATAAAATTAAACATAAATTCGTGTAGCACCGAAATGCAAGAGCAATTATGTGATGGTTCTTCGGGACAAAAACAATACAAACAAGTTGTATGTGAAAATATTTCGGACTCAGATATGTTCATGGTATCATTTGTACCATTGCGATTGAAAAAGATTTTGGAAGATTCAGAGCCTTCGACTAGTACAACGCAAACAATGGATATTTGGAAAAATGAGATACCATCTTCTACGAAATACTGCAGGCCAATCAAATTTGAATTCAAAAAAGAAACTCATGATGCCATTAACAAAGAAGATACTGATATCAAGGCCCCAATTGCAACACTACAGCCATTACAATTACAGTTAGATGGGCAGCAAATTGAAGTAAGCTACCAATTAGTGCTGACAGTGATAGATGGAAAAGTAGGTCAGGCTTTGACTAACACGAAGGCTGCATCCAGCTGCATTATATGCCAAGCAACATCAACCCAATTAAACCAAATACCGACAAAATCATTAGATAATACCGATGCATATGAATTTGGATTCTCACCACTACATGCAACACATACTAAAAATCAGTTATGATTTGGATTTCCGGTCTTCAGGATCAATAAGAAACAACGAAACCAACAAATAGTTAAGAAGTTCAAAAACGAAACATGTTCAAGATGAATATCGCAAATTTGGATTGATTATAGATCAGTAAAAACAAGGGTCAGGCAATACAAATGATGGCAATACCACAAGAAGATTCTTTTCAGATCCAGAAACAGCATCTGAAATAACAGGAGTGGATTTAAAACTTATTTTCAGATTTAAAATAATCCTAGAAGTACTTGCGTGAAATGAAGAAATTGACTCTAGAAAATTTTGAGATTATGCTAAGGAAACTGCAAAAATATATACAACCAACTACCCATGGAGAAATATGTCTGCAACAGTTCACAAAATCCTTTATCATGGAGAAGATGTCATTAAATATCATTTGGTGCCACTTGGAGATCTATCAGAGGAGGCTCAGGAAAAAAGGAACAAGGATTACAGATTTTATAGAGACCACAATACTAGAAAAATTTTACGAAATTCAACAAATGAGGATCTATTTAATATATTATTGGCAACGTCAGATCCGTTTATCTCCAGTATTCGAAATCAATGGAAAGTGGAACATCGGGATTTAGATGAAGAAGCAAAAAAACTACTAAAGAAAAGAGATAGCACAGAACAAAATATGGAATAATTGCAATCAATATTTGAGTCAAATGAATAATAATTATAATTGCCTTTCATTGTTATTTAAGTACGAAAAACATAGTATTCGTAAAAAATAATAATAAACAGAACCTACCATTGTTGCAAATGCTATTAAAATTTATTGCAGTTTTTATTTTTAAAATGTTTTTAAAATTATCAAATTTGACAGCAAAAAATAATAAATTTTTCTGTACTAATAGCAATATTTTTAGATAATATTATTAACGTTTTTTTTAAGTGTAACTATTCTTTGAGTGGAAACTAATTTGCAAATTTGTCAGCAAAAAATTTTTAATTTTTCTGTAATAGCAAAATCTCCAGTTGATTTTACTATTTTTTTTCAGTGTAAATTTTTTTTAAGTGTAACATTAAAAAAATTCTATTATTACAAAAATTATTTATAATTATTATTAATTTCCAAATATTCAATTTTTTAATAAATAAAAAAATATAAACCCATATTTCACTCTAAAAGTTAAAAATATTCAAAAGTTCAATTTTGACCTAGAATTCCTTAAAAAGTCCTCAATCAATTTTAATGAAATTTAAACTGAGTCAATCTGAACTAAATTATCTATCCAATAAAATAAAAATTACTTCAATATTTTGATCGCTTCAAAAGTTTCAGAATTTTGGCCAATGAAAAACGATTTTTAGCCACTGTGCGACGGAGGGACCATTGTATCGGGCAAATATAATCGAACAAATGTGCTGCTGCCTCGCATTCCCCCGATACCAACAGATTTGCAATCCGACTTCAAAAGATTGTAGTTTCCTGTTCAGTTAGCAATGCCAATCAATAAAGCTCGCGGTCAATCCCTGCAAGTTTATGGATTAAATTTATCAAGTCCATGTTTCTGTTTCTCCCACGGACAGCTTTACATTGCATGCTACAGTGTAGGAAAACCAAACAATTTGTTTTTTTATGCTTCGAATGCACAAACTACAAATGTTGTATATCCTAGAGTGTTAGAACAGTTAATTTCAATATAATAAAATGTTTTTTTAACTACATAAATATTTTTTATTTAATTTTGTAATGATGGGGGTAGCAAAGCACACCGGGTTAAGCTAGTACGTTTACCGACCTATGCCTTCACATAGGAAGTATTTGAAGAATAACACACGCTGAATTTAGAAAACTTCACTCATATAGTTGTACAGGTATGAGAAAACTAATAGTTACCCCCAATGGGGGTACTCGTTTCCCTCTCCGATACTTCGAGATTTTTCTGTAAGTTTCACTATCTTTTAAGAACCGCTCACAGTAAATTTAGAGAGTGTCACTATTTTAGTTATACAGATATAAGGAAATTAAAAATTGCTTTGTATGGGGTCCCCTATCACCCCAAATTTTTCTAAAAAAAAAATAGCCTATTTGAATTTTCCTGTTATCGTTAAGACAGTTCTTAAATTTCAAAACGAGCGGTTGTACCGTTTGGCGTCCTATAAGGAACATACAAGCACAGAATAATTTTTATACATATATATAGATTGTAGGAGAAACGTACCAAAGCTTAGATTTCCAAGCCCGAATTTCAAAGGTATCTATTTCTTTCTTAATACCTGAAGGTACGGAAGCAATTTTGAAGAGATTAAAAGCAACGTATGTAAAGCTAAAAATGAGTTTGTTTCTTGCTTGCTACAGTTGTTTCCTCTCCTAAAAAATTTGAATTTTTGTTAACAATTTTTTTGGCTTTTTATTAATAAATGTTTTGTTATATGTATGTAGTTCCCCAGCAACCATCAACAACGGAAATATATTGCAAAGGAATTTGAATTAAGATGGTAATTTCCCAATTGCCAAGGAACTATAGATAGGAAGCTAATAAAGTTCCGATCACGACGAGTGTCGGTGCATTTTACCATAATTATAAGGGAACTAACTAATGGTATAATTTTATTAACCCTTGTGGAGTCAAATTGCAAATTTATTGATATTGGTAGCAATAATGATGCTGGAGTTTTCCTGCAAAGTAAAATAAGAAAAATTTTTGAAGTTAAAGAAAGACGCAGTGGTTTGTAACGGGAGGCGCCTTGGAGATGATGCATTTCCTTTGCAAAATAATTCCAGGGAAAAGCAAATATTTAATGCAAGAATTAGTCGAGGTCGTCATGTTGTTGAGCACGCATTTGGGATAACGGCAAATCGCTTTCGTGTGTTTTTAGCACATATAAACCTTAAAGTGGAAACAGTTGAAAAAAAAACAGTTGACGCGCACCACACAACTTCTTGATGGAAACAAGCGATTCATATGTATATAAGTAGCGCTCAAAATCCCATTACTAATGAAAATAATGGTGAAAACCCATACAATCCGCGAAAGGGCGAGGCAGAAGCAGTTCGACAACAATTTATATCATATTTTACCAGCGAAGGAAAATTAGACTGGATATAAGATCTGTATTGTTTTTCAATAAAAAAAATTAATTTCATTAAATTAATTTAATTATAACTAAGTTTTTATAGTAATGATGATAACTACGAAATTTTATTAATATTCACTTCGATTAATACATACATATTGTGATATAAAATTCAAAATAAGATATCAATTTAACAATTTCTTCATTAGAGATAAATAACTTAATGTTATCGGTTTTATGTTCAAACTAGAATTACTATCTGTTTTGAACATAAGATCGAAAACATTGAATTCATCAAACAAAATTATTTTTTTCATTTCAAATCCAACTCCGACTACATTGGATTCTGTGACAACCCTGAATTATTAACTTTTTATCTCTCCTGTAAAATTTTTAAAAATTACGATACGTTGTTTTGCATTTTATGCGACGATATGTATATTCTATTAACATAGCTATCTTCGGGCTTTCGAAACAACCACGTATTCTTAAATGTTCTATTTATGGGAGACAAAAAAAGTTATAATAAACTTTTTCTTTCTTCTAAAAAATTACGACTTTTGAAATACGCGTTTGTTCCAAAAAGCCAGACACGTAAATATTTTTATCAGAAGTTCAGTGGTATTATAAATTAAAAATGTTAAAGTATGTTCTGTTAACTATGGCTTAAGTATTTATAAAATAATGCACAATATTTCAAATTCTATTTGTACTTTCGATGTTTAAATGTAACTATTATCAGTTTTGTATTATTTTATTAAATAGGTTAAGACCGTTTTTTTTAATTTTATTAAATATTTTAACACCGTTTACAATATGTATGAAATAACTATATCTAGATACTGCCACGATAGCTTAGCTAACAGGTCTCCAGGAAAAATGTCCCATGCTTGATGGCTAACAAAAGCAAATAGAATTTTACGTTTATATATTCCTACATCAAATCTGACATATCAGCTACAGGTATGAGCAGAGTATTCTGCAAAAGTTGATGCTCCAGTATGATTTGAAATAAAAACAAATCCAACTTGCAAACATAGATCTAAAATTTTTCAAAATTGGTAACAAACTCCCGCTACCTTCGTGCGGAGTTAAATCTACTAATAGATCGCGTAATTCAACGTAACTCCTATTTTGCTCACCCAGAAAACTTGCTTCTGTCGATGTTGTTGAATGAAAATAAAACAGTGAGAGAACCAGCAGCCAAACGCATTCATGAAAAACGAAAGCAATCTCGCGTGTTTGTGGTCCCGACTATAAATTTTGACGCAAGTAGCTACTACTTTGCAGTTATAAATTGGAATCAAAAGTTTTTCGATCCACCAATTCTTCGGAATAGCACTACTGACAATCTAACTTTCGCCCAGCTACTATGTCATACTCAGACAGTGGAATGAACTGTGAAAATATTGTTAGAGGGTTTAATACAGACGAAACTTGAATCAAGACGAGAGATGCCCTGATTTGACAGTAAACAAGATTTCGTGACAAAAATTAACCAACATAATTTCGTGATTTTATTATTTTATGTTGTGTAAGAATCAATATTTTTTTATAATCTGAGAACTTTTATTTTTTCTGATACATCAGTGACCCACCCTAATGTACATATATGCCTATGAAAACAAAATACATGTTGTAGAAACTATTTGCAGCCATATTCGTTGTGTTGTTTTAATTCTGTGGAGTTGTGAAAGTGCTAAGTATATGGTTACTTAGTATTGAACTTGTTTTTAAGGTAATCAGTATTAAAAACAAATAAAAATAAACATATAGAAAGTAATTTTGTATCGAGTAACAACGAGAAAAAGAGTTGGGTAGTCAAAAGGGTAAATATATATCAACACTACGTTTATTTGCAATCAGCTGTTTCCTAATACTTACACACAGCGGAGTATTTGAACCAAAAAGCTGTGTTTACCTTTGGGTCTGGATGTGCTGGTGGATGACTGGTTGCTGGTGTGATGTGGTTTGGTATCGACGTGAGGGCTCCTGCGCAACGATGGGTATAATGCTGCCGGCGAAATAAAACAAAACAAAACATTTACTGTGAACCGCTTGGCCCGATATATCTCTTCTTTATTCTTTCTTTAACTTAGTTTATGTACCTCTATCTTTATAAATTTATTCCACAAACTTTTCTCTCACTTTACTGCTTTTCCTTTTCTTTTAACTTTATTTTAATAAAAAAACACTTGTTGCTTGCTCAATAATCAAAAACGAATGAATGCAACGAGTTGCAAAAAGCCCGACGTCCACCGTGATGTTGACGGCGGCAGTTGGCACGACGGCTTCAATGCAGCTATTACACGACCCTCCATTGGGTGTCTACACAATAGTTCTTGTCATGCCAACATACCGCCGACCTTGCAACAATAGTGCAACAATCGTAAAGGAAACCAATTGCGAGAATATAAACAAAACAAAATTGAAACTAAATCTACTAATAATGACGATATTAATAATAATATAAAAAAGGGTTAAATTAATACTAATAACATTAAATTCATTTATTAATTCAACGCCTCATAGGGCAACAAAAAATAATACAAGGCCTCATAGGGCAGCCTAAGAAGGATTTTTCAGTGTCAGAAAATTCGTATATTTATGCGGAAGCTTCGCGGGCTTCCCCAAAGTAGGCAATGCCAAATATAGTGTTTTAGCTGTACAATTTTCCCGGGCGTCCGCTAGCCGGTCCGAGCAGTATCTTACTTTGGATGTCGGCACCAAGAATCAGGTAGATAGGCAGACTTCTGTGCCACTGGCGGTTGGCGCTTTCAGGAGGGGCTACGGGTTGGCGCACTTCATCCGCTTTCGGGCTGGGAGGATGGCCCTTATCGTCGACCACGCATTCTACCCCCACCCGTCGTAGTTGGTCACTTTTGTGGGATACATAAACGGTGGTCCGTCCAGATTTGACCACGCACCCTAGCCGTTTAGCTTCTGCACCAGTGACACTAGATCGGGCCACGTTGGGGTCGATGAGGGCTCGAGACCGGCGCCCCTCTTCTCCTTTTTGAGTGCTCACCCGGAGCACAACTGTCATTGGAACCCATAGATGACTGCTGGGTAGGGGGTGTAGCCAGCTGTGGTGATCTTGTAGACACCGGAAGCAGCGATCGATGCTCTTGCAGTGAGCGCTAGTGTGCGACTGTGCTAGGCAGTTATAGCACAATGCTTTTTGTGACACCACTCGCAGTTTTTGTTCCACCTTCATCACTATAAAGCGGCTACACTGTCGTATTGCGTGGAGTCGATTACAGATGGGGCACGGAAAGCGGGTGTTAAAGAGAGCGCGATCACCCATAACGAGCTGGAAAACGTTAAAGGTTGATTAATTAAGAGACACGAGTGGAAAAATATTGAACAATGTTAATTATTATAAGGTGGTAAAAGTACTAATTTGTGTATCGGCCGAGTGATGAGACCATTTTGCGTTTTTAGTTCAACTACACGTACTTTCTTATCCGCGCCCTGATGAATTTTTGTAACGCGTCCTAAGCGCCAGTCTGTGGGGCAAGTAGGCTCATTTTTTAGAGCCACTAGGTCATTTAACTTCAGATCTTTTTGTGGGTATTTCCATTTACTGCGTTTGTGCAATTCGCGAAGATATTCTTCCTTCCACCGTCGACAGATTTCTTGCTGAAGAGCCTTTACTTTGCGCCACCGATTTGTGATGCTGAGTGTAGAAGATATTTCTTCAGGTTCGGCTGGGAACAAAAGCGATGAGCCTATCAGAAAATGGCCTGGAGTAAGGACTGCAATGTCGTCGATATTTTCAGACATAGGGGCAAGAGGGCGTGAATTGAGACATGCTTCAACCTGTGCCAGGAACGTGGAAAACTCTTCAAACGTAAATTTGATTTGACCAGCTGTTTTCTTGAGATGCGTTTTAAGACTTTTTACGCCTGCCTCCCATATGAGGTGCTGCAGCAGGGATGAAACTCCACTCCAGACGTTGATGGCCATACTTTTCAACTGCAGAATCACGTAGCACTTTTATGAGTTTGTCAAAATTTAATTTGATTTCACGTGCGGCGCCCACAAAGTTTCGACCGTTATCGGAAAAAATACAACTGGGGCAACCGCGACGAGCAATAAATCGAGCTAACGCAGGGAGGAAGGCAGGGGTAGACAGGTCGCTTACCGCTTCGATATGTATCGCCTTGGTAGAGAAACACACAAAGAGACAAACGTAACCTTTAGTAATACGGCAATAGCGTCCCGTAAAGCTTTTTATTTCAAAAGGGCCTGCGAAATCAACTCCCGTGTTATCAAAAGGGCGACTTAGCCTAGTTCTTTCTTTGGACAAGGATCCCATAATCTGCCCGTGAAGTTTCTTACGATGCAAGACACAAATTTTACAATTATGAACTACAGTTTTAATGAGGTTTTTCGCTTTGAGGATCCAACACTCTTGACGAATTACAGACAGCATCAGACGAGGGCCTCCGTGATGTGTTAACTTGTGCACGAACTCCACGTAAAGACGAGCGAACCTACTGCCATATGCCAGTAGAATAGGGTGTCGTTCATTGTAAGGTAAACAGCTAGAGGAGCTAAGACGGCCGTTAGATCGGATGATATCATTTTTGTCAAGTGTCAGCGGGGGACTACGAGAGTCAATTTTCTTCTGCAATTTTAGACTGTTGAACTCGTGTGGAAAATGCAATTTTTGAGAAAGAGAAAATAGACGATTTCTGACAAAACGTAATTCCTGAGAACCAATTTTCAACGTAGCAAACCTCTGCGTTGCACGCTTGAGCCTACTAGACAGGATACAAAGACGAAAGACGTAAGCTATTACGTGAAGCGCTCGCGGTAAGCTGGAGAAACGGTCCAGAATATCTTCCCTTTCAGCCGAGATAGCAACAAAGGCCTGAACCTTTTTTGATTCTTCCGCCGTATCAAATTGAGAAGGGCCTTCGGGCCACTGAGACTTTTCTAAATGCAGCCAATCAGGGCCATGCCACCAAAGTTTATTTATACGTAACTCTGCAGGAGTCAGCCCCCGGGTTGCTAGATCGGCAGGATTGTTTTGAGACGAGACATGGTACCAATTTTCTAAGCCAGGCCAGAACTATCGTGGAATCGGACCACAAGTAATAGGAGTGCCTATTGAGCTGGAAGACTGGAAACACACTGTCAACTAGGTTTGCTAACAAAACTGCTCCACACAACTCCAACCGAGGCAATGATGGCTTTTTAACTGGAGCCACCTTTGTTTTACATACAAACAAATTCGTAGAGACTTCACTGCCGAGGCTAACTCTTACGTATATCGCTGCTGCATACGCTAACTCAGACGCGTCACAGAACCCATGAAATTGAACATCACAGCCGGGCGAATATTGAACCCAACGCGGGAACTTAATTGTCTCAATATCCCCCTAATTTGTGATGAAATTGTGCCATTTTTGTAAAGCTAATGGTCTAATAAGCTCGTCCCATTCTATCTTATCAAGCCACATTTGTTGCAACAAAATTTTTGCTATAATAACTACAGGAGCTAACCAGCCTGCTGGATCGAACAACCTAGCAATTATTGACAGGACTTCTCTTTTTGTATAAGATGGCTTGAGGTCAATTTTCTCTGCCGTAAAGAAAAATGTGTCTTCTGCCGCATTCCAGTGAATGCCTAAAGTTTTCGTGGTACTTTTATCATCGAGAGACAAAAAAGATGAATTTAGCAAATGTTCACTGGGCAAATTTTTTAAAATTTGTTTTGAGTTAGATGTCCATTTACGTAACTCAAAACCTCCCATCTCAAGTATGCCAATTAATTGGTCACGTGCCACTAAAGCTTCCGGAATAGAATGCGCTCCAACTAGAGCATCATCGACATACATACACTCACGTAAGATTCGAGAGCCTAGCGGGAAACATCGCTCTTCATCGTTGGCCAACTGAAGAATTGTTCTAAGGGCCAAATAAGGGGCACAATTTATGCCGAAAGTGACTGTTTTAAGCTGATAATATTCTATTGCGCCATTTTCAGAACCACGAAAAACTATTTTCTGAAAGCGCCTGTGCTCAGGTATTACCATGATTTGGCGATACATTTTTGAAATATCAGCATTAAAAACGAACTGAAAAAATCGCCATTTAAGAACCAAATTAACTATTTCAGCCTGCAATATAGGGCCAGTATACAACAAATCGTTTAAGCTATTGCCGCTAGGAGTCGTACTAGAAGCATTAAACACGACCCGCAATTTTGTTGTTGTACTTTCCGGTTTAAAAACGCCATGATGGGGTAAATAATAACTTGGGCCACTGGAACTATCCGCCTTTTCCATGTGCCCTAGAGCTAAATATTCTTTCAGAACCTCATCATACTGGGCCTTGCGCTCAGCGTTGCGTAGTAGTGACTTCTCATTTCTTACAAATTGGCTTACAGCCACATGTCTATTGGGACCGAGCGACAGATTACTACTTTTGAAGGGCAGACTTACAATATATCTCCCTTTAGTATTTCTAGTGGTAGTAGAACGATAGATCTCCTCACAAATTTTATCCTCTTCTGATAACACCTGCCTGCGAGAAACTTCTTCTAACTCCCAAAATTTGGTCAACTGGTCGTCGATAGAGCTTTTTGTTAAATGTGACCTCGTCACAATACGTGGAGAGACACCACTAGTGAGGCCGGTAATAATCCAGCCGAAAATTGTTTCTTGAGCCACTAGAGACTCAAAAACACCATGCTGGACTCCTCCACGAAGAATTAGGGGATACAAATCACCTCCTAATAAAAGATCCACTTCACCACTTTCATAAAAGTTCGGATCAGCATAATATAATTTAGGTAGGTCAAAACCACTCGAGGGCTTAAACGAGTGCGTTGGAACATTACCAGTCACACGTGGAACTACTAAAGCCTTCACTTTAAGCGAAATATTTTGATAGGATAATGATTCAATCAACAAATCTGCCATTTTGTTCGATTTACTAATGACCTCACCACCTAAACCTGAGCTGAGATCGCGGTAGTGGGCAACTGTAAAAATTTTTGTATTTTTTCAGAATAAACTTTTCGCAACCGAAGCATGATGAGATTGAACAACTCCAGATGGAGCTGGCATACTAGTGGACTGTAATTGCCTTCGATTGTGATTCTCACTTTGTTTAAATTGATTCTGATTTTTTGTCGAAAAATCTTTATGTATTAGCGTGTTATGTTTTTTTCCATACTTGGAACACGCATATTGGCTGCTACACTCACTATACAAATGACCCGTTGTTAAGCAATTGAAACAAAAGTGAAATCTCTTCAACGTTGAAACACGATTTCTGTAGTCCATACTTAGGAATTTACTACACGAGCTTATTTTATGGTTTTCTTTGCATAGGCTGCACTGCTTTGGGACAAGTTTTGTATGATGGGCCCTATAATGTTTTGTTTTACTCGAAAATTGATTAATGCCATTGGCAAAAAAATTTGGGGAACCACTGTTATTATTGCTTGATGTCATAATATCTGAGACACTTTCTAGAGCGTGAAACCTGTCAGTAAAAAAATTATTTAATTCCTCCCATTTGGGCACTTCTGTTTTCTTTTTAACTGACTGCTCCTAAAGATTTAACGTACATTCTGCAAGCCTTGACGAGCATTGGAAAACAAAAATTGGGTCCCACGTACTGATGTCTACATTGTACAACTTTAGAACAGACATACAATTATTAACCTCCCTTTGGAGCTTTTTTATTTCCGCAGCAGTGTCATGTAAACATGGAGCCAAATTAAAAAGCCACTTTAATTGAGTATTTATTAAGACCCGTTTATTTTCATATTGTGCCTTCAAATTATTCCAGGCCACCTCAAAATTTTCAGCAGTAAGCGATACATTTCTATTAATATCCCTGGCCTCACCATCTGTTTTGTTGAACAAGTAAAATAGTTTTTCAACTGGGCTAAGTTTACTATTATTAATATAAATCGCCGTAAACATGTCTCTAGATGTAGGCCACGATACATAATCCCCATGAAAAACACCAGTGTCACAAGGAGGTACTACTATGGAGCTACACAAGTTGGGAGCCACTGTATCACGGGCTTCTCTTGTTTTTCCAAAAGCAACTTGTTTCGCTTTTGAAAGAACATTTATACACCTAATATACGTTTTTTTTAACTTGCTGTTGCTTTGTCTGAATAGCGACAAGTTCTTTTTTCTTCTCCACTGTATCGACTGTGCACTCGTCATATAGTTTCTTGCACTTGACCCAGGCCTTATCTATTTCACTTCTTTCAATATAAAAGGCATCTTCTGTATACCCAGAAAAGTCTTCTTCACTTAGTGGGATCTCTAGCCCAATTAAATCCTCTGCCGCGCGTATATATTTCTCAAAAAGCGACATAATTCTTTAAGAAATTAGCTTTTTAAAATAAAGTTTTATACCGCCGGACAAAAGAAGACACTTTTTAAGAAAAAAATGTAAAAATGCTAATAAAAGGTCAACTGGGACACCGAAAAATGTTATACAGCAAGAACAACAAAAGGTTCGTACCAAAAAAAACCACGTAATTATCAGCAGTTTTTAAAGGTGGAGAAAAAAAGATGGATGCCAAAAATTTTGTTATGGTGGAGGCAGCAACAGAAAAAAGGCGCAATATAATGGCCGCAAAATGGCTGAAAAAATGTATTCTGCGCTTCGAAATTTGTAGGTTAACTAACCTCACTTTTACCGAGACACAAATTATGAGACACTATCACCGTATATAAAATAATTCCAAATTTACGTACCTGTTTTCCTCTTTTCCCGGGAGAAGGACCAAAAAATGTTTACCTTTGGGTCTGGATGTGCTGATGGATGACTGGTTGCTGGTGTGATGTGGTTTGGTATCGACGTGAGGGCTCCTGCGCAAGGATGGGTATACTGCTGCCGGCGAAATAAAACAAAACAAAACCTTTACTGTGAACCACTTGGCCCGATTATTCTTTCTTTAACTTAGTTTATGTACCTCTATCTTTATAAATTTATTCCACAAACTTTTCTTTCACTTTACTGCTTTTCCTTTTCTTTTAACTTTACTTTAATAAAAAAACACTTGTTGCTTGCTCAATAATCAAAAACGAATGAATGCAACGAGTTGCAAAAAGCCCGACGTCCACCGTGATGTTGACGGCGGCAGTTGGCACGACGGCTTCAATGCAGCTATTACACGACCCTCCATTGGGTGTCTACACAATAGTTCTTGTCATGCCAACAAGCTGCCTTTTCGTCGATATCGAAAGAAAATTTTCTTTCGTAAAATTATATTTAAAACATAAATAAAATTTTAAAAGTTGTTTTTGTTTCAAATGTAATAATTCGATATCGACGAACAGGAAATTAGTTTTTGATAGTTTTAAATATAATTTGATATAAAAAATCTAGTGTCAGATTTTTTGTTGTTTTTATAGCGGAAAATTCATATCGGTCTTTATGATTGGGAATGATTTAATAACAGTTTCGGACAGAATGAAATATCTTGGTGTTATATTTAATGAACATTTTTATTTTACCGGAATCTAGATCACGTATTGGTCAGGGTGTTAATAAGGAAATTGCCTTTCCGGTATGTCGTCAGATTATTCGAACTCTCTATCCTATTCTTTCCCTGCCTGTTCAGAATTTCTTCTACTCAGATGGAGAGGTTCAGGATACGGTAGGGAAAGCTATTGGTGGCGTGTCTGGGACTGAGGTGCAGACTTGGGGCTGATGCTGTATACCATATGTCGTCTTGTAGATATATTTATGCTGCTACCGATTTTAGTTGAATCGATGCTTATATGATAGCATCAGGCATCGAATTCACTGCAAAGGCTCACTCCTTGGAGAATGGCCTTGTCAGGAGGTGCTTTATGAGACCCACTGACTTGGAGTCTATCCGGTTGTCCAGATATCTGTACAAGCTGCCCTTCCTGTACTAGGCGAGTCCGGTCTTCTCTACGAGCCCTCGAGAGGCAGCGAACCTTTTATTCTACCATAAGAGAATGAATACTCCTGATTTGTACAACGTAGTAAAGCGCAGTAATTCTTCTAACTAAACTTTTGTAAATATTTTTTTCATTTTTGACTTTCTTTATAAGTATTTTTTAAATTTATTAATCGAGATTGCCTCGATATCTTCTTTCAAAGATTTTCAAAAACTTTTGTTTGTTGAGGGTTTTTTAGCTAGTCTATATACATGCATTTCATTGGTGCTAATTCCAAATCATCAGTAGACCTTAAACCATATTTTTGAAATGTTTCAAACCTCTTATCTTATACACAAACTCTTAAAATACCAATGAGAATTTCAAAAATTACAAAAGTATAAATAAGCATAGTAGGTTTTGAAACTTATTCAAAAATCCAAACAAACAAATTATATTATTCGATATGAATCTAATTTATTTTCTTTACAACCTTTATACAATTAGACGCCCTTTGGGTGACAATAAAAAAAATCTATGAAAGAAGATATCGAGGCAATCTCGATTAATAAATTTAAAAAATACTTAATTAAGATTTTATTTCCCGTTTTGCCTTATTAAATACTTTTATTGTCACCCACAGGGCGTCTAATAAGAAACCAAAAAATGGTGAAGAAGAAACTAGCATGTACTTCTAATAATAACAAATATTCACCTATTAGGCAAGTCATGTTACTTTGCAAACTTCATTTATGAAGTCAGCCATAAATTATGAATTCCGTAACAAATTTTAAATCCTTTACAGACAAGCCAAAAGAGCTGAAGCAGTTGGTGTTTGTAAAAAAAGACATGGAAGAAGGAAAAAATTCTCCAAAAACTGATAAGAATATCTGTTAGTCTGATCATTCAAATGTTGCAATATTACTTTCTTATTAAAAATAATTTAAAGCTATAAAAAATTCTTAACAAAAAAATTTTTAATAAAAAGTAATAAATATATTTAAAATGTATAAAAAAGTCTTAAAAAAATACAAATTGGAGTTATAGGAAGCATGAATTAATCTTCCTTTCTATTTGATTATTTTGTAATTTAATTGATTAGTTGGATATTACTTTTTACTATTTTATTAAAATAAGGGACAATTCGGTCTATAAAAGTCTGATTATTATTTTTGACTTTACTCGTCAAATGATCATATGCGAATGAATTTTTATTTTAAAGTCTTTCTGGTCTAAGTTTAATGTTTGAACATAATATTAAATCGAATGTATAAAATAATACAGTTAATCCTTCTAATTGAGAATTGTATATTATTACATTGAATTGAAATGACAAAGACAAAATACAAAAATAAACAAAAGAATAATGAGATTAATTTCGAATTAACAAAATATTAAACAAACGTAGTTGTTGTAATGAGATATCAATTTGCATTGAGCACAATTTATGAAGATATAAATTAGTCAAAGTTATTTTAAATATAACAGGTGATCAAAATCCTTTCAGTATACTCATGATAAACAAAGTAAAATTTAATAAATTAATCATTGTTATAAAAATAATAAATTTAAACGAACTGTAACAAATGAATGTTGTTCCGCTACAAAGTTAGGATTTAAACCCGAACCAACTTAAGAAAATAGTTGGCACGGGCTCAAATCATCAACTTCCAAAAATGTTTATTTTTTTAAGAGTTTTTGATACTTTATTACTTTTTATTTTAAAAACATTGTTCCACAATATATTTAAAAAACCACTGCACAATCTCATTTATAACAAATTTGTTTTTTAATTTTTGCATTTTTAAAAATACTTAATATATCTATTATTAGATAATGGAATTTGTGCAGAGTGTACAGATAGATAAGTAAATTAAAAAAATACCATCAAATCGCAAACAAAAAGTTTTGGTTTTCCATAATTTATACCAGAACGGTTCTTTTTATATGAATATAAAAAAGTGTATTTTTTCTCTCCTAAGATCTTAGCTTATTTTAAATTACATATGTGCCATTTTGTATTTGTTGTACGAGTATTGGGGCCCTGGCAAACGACTAATGAAAATGAAAGAATTAACAAATTTCCTAATGATATACATAGGTGTCATCATATTGTTACAAAATTCAAATGTAGATTCAAATTTAACGGACATAAAAATACAGCGCATAATAATAACAGTAATCAACCGTGTCTGTGCAAATTTGGGAGCACTCAAATTCAAAATAACGAAAATAGAACATTCAGGAAAGCCCTAGAAACAGCAACGAGAATCTACAAGATTGTTCGAGAGATCTATAAACAGGTATTGTTCGCAACTGTGGACGATGGTGCGGCTTGGCTGACATGGCTTTGAGTTGAATTATAAATATATTATAGCCATCTACATGTCGTCTGTAACTCAAATACATTCTCATACTATCTCAGCCAACAATAACGTAGCTGAATAACAATAAGGGTTCACACAAGCAAACTTATTGTCATGGTGGGGATTTTTCTACTACGTTCGAGAACCTTAAACAACTTAAATCAAATGGTATAAAAGCCGAAACTGCAAGGCACCATTAAGTCAGTCTTGTCTAAGCTACGGCTGGTGAACTTCGTGCATATATCAGTTGTTAAAAAGCTTTTAAAGTGTCAAAGTCAATAAGCAAACTTCGTGTATTTTATTATACCCTTCACCAAAAAATTTGGAAAGGGGATATATAGGTTTGTCATTCCGTATGTAATTTCTTCATTATTCTTTTAAGACCCCATAAAGTATGTATATTCTGAATCCTTATAGATAGAGAAGTCGAAAGTCTGTCCGTCTGCTACATTTTGGTGTATTTAGAATTAAGGCCTCAACACAACATAGAGACATAAATTTTATACCATTCTCTTGGAATTTTTCATAAAATTGTTCGGTTTGAAAATAACAAAACTCGGTCCAATAATTAATGAGATATAGCCAAAAGACTTTTTTTGTTATATTTCCTATTCTGTTGTTTTTTTATGAGGGTGGCGTTGGCTAAGGTAGTAAGCACGTTGACTACAAACCGAAGGACCTGGGTTCAAACCCAGTGTCAGACAGAGTCATGAAATAAAAACACCACGCATTTCTCTGATGTGCATTGGTGTGCCTTTGTGTCAGTTGTTGGCGGAAGGTTTCAGTGGTCACTGAACAGTACCAACTTCAGCTGATACTAATTCCAATGTAACATCAGAGCGCCCTCCTTCGTTGGTACTGAGTAGCACAATCAACGGCGAAGTAAAATAAAATTAATAAAAAAAAAGAAGTGGCTACTAAACTAAACACAGCTTCCAAACTCGTAATGTCCTCCTCGACACCAGAGGCGCTGCAACACTGCTCTACGAATAAACGTGCAGAAAAAAAAGCAGAGTTGTAAAGAACGAATGAAGCTTCACCTCCTTTCATATCTATCACTATCCCTTTCCACTAGCTCCAGCACAATGCATTGCATGTGTAGGGGTCATCCCCTGAGTGCTGGTCCAATATAAAAAAAAATAACCCCGACTGTCCTACGGCCAATTTTATGAAGCAGATCTCTTGTATAGAGTTCTACGAAGGTTTAGACTGAAAATAATTGAAGTCTGTGCATTAACGACTAAAATATGAGCAAAAAAAATGGTATTCGAAATAATTTTACTTTTTAAAATTTTTTGGAAAAAGTTGCGTTGGGATTCAATCCAACAACCTACTGGCTGGTAGTCACAAGCGCTTCTTATACACCAGAGAGCAGTAGTACTTTTCATAGTAGTTTACGCGTTCAAGTACATAATATATCTTATATATTATAAAATACTAAAACTTCAAATTATTGATGGAAATTGGTGTGGTTGTTGTAAATTGGCCCTTTTTGTCACACATTCATTACATACATAATGAAATGCGTTCATGGGCACATGTACACATTTTAAATCGTAAAGCAAAGATTTTTTGTTTTGTTTTTGTTTGTTTCTTTAAACTTATTTGTGTTCGTTTATTAGTATAATATTATGCAGTATTTTTTATCGCTTATATTTTCTTTTCGTATATAAATAACCATAATTATTTTTTATATTAAAGAAATGTAATGAATCGTCAAGACACTATGTACGAGTAAATATACAAAATCAATGAAATTGAATTTTCGTTTTGTTTTAAAAATGTATTAATATATTATTTTTATGACTATTTGTGATTTCAGAAGAAGGGTAAAATTTATGCTTATATCCTGTTTTATACTTGTGTAATTTTAATTATTTTCTATATTCAGGTTCAGTATTCAGAATTGTTTCTTTCATTCTGTAACATCAGTGAGTTAATCTTCAAAAACACTTCAATAAATTGCCTTTTCTATAAAATAAAAGCAAAGTTTGATGCATTAATTTAATTTGATATCAAGCTCCAAAATGTAATTAGCAAAGAATCTAAAAAATTGAAAACCCCTCGAAAATAGCGCATATTCTAAAAATTGCAACTGTAATATTGGAAATTATTCCCAAAATTTATTTTTAAAAAATCATATAATTGGCAATCGGCAGCCAAAAATCTTGAAAAAAACTCTAAAATGCCAAAAATTCTTAAAAATATGCGAACATCAGGAAAATTGTATGATTCAATATTGATTAAAAAACAGCAACTTTATAGAGTAAAAAACTTAAAAAATATCATTTCCATTGTGAAAACTAAACTTTTGTTAAAAACTATTTTGTATTTGGAATAAAAATTTAAAATGCATTTGTATTTTGAATAAACGTATTGCAAATACCTACTTTCCACAAATTTATATTTAGCTTCTAGATTGCAATATCCAATTGAATAATTTAATGTGGGCTTAATTAAAATGTATTCTAAGAATAGTTCGCAATTCATCAAATATTTTTCAAACAATCAGTTCCTATCGTATACATACATATGAATTTTGGATTTTTAGATCGGAATGTTTGGCGAAAATTTCAAAAACATTTGTAAAGCGTAGCGGTAATAGTTCGCCAGCTGTACCGCGTCTAAAAAAATAGTACATGCATACATATTTGTATTTTTTTTTTGCATATTTTCCCCAATTCAACATATACAAAATGATAAGTTAAGGTCTTAGGTAAAATATTACGAAAATAAGTCGATTTATGGGTTGGATTTGAGAGCAAAAAGCTTTCTGTTTGCGATTTTATCGTAATTTTTCATATTTAGTTCTCTATCTTACTTATTAAACGCAGAAGAGATTTAAATAAAAAATTTTTTAATTAAATCCATCTGTTTTCTTAGCAGGCTGAATATAAATTATCGAATTCGTATTTTTTAAATCAATTGTGGTTGAAATTCTATTGTGTTTCTATATCAGAAATATTCAGGTTATATTGCACCAAAACCTTTATCGTGAAATCTGTATGAAAAATCTTCATAGCAATGGTAAACAAAGCCTGACGCACTCGATTGAATTACGGCTAAAATTTTCATAAAATTCGTTAGTTGATTCGCCATCCACATTATAAATTTGCTACTGCAACGCTTAGGACGCGAAAAAAGTTGAACAACATTCTACTTTTACGCGTCGTATACAACATATCAACTAGTGCTGCCAAGTTCCGAGTCAAAATTTTTTTTGAGATTGAACATTTAATTATTTGAAAGCTATTTTCGTAAGCAGTTGATGAAAAACGAACGCGTGGCTTTATTGTCATGGTGGGGATTTTTCTCCTGCGTTCGAGAACCGTTGCAATCAACAGGTATAGAAGCCGATACTGCCAGGCACAGCGTGCTTAGATCAGTTGTGAAAAAGCTTTTGCAGCGTTAACTAAACAAATTACTTCATGTGTTTTATTAAACAGTGTTATTGAAGGAAATAAAACATCATTAAGTTCAAAATCAATTTCCGTTGTGTTTTTATTTTTGACTAATTAAAAAAACTCAAACAAGTAAACGTTATCGAAAAGGTCGAAACATAACAATATCTTGGTCTATTTTTAAATTATAGCAGCATCAGTTTTTTATTGCTATAGCTCATTAATTTTTGTCTTGTAGCAAACATTTTTTAAAGCAGTTTAATCCTTTTGAATTTTGCATTTTATTTTATGTAGGTACGTACATAAATTTGTACATATACATATGTATATATATGTATGTAGGTATATACTTATGTATATTTTTTAATTCTTTGAATGAAATTCTTGAATAATTAGGTATTGCGCAGAAATTTCTTGAATTGCTTTTTATTTGAACTTTTTCTTATTATTATTATTATAGCTTAAATAAGCATAAATAAAAGAAAACCTTACAAACTGTCTTTTAATACATATTACCCACAAACAAGAGTTACGTACATACAAACATATCGCGCTAATACATTATCTCCTGTCACAGTAAACAAATTATATATACAATAGAAATGGAGGTATAATG
Source organism: Gymnocheta viridis (assembly GCA_956483585.1). Taxonomy (NCBI): domain Eukaryota; kingdom Metazoa; phylum Arthropoda; class Insecta; order Diptera; family Tachinidae; genus Gymnocheta; species Gymnocheta viridis. Next base: position 86,115,365 of record OY101441.1, read on the forward strand.
AGCGAATCAATCAGCAAACGTTTGCAAACATTTCTTCTTGAAACTTTTCAATTTTGCTCTCATTCTAGCTGCGCACGTTTAAATTAATGTACAGTTAGTGCTCACAAACAAAAACAATACAAAACTAAATGAAACAATTGTTCTCAGAGTTTTTGTTGTGTTTTTGTTTTGCTCATTGGAAAACGAAAGCAAACGTTTCGTTTTGTTTATTTTCCTACTCTGATTTTCCGCGTTTAAGTACATAATATATCTTATTTATTATAAAATACAAAATTTTAAAATTCTTGGTAGAAATTGGTGTGGGTGTTGTAATTTCACTCTTTGTTGCACACATACAATAATACTGAAATGCGTTCATATGCACATGTACACATTGCGTGTGAATAAGTATAATAACTAAACAATGGAAAGGCAAATATTTATTGTTTTTTGTTTGTTTGTTTCTTTAAACTTATTTTTATATGTTTATTAGTATAATATTATGCATGCATATTACAGTATTTATCGCTTTTATTTTCTTTTGGTATATAAATATCCATAATTAGTTTTTATATTATTTATATTAAAGAAATGTATTTTTTTACACTGTATTTATAAATTACATATCCCAAAAATTTAAATTTGTGCAGTAATATTTCAACCGAAACAAACATCAGAAAAGTGTAAGAGCTATTTTTCATCTCGACTTTGATTTTTGCTAACACAAATCAATGGATCGTCAAAACAAAATCAATGAAATTGAATTTTAGTTTTTTTTTAAATGTCTTAACATTTCATTTTTTATGACTATTTGTCAAAATAGAAAGGCAAAATTGATGCTTATATCCTGTTTTATACTTTTGTGCACAGCATAATAATTTTAATTATTTTCTATATTCAGGTGCAGAGCTGTATATCAGAACCCGGTATTATTATTGTAATTATACAATGTTATAAAAAATCTCTTGACAATTAAAATGTTGTTTGGATACTTAGGCCCAACAATTGGCTTCGCATTTAAATGTCATTTAGCTAATTGCCACTTAAATTTGGCTGTGCCGAATCTTATATACCCTTCACCATAGTATGGAGTGACGAAAGAAGTCACAATCACGGAAATTCGCACCCACGAAATACGAAAAAAAAAATTTAAATGAAAAAAATTACATTAAAGCCAAAAAAATTGCCACTCACCGTCTCACGGACGCACCCCCACGTGATGGAAACAAAAAATTAATCACGATCACGCATTATTGGTTCTAATCTCTATTTCATAGTATAGGCTGATTTCATAAACACAGCTTGCAAAGCAACACTGGAAGCACGAGTTTACAAGGCATTCTAGTGTTGCTTTGCAAACTGCGTTTATAAAGTCAGCCATATATTATGAATTTCGTAACAAATTTGTTACACTTTCTTTCATTATAAAAATATTAACATGTTTCAACGCCTTTATCAATAAGCCAGTGGTCTTCGACTAAACAAAGATATGATTTGAAACGTAAGAAAAGGTTTAATAACCAAGAAATTCTCCCAAAATAGATAAAAAATATCGACACCTATTGCATAAATCTGCCAGTCTAATGATTAAAATGTTCCAATATTATCTTCATATTGAAAATAATTTAAAGCTATCAAAAATTCTTAAAAAAGATCGAACTTTTTCAAATAAAAAGTAAAAGTAATAAAAATAACCAAAATGTGTCAAAAATTAAAAAAAAATAAATTAATAAATGGTTGGTCAGGATTTGAAACCGTACCTTCTCACCCGGTGGAACGGTTTCGAATCCAGAATTTAGAATTTTCGATACATTGTAGTTGTTTTTATTACTTTTACTTTTTATTTGAAAAAATTTGTTCCACAATTTATTTAAAAAACCAGGTACAATCTCATTTATAATATTTTTTTTACTTTTTGCGTTTTTTCTAATTTTATGAACGATAAAAGGTTTATTTTTTAAAAATATCCAATATGTTATCAGATACGATTTTGTACAGTGATAAACTAATTATATAATGAATTCAGTAAGTTGTCGACGTTTTTATTTGATATAATATAATATTAATAACAAAAATAAAAATAACTTGACGGCGTAAGAAAAAATATTAAATTATAAAATATAACAACATATTTTAATTCATTATTTTAATTTAATTTTTTCTTTGAAACTCGTATGATGTACGTATGTATGTAAACTAGTGGTATTCTGATAGTTGTCTTTTTAAAATTTTGATACTTTTTCCACTTACTAATCTGTATTGCGGTTGGACCAGACGATAAAGGTTCTGGTTCAATATAAACTGTATATTTCTGATATAGAAACACAATCGAATTTCAACCACAATTGATTTAAAAAATACGAATTCGGTAATTCATATTCAGCCTGCTGAGAAAACAGACGAATTTAATTAAAAACATTTTTGATTTAAATCTTCTTCTGCGTTTACTAAGTAAGACAGAGAACTAAATATGAAAAATTACGATAAAATCGAAAACAGAAAGCAATTTGCTCTCAAATCCAACCCATAATTCGGCTTATTTTCGTAATATTTTACCATTAATTCGCGTCCAATTCCGTAGTGCGTGCTATCGACGTGCGATATTCAGCAAAACTATGATTTTTAAGGTGTTTTTAATGAATGTAAGACGAGTTTATTTTATATGAATATAAAGAAATCAATTTTTTATCTCCTAAGATCTTAACTTATCATTTTGTATGTGTTGAATTGGGGAAAATACGAAAATATGCAAAAAAAATTAAATAAAAATGTATGGATATACTATTTTTGGAAATAAGAACTGATTGTTTGAAAAATATTTGATGAATTACGAACTATTCTTAGAATACATTTTAATTAAGCCCACATTAAATTATTCAATTGGATAATGCAATCTAGAAGCTAAATATAAATTGTAGAAATTGTAGGTATTAGCAACACTTTTATTCAAAATACAAATGGATTTTAAATTTTTATTCCAAATACAAAATAGTTTTGAATAAAAGTTTAATTTTTACAATGGAAATGATATTTTTTAAGTTTTTTACTCTATAAAGTTGCTGTTTGTTAATCAATATTGAATCATACAATTTTCCTGATGTTCGCATATTTTTTAAGAATTTTTGGCATTTTAGAGATTTTTTCAAGATTTTTGGCTGCCGATTGCCAATTATATGATTTTTTAAAAATAAATTTTGGGAATAATTTCCAATATTACAGTTGCAATTTTTAGAATATGCGCTATTTTCGCGGGGTTTTCAATTTTTTTTAGTTTCTTTGCTAATTACATTTTGGAGATTGATATCAAATTAAATTCTTATATCAAACATTGTTTTTATTTTATAGAAAAGGCAATTAATTGAAGTGCTTTTGAAGATTAACTCACTGATGTTACAGAATGAAAGTGACATTTCTTATCAAATTCTAGCGGGGAAGAGATTTTTCTGCTTTGTTATGTGTTACTAAGTATCCAAACAACATTTTAATTGTCAAACGATTTTTTATCACATTGTACAAAAACAATAATAATACCGGGTTCTGCTATACTGCAGATACGCTCTGCACTGAATATAGAAAATGATTAAAATTACACAAGTATAAAACAGGATGTAAGCATCAATTTTGCCTTTCTTCTGAAATCACAAATAGTCATAAAAAATAAAATATTAATACATTTTCAAAACAAAACGAAAATTCAATTTCATTGATTTCGTATATTTACTCGTACATAGTGTCTTGACGATCCATTACATTTCTTTAATATAAATAATATAAAAAATAATTATGGTTATTTATATACGAAAAGAAAATGTAAGCGATTAAAAATACTGTAATATGCATGCATAATATTATACTAATAAAAGTACAAAAAACGTTTAAAGAAAAAAACAAAAAAACAACAAATCTTTACTTGACGACTGTTTAAATATGCACATGTATACACACGATGTGTACATGTGCCCATGAACGCATTTCAGTATGTATGGTGATATGTGTGTGAAAAAAGGGAAAGATTTACAGCAACCACACCAATTTCCATCAAGAATTTGAAATTTTAGTATTTTATAATAAAGATATATTATGTTCTTAAACGCGTAAACTACTATTAAAAAAATACAACTGCTCTGTGGTGTACAAGAAGCGGTCGTGACAATCAACCAAGAGGTTGTTGGATTGAATCCCAACGCAACTTTTTCCAAAAAAATTTTAAAAAGTAAAATTATTTCGAATGCCAGTTTTTTTGCTCATATTTTAGTCGTTAATGAACCGACTTCAATTATTTTCAGTCTAAACCTTCGTAGAACTCCATACAAGAGATCTGCTTCATAAAATTGACCGTAGGACAGTTGGGGTCATAAAAAACAACAGAATAGGAAATATAACAAAAAAAAGTCTTTTGGCTATATCTCATTAATTATTGGACCGTGTTTTGTTATTTTCAAACCGAAGAAATTTATAAAAAATTCCAAGAGAATAGTATAAAATTTATTTCTCTATGTTGTGTTTTGGCCTTAATTCTAACAACACCAAAATGTAGCAGACGGACAGACGAACAGACGGATATCGCTCATTTGACTTCTCTATAAGGATCCAGAATATATATACTTTATGGGGTCTTAAATGAATAATGAAGAAATTACATACGGAATGACAAACCCTTTCCGAATTTTTTGGTGAAGGGTATAAAAAAACTTATTTGTAGATTTTTTTCGTGATTTTTTCGATTTTGGAATTTTCATATTTTTAATAGGTACGTGGTTTTCAATTTTGTCATGAAAACATAAAACGTTGTGCCGGTATGTATTAATGTACTGATGTGAATGAAAGGGTGGCATGTCATAATGTCCAATGTCATAATGTCCATGGACATTATGGCACTTTTGAAAGTGTCATAATGTCCATGGACTTTATGTCACTTTCAAAAGTGTCATAATGTCCACAAAAGTAGTGCCATAAACTTCATGGACATTATGACACTTTTAAAGTGTCATAATGTCCACAACAAACACAAAAACACCTAAATCTTCACTTAATAGAGTTTTTCTGCGTGGCGGCCTGCGGCCGATCTTAGGGGTTTTCTCCTCCATAGGACGCGGCAGGTGGCTTCGCTAAATACAGTTTTCCTGCGCGCGTCTCATTATCTTCCGTAGTGTGACGCGCGCAGGGAAACTATATTCAGCGAAGCCACCTGCCGCGTCCCATGGAGGATAAAACCCCTAAGAGCGGCCGCAGGCCGCCACGCAGAAAAACTTTATAAAGCAAATTATTAATGTTCTATTAATTTTTGTTAATATGAAATTTTTTTATAATTGTTCAATAAAATATAAGAAGAATAAGAAATTTTATTGCTTCATTTAAAAAGAAATTTAAGTGAAATAAGACCTTTACGGCTTTATTTCACTTTCAAAATGCAATAAAACCTTTTTGGAAATAAAGGCCTTATTTCACTTTCCATTGAGAAATAAAGCCTTAAAGGCCTTATTTCGTAAGGCGTTATTGCACCCCATCTAAATTTTTATTTTTATTTAGTGGTTTTTAGTAGCAGTTTTAACATATATTTAAGTATATATGTTTATTTTTTATTATTTCAGTTTTTTAAGCTTGGACATTATGACACCTTAAAAAGTGACATAAAGTCCAAAAAAAAGTGTCATAACGTCCATGGACATTATGACACTTTTTGGGGTGACATAATGTCCATGGACATTATGACATTGGACATTATGACATGCCACCGAATGAAAGAGTCAAAGTAGCAGTATAAGTCTGAGTTTTGCCTGGCGAATATTTGGAAGAAAAACATCTTCAATTCTCTTTAGTTTTTTCTTTCGCGTTCACACAGACGAACAAGACTTAGATATTTTAAGTTTTTGGAAAAAAGCTAAAGATCTTCCACTTCTGCAAAAATTGGCTAAACAAATACTGTGTATAACGTCTAGCTCAGCAAGTGAAAGAAGAAAGAGTTTTTTCAACGCCAGAATACTTGAAGAGATGTGAAACAGACTTCTCGAAAAATGTTGACAAAATTTTATTTTTGCATATATCTATTTATCTATTAACGCTAAAGTACAAGATCCTACTTAATCTTAATATTTTAAGCAGATTACTTATGAGCTAGAAAATGAATGATTTTAATCAAAATATTTTAAATATGTACATACACACATAAGAAGAATTTTCAATTGTATCCAATTGTCAAGTTTAATTTTAACTACAAAGTTTGAAATCGCATGATACATATGTCCATACATAAATATGTGTAAATCCTGCGTGAGAACCCTACATTCGTACGCGTTTTCACATTAATATATAAAAATTTTTTGGTCTTTCGAAAGAGGCACCTTCAACTTATGCATGATGTTTAGTGGGATACTTTCTTTTTAGTGTACTTTCGAATGGCATAAAAAATAATTATTTAGCAAGCATTTGTTGCGAAATAATTAATCACACGCACGCTACAAAAATCGGAAGTAACTTTGAAAGTTAAAGTGTAAAAGTAAAGTACACAAAATACAGTTCCTAAAAGGAAGATGAATCTAAAAGAATTCTAAAATAACTTATTTGCAGCCAAGAAATTTTGTAGTTTTTTTCAGAAAACATGAACCCTACTTACAATACATGACCCACGTTACATTTTTTCTACCCTATTTTCTTTTCTGAAATTTCATATCTTATTTCAATGTTTCTAAAATAGTAAACACAAAATTTGTTTACTAAAATTTAAGTGAATTCAATGTATAAAAATATGGCTTTCGGTCGGTCCATCTTCATTAACACTGATATGAATGATATGACTTCCTAAAAATTTTTATTTTCTGGTATGAAATTTTAAGATCTGAGGTACAGTCGGATTTGGTAATAATTTGTGCATTAATGATCATCGAAATACATTTATTTTATGTATACAATTATGTATCTAGTCTAACATTCCTTTAAAAAAAGATAAGAAATATGTTGGATCACTATCAAAAAATTTTGTTTGGTGGACAAATTGTTTCAGAAAAGTATATTTTTTAGTTAAAAATAATTTTCCTCTTTTATTGCAAAATTTTCTAATTGTATATTAAATTTTTGTATTAGGTTGTTCTATAGGTTGTGTTATTTTCGTGAGTATTTCGTGATTGTGATTAACTTTTTTCCACTCACGTGAGCGCGAGTGAACGTGAGCCAAAAATATGAGGTCGTGCGTGAGCGTGCACAAGTGAAATATTTTTATTGTGCACGTGAGTGAAAAGTCACTCACGATCCCATCTCTAGTAAAAACATTTGAACCGCAAATGTCTCCAAATCAAAGTCAAATTACTACCTGTATTTTATTAAATAGTGTGATAAAGTTAATAAAACAGTACTAAGAAGTAAAAACCATATCGGCTTGTCAAGCAAACGCTATCGAAAACGTCGAAACGTAACAGTATATATATAATATTTGACATATAACAGTGCGAGTTCGAATTGCGCAACCACCGATTATTGCAACACCCCGGTTAGGGCAACTGGTAATTTTTTTTAAATTGCAGTTTTTATAAGTGCAATTTTTTTCTCCATAAGTGTAACTTTTTCTGTTTTATTGAATTTAAGAACATTTCTCTCTACTCTGGCATTAACACCAATGAAATGCATGTATCGCTGGTCTCAAGTATAAAGGCCCTAAGTCAAATAATTATAAGTTTACAGGAGAATGTAAACACATAAAAGAAACTGCAAAGTTGCGTGTACAACTGCTTTGTACAAAGCGATTGTAAAAGCGTTAATTTTTACACTATTGCAATAGATTTTTGTGACGAGGTGTATTTGTATGAAATGTATTCGAATCACTGAAAAACTAAATTTCGTAAAAATTACGAGTTAAGGCCTTTCTACTTGACACCATCGGTATATAGACTAGCTAAAAAAATCCTCAACAAACAAAAGTTTTTGAAAATGTTTGTAAACTAATTTTAAAAAAATATAGTTTTTCCTAAAAATAGCATGATTGCAGTTTGGTTCCAAAATTTATTTTTTTAGTCAGAAGTATAATTTTCTTGCCCGAAATATTGATTATTAATTATCAATGTTAAAACTTCAAAATTTCAGAGAATGTAGAAATTGAAAAGCACAAAACATTTCGGTAAAATGTGCAACAGAAGATAATATTTCTTAGAAAAAATTAGTTGTTATTAAAAAAATTTTGGAAGCTACAGGTTCCCAAAAAATTTAAAGGTCTAAAATTCAAAATAAAACTACAGCATTCTTTAAATCATTAATATTTTAGAATTAATTAATGTTTATAAGTAATTAGTCGAACTTTTATTAATATTTTTATATATTGAAACGATTAATTTTGGCTCAAGTTCAAACCCGAATTTACCAATTTATTTATTCTAATTTTTTTTATATTTAATTTTTATTAGAAAATTTTTTGGATAAATTCATTATTATTTTTTTATTAAGAGAGTACTATATATAGAACAATTTTTATTATTCATCATACTAGCAGAACGGATCAGTACTGATTTCGAGGTCGCTACACCATCTCATCAGCGTTCTTTGTTCAATTTTACCACTTTTGACGGTGGATACTAGTGATCAGGAATATCAACTATTTAACCGTATTATTTAACAAATTAGGATACGAAAAGTACAAACTTATTCATTTTCACATGTCAAATCAATTTCGTTTAGTACGAAATCCCATCTATGATGAATAACTACTCTATATATTTCAGTCTCTCTTTGCTTATTCAGCGCCATTGGCTGCTGAGAAATAAGCGGTACTTAATCATGTTGTTAGGTTTCTGTCATTTGTAGTTGAATTTCTTTTTTAGTATTCAACCAACTATGACCAAGTAAACATGTAGATTTTTGACGCGTGCCATCGTTATTTATAATTAATGTTTATAAGTAATTAGTCGAACTTTTATTAATATTTTTATATATTGAAACGATTAATTTTGGCTCAAGTTCAAACCCGAATTTACCAATTTATTTATTGCCAATGGCGCTGAATAAGCAAAGAGAGACTGAAATATATAGAGTAGTTATTCATCATAGATGGGATTTCGTACTAACCGAAATTGATTTGACATGTGAAAATGAATAAGTTTGTACTTTTCGTATCCTAATTTGTTAAATAATACGGTTAAATAGTTGATATTCCTGATCACTAGTATCCACCGTCAAAAGTGGTAAAATTGAACAAAGAACGCTGATGAGATGGTGTAGCGACCTCGAAATCAGTACTGATCCGTTCTGCTAGTAATAATAAAAATTGTTCTATATATAGTACTCTCTTAATAAAAAAATAATAATGAATTTATCCAAAAAATTTTCTAATAAAAATTAAATATAAAAAAAATTAGAATAAATAAATTGGTAAATTCGGGTTTGAACTTGAGCCAAAATTAATCGTTTCAATATATAAAAATATTTTAGAATTGTTTAATATATTAATTTTTAATTTTAAATAGCATTGTATTTTTATATTAAGTTTATTGTTCGGTTATTGCAACTTTTCGGTGAATGTAGCAAACACGATTTCCTTCCGGTTGCGCAAATCGAGCTTGAAGTATATATATATATATATATATATATATATATTAAAGACTTTTTTGATGATATACTACTTGAATATATTTAAATAATGATACAATAATTATTGTATTATTCCTAAATACAAATATTCTGTTTTATTTTCTATTCAATACTGAGGTACATTAAAATGAAAATTTCATTAAATAAAAATGTCCTTTATTTATATCGCTAAATTTCAAAAGTAAAGTAAATTGTTTAGCAAACTTTTGGTTTATTTTTCGAACATTGATTTCATCTAAAGCGTTTGTCAAATTACCTAAAAACTTTATAAATCCCTTTTTTTCTTTCGCTTAGATAAAATAATACAATAATTTTAGGAAATATTACCTATCGATTTAAAACTTAAATTATATATTTTTAAACCTTTTCAGTAAATTTATTGGGTAAACAAAATACAACTTTTAAGTATGAAGATTATCTAGTGTTGTATAGAACTTTATTTTACATGAATGTGAAAACCGAATATAAACGACTGTAACTGAACATGCATAGATGTACATATGTACATACGGTTTCTTTTTAATTGTAACAATTAATACGAGGATTTTCAGTATTTATGCCAAACAAAACCAAGAGATTTCATTAAATCCAAACAGGGAACAGCAGAGTATGTTGTTATGCAAACAAGCATAAGTGTCCTTATACACAATCCATTCATTCATTGCGTTTTGGGATGCAGTATTATTTAATGGTTTTGCATGTTTGGTGCTGGAAGATTTTTTGCTACAAATTGTAACCATTTTTTTGTTGTTTATTTTTTGTGTTTTCTTTCCAACATTTGCGTAGCCGCATTTGTAAATAAATACAAATGAACAGCGTTATTTTTGCTGTATGGGTTTTGTGGTTTACACTATGTCGTTTGAGAAACCTTTTACCCGATGGGTAGCAACTATTGCAATTAACACAAAAGGGGATTTAACTTTTAGGCCTTTAAAGTAAAAGACCTCACATGCAGAATTTTTTCCAGTTTACAACAAGCTGATAATTTTTCAAACACTTTAAGAAAAAAATTCTAGAAGATAAAATAACATTTAAAAATATATATGATCTCCTAATATACTATAAAAAATATTAATTCATGCGTTAAAAAGTCAACGCCTTATTAAAAATAAGCAATAAATTTCAGACAAGGGCTAGTCCGACTCGAAGGGTTCCGTGTTTGTTTCTGACATCCTATAATTTTGCACTGAGCTCTAAGCTTCATATTTTTTTAAATGACAGTAACAATAACAAAACTTCTTGTCTTCACATTCTTTACTTTTATCATAATTATATTTTCCGTAGTTTTTATTAAAGCAACAATAGTAATACTGTTGAATTCTATTGTACTATATATTACGGCTCACAGCATATAGATCTATATCAAAAATGACACTCCTTGTTCATATAACCTTTTAATTTTTATCTGATCTCAATTTTTCGTATGTGTTGTTAAAGCGGCAATAGTACACAAAGAAAACGAATAGCTTATTTTTTAACTTTAAATATTTATTAAAAATCTGGGAAGACATTGAATGAAGCGCCTGTTCGCAAATCCATCACTGCGCTGAATGTTGTGCTCACTATATTCATAAATGTGAACAGCAGCAAATTTGCAAAAGTTAGGTATTCAAAAACTGAACGCTGAAGTATATTATATGCAAATAAAAACAAATTTCAAAACTTGCTCATGCATCGGATGAGTAAGGCCCAGTAATTGACTTCTTAACAGAGATGTCAGTTTAGCTGTCTCGGGGCTAGATTCAGCCATTTTTCTTGCCTTTTGGCTTCGTTTTAGCTTCGGGGGTCTTTTAACCTTTTTTTATATTAAATTTAGCCTTAAAAAGCCAAAATTTTTATTTTTACTGAACCCATAAAATCATTTTGAAATTTTAAAAATTAATCCGATGAACAAAAGTAAGTACGCTGAAGGCCAAATTACATTGACTGAAATTCAATAGCGAAAGTTTATAAGTTAGAAATGGACAAATATTGAGTTAACAGTTGAGTTCTGGGTGGAGGTACGAAAATTTAAGAATGCGCTCCAAGAAAATTCAATAATTGATTTAGTTAATCTAGCATTTACGAGCTATTTATAGGGAGAGGGAGAAGCAAAATAAGCGGATGCTTGTTTAATTGTGAGGAGGAGGGTATCCTATTCATAATAAGAAACAATATCAGCCAAATGACCTTCATGGCTGCGGCTGTAGGGTCATGTTTTTCTCATGAAATTTTCTATTACCATTTTGCACATTTCCTACTGCAAGTCCTCAATAACTTCACGAATCCATCTTTGAGGACTTGAATCGATTGTGAGACTTTAACATAGACCAGATCCTTTACGTGGCCCCAAATAAAAAAAGTCTAGAGATTTAAATCACAAGATTTCGAGAACTCACACGGTCAGGAAACTTTTCACGAGTCATTTGTGAAACGCTCAATTCCAAAGATCGACGAGAAATGAACACACCTGAAATTTTCCAACACCATGGGCTACAATTTTAAGATTAATTTTTCACTTCACTGACTTGTCCCAAATGCTCAAATGCTCAGAAAAGTTGCCATGATTTAGTAACTTACAGTGAGTTAATAAAATTATTAGATTCTCGTGATATTTATGCAAATATAGCTGCGATTGTACTCCCGATGAGAAAATTATGATGCATATATATATAATAAATGCACACAAAAGTATATAATACATTAAAATATTTACATAAATATATATAGTATATATGTATATTAAAACAATTAATTTGGCTCAAGTTCAAACCCGAATTTACCCATTTTATTTATTCTAATTTTTTATTTCATTTTTATTAGACATTTTTTTGTATAAATTCATTATTTTTATAAGAGAGTACTATATATAGAACAATTTTATTATTCATCAGACTAGCAGAACGGATCAGTACTGATTTCGGGTTCCCTACACCATCTCATCAGCGTTCTTTGTTCAATTTTACCACTTTTGACGGTGGATACTAGTGATCAGGAATATCAACTATTTAATCGTATTATTTAACAAATTAGAATACGAAAAGTACAAACTTATTCATTTTTACATGTTAAATCAATTTCGGTTAGTACGAAATCCCATCTCTGATGAATAACTACTCCATATATTTCAGTATCTCTCGTTTATTCAGCGCCATTGTGCCATTTAAATTTAAGTTGCATTCAAATGCAGTTTAAATTTTTTCAGTCATAAAACTAAACGCTCATTTAGATACTATGAAAGTACGGTAGCACTATGAAATGTCAAAGAATTATCGATAGTTCTAAAAGAAAACATACATATGAATGTTAAATGTTATTTAGAAAAGATTCGTGGACAAGTGTTGCGCTAATTTGAAGAGGCAAAACCTAATCTCGAGATGGAGAAGCTTCAATTCTTCTTCATCGGAATTCATTTTTATTATTTTTTGTAATTTCAATTTTATTTTAATAAAATTTTATTGTTTTTTTTTTTATTAACTTTTCTTTATCAATCAGTCAAAATCATATGGTAACTTAAATGAATTTTAAATGCAGAAGAATGGTCATTTATATATCATTTAAATGTCTCTCAAGTTTGTATAGAAAAATTAATTTGGTACTTAAATGGCACTTAAAGATAAATGACACTTACTTGAGGAGTTAATTATCAGAATATATAAGTATTGTCTATAGCAATGTATTTTATTTCATTCCAGGATACACCAGCAGCCGCTGCTTCCACCTCCAATAATCTCCGCCAACTTTTTTATGGGCGTCACCTTCTTCGGCTTCATTGAGGCGTCCATTCCATACCTTGCCTTGTAATATCATCTGGAGATTTTCTTTCCGCATGGATCGGTGTCTGACGAGTTCTTGCCTAGGCCCGAATATACGCAATTCGCGATTGGATAGATTCCACATTTCACAAGTGTAGAGAAGCACAGGCTAGATTGCACGGAGGTGGATTGCCAAGCCGAGGAGAAAACACCGAAGGCAGCTTTAGTCTTATCTAGACGTGTTTTTATAGCTTTACTAGAAGCACCACTGCAAGAAATGATACTCCCGACGTATAAAAAGAAGGATACTGTATCTGTATCTTTTCCGTACAAAGTAAAGGGCTTATTCGTTGCCGTATTGTTGCACATAGTTTTTGTTTTGTTGACATTAGCCCACACTCGGTTGCGACATTGCACAGTACCTGTAATTGAAATGATATATGGGAGTTTATATGAGCGAAAGACAAATGTCATCCGCATAATCTAAGTCATCTAATGTTCCATGTATACCCCACGTTATGCCCGTGATTCTTCGAATAGCGTTGCTCAGAATACTGTCTAATACTTATCACTTAAGTTTTGGTTGCATTTGATGTGATAACTTGCACCATGATACACCGCCTTGATTAATGTTATGATTTTGGAAGGCACTTCCTTACATTCCTACGCATTCCATATGTGGTGTTGTAGTTTATCAAATGGCATTGAGAGGATACTGGCGTCATGCTTTTCCGAGCTTACAAGCTACTCCTGTCCTGATGAGGTAAGGATACTCTGTTCATTCTTCAACGGTCTTGTGACATTAACAGTTTTCTTTGTCATCTGTTTTACGATTTTATATACATAAGTCTTTATTTCGATTCGCATCAGCAGCCGCCTGAGTACTTTGAGCTAATTGATTAAACCAACGTCTCTCGGCATATTTCTTCTGCACTTATATTTTGCTAAATCTGGCTTTTGCCATATTAAGATCACCTTAGATTTCTTTTCTAATCTGAATCAAATTCCAGGTGCAGTCAGAGATCTACAGAGATTACAGTAGGGCTTCGGAAGAATTTTGCAGTTTCTCAGAAAACTGCTTGCGTATGGTGGGCTGCTGTAGTTTTTTAACATCGAATCTCTTTTATAAGTTGCCAATTTTATCTCTCTTTATGGCTGCAACTTTTAATCGGATCTTCCCGTTAACAAAATGGTGATCACCAGATATATCTGCCCCACGTTTATTACGATCATCCCACAACCATCACTCCCCATTACCGTTTATATATTAAGGATTATGTTGTGTCTATGATTAATGATAGATAAGACGTTCATAAGACTGCTATAAAATTATTCCTTAACCACAGGGCCTGAGACTTCAGTTGGTGCTTAACATTGAATGATCGAATGTGGCTTCCATTCAATACGTGCGTCCTTGTTAAAGTCACATGCCATTTGTATGTTTTGAACTATTTGGCTTTCCTGAAAACAACAATTTGAAACCCTCATTCGCCTTCATTTCGCCAGAATCAAGCCATCATCTCATATCGGTAATACTAATCTCTTAAATTCTTTGCACAGCTGAGACATTTTACATGTTTGCAACAGCGTACATCAATTCGTGCTAAAGACTCTCGACTAATAATTTATCCGTTCTTCCTTTTTGAGGTTTAATTAATTAAGATGGGATCTGCGGCTTCCAGATAAAGCTACCAGGCTAGCTGATGTTTGGTATGGAGCCGAACCTAGCCTGGTGGCCAGACGCTCCGAAGACATATTTGCATAGCGAGCCGATTGATGCAACTACGACGTCCGCTGGTCACTGGTGTTTATTGGCTATTGGTTATTTGAAGGCGCCAATCACTCGCCTTGACGTTCCAAGTATCGAATGCACTCAGAACTTGGTAGGAGTCCGGCGCCACCCAGAATTCCTTTGAGACTCTCCGCTCGGAACCGCTGATTGTACACGACTACCACAGCAGCTGCTCCGCAGCATTTATCTATGCTTCCTTAGGGCGTAACAAGATCACACTAAAGTGACCAAACAGAGGCAAAAGCAACAGCTGATTAGCAGTGGCATTGTGAAATAATCAGTGATTAATTTAGAAACGGGCCCAAAGTTAGAGATGTTATAAATAAAACCAGTTTTGATTTTATTTAGATCCAAAATACACTATATATCACTTATGCACACAATATTTGATGGATCGAGCTTTGGAAATCCACAATTGGCAATTGCAACTTATTTTATAAGTTAATGTTTTATGATTCTTAGAATTAAAATATATAAAGCCTTTACTTGCTCCATATTTGTACAAACCGGTTTTGCAAAAAAGTAAAATAATCTATTCTATTGCTATCGCTGTAAAAGGTAGAAACATAAATCGTCCCGGCTTAGTAATTTCTGTTAACTAAATATAGTCATGAAGGTTTTCAGCGGTACTTTAATTAAAAAATGCACAGGACAAATTAGAGCCATAATACAAGAGTGAAATTATACAATAAGAACAAATAAAAATAATTGTTGGTTAATAAATCGTTGAAATAAATCATAAGAAAAATTTTGCAAATTTGTGGGGCTTGGAAAACGATCTGAAAAATAGTGGTTAATATATTTAAATTAATTAGGGCTACAAATAATAACGGGATCGATACTTTCGATAAAGAAAACATTTTCTACCTTTAAACTGGAAAAAAGGTCCTCTAAGTAGACATGCAAAGATCTGGAAGTTCGTTGATTTAAAAGCCAATGTGAGCAAAAAATTACAGAGGTCTTTGTAAATTTTAAATTGGGTGGAATATTCTTCAAAGTTTATCATTTTCTAAATCGTTACAAAAATTAAATATATGTAGTAAAAGTTTTAATGGAGAAAAGCAGACAACTGCACGTAAGAATTTGAAGAAGGGTACACAAAAATTGTGGTTATAATGCGTAGTGCTGAAGGAATTGCCTTTAAAAGACTATTCATTATTAAGAACTTAAAAATAATAAGAGAAAATGCATGTACGAGTAGTATATTTAAAACTCTTTGACATCCTGCTGAAGAAAATTTTCATAACACTCATTACACTGTGCGACAGTCAAAATCGGGATGGGATGAAACCAATGGGAAATGTTATACCGGTAGAAAAGAAGTTATACGTGTCCCGGCGTTTCGCAGGGTCACGTCTAGGAATCGAGATATATCGATTTGAAGTTAGTAACTATCATATAGGGGAAATTGTCACCTTTCGTGGTCTTTTTTTACATAACTCGAGAACCACTAGTCCGATTTTGCTGAAACAAATTAAAAAAAATTGGGAATTACAATTCCTTTAATCCGTTCATACAACGTTTCGCTACATAAGCAACAGTTTCGGAGTTATAAATAAATGTATGAAGAAAAAAAGTATTTTTGCCTAAAAAATTGAATTTTTTTATTTTTAATTCATAAAAAATCCAAAACGGTAAAAAAAGTGTCTACACCTATTACTTTCAGGTAAAGTCACATAACCTATGAACAAAATGAGACATAAATCAGGAAAATCGATGAACGCGTTTCGCTTTTATTCGCAATTAAGTGAAGGTATCTCATTTTGACAAGAATATTGATTTCATGTTTCAATGCAGCATTTGTTGAAAATGCTCTTTTGTCACAAACGTAACAAAATAAATTGATATTTTCTGGACAATTTCCACTCATTTCGGTTTTATACTTTTATTACTTTTTCGTCACTTTAAAAAAGCCGTACTTTACACGTTCCGAGACACTTGTTGAATGACAAAAATCGATCACTGAATACCTAAAAATACTACCTAAGTTTCAATATTTTACTGAGAGGTACTTATGAATTCGCGCATCTTTTAAGGGTGGCTATATACCTGATTTGTGTGCGTTTTAAATTTTTCGAAACGTTCTAAAACATGACCACTCATACATGTGGGTGCAATTTGTGTAAAAAAACCCAAATAATTAAAAAAGTGCACTTTCTTTTTTTTCCTTTTAATTGCCCACGCACATTTATGATCGTTTTCTAGTTTGTTACCGCTACCATAAAAATCAAATAACCTTTTGTTTATTACTTTTTTTTTAATTCTGACTGACAATCATGAAAAAAAGTCATCAATTTTTTCCAAGGAATTTTGAGCATATCTCCAGCAAATTTTTTAAATTCATACCTTCACTTAATTGTGAATGAAAGCGAAACGTGTTCATCGATTTTCATGATTTATGTCTCATTTTGTTCACAGGTTAAGTGACTTTACCTGAAAGTAATAGGTGTAGATACTTTTTTACCGTTTTGGATTTTTTATGAATTAAAAATAAAAAAATTCAATTTTTTAGGCAAAAAATACTTTTTTTCTTCATACATTTATTTATAACTCCGAAACTGTTGCTTATGTAGCGAAACGTTGTATGAACAGATTAAAGGAATTGTAGTTCCCAATTTTTTTTAATCTGTTTCAGCAAAATCGGACTAGTGGTTCTCGAGTTATGTAAAAAAAGACCACGAAAGTTGACAATTTCCCCTATATGATAGTTACTAACTTCAAATCGATATATCTCGATTACTAGACGTGACCCAGCGAAACGCCGGGACACGTATAACTTCTTTTTTAACGGTATAATATTTCCCGTTGGTTTCATCCCATCCCGATTTTGACTGTCGCATTTTATCGCATAGTGTTATCAGAGCTGCTCTCCTCATTATCCATATAATTATAAAAGTTATTATACACTTTTTGTTTCATTTGATTTATTTTGTCGATATTAAAATTTTTATTAATTCTTCAAAGTATCCAAGGCGTATTTAACCAGGTGACAGCATTACAGTAGCTGACTATTGGTTCGAATGTCAAAATACATACATACAAAATACTTTTACTTTTTTTCTGTATCTGTTTTCTTTATTTTATGGTTTAGGTTTTTGACATACGCAATGAAACTACACATACAAAAATGCCTGTTGTTCTTGTATTCTTGTAATTTTTTTCCTAATGCTGTCACCTAGTTAAATACACCTTGTAAGTGTCCAATCTGTTAGTACATCAGTTTTATTTAAACCTTATCCCCGATTTGCGATTTTTTATTCCCCGAATTTCCCAAAGTAGCTATTTTCTTATCTCCAAAAATCTCCACAATAAGAATTTTAAAGCTTAAGGCCCAATTTATAACAGAAAGCTTTATTAAATTCAATATTTCGCAGTCACAATGATTCTTCTGGAGTATTTAACACTCATTTATAAACATTTTTTTAACAATCAAAATTTTTTTCTTAACAAAAATTGCAGAATATTGAATATAGTCAAGCTTTTTGTTTTTTGTTAATTTATGAATTGGATCTTAAGCTTTTAAAGTCTTATTTCAAATACTAATAAAAAAATCGAAATAATGATATTTATCTCATCCCACATATCCTTAAAAATGCAATAATATTATGACAAAGAAAATATAATTAAATCCATTTGTGTAATATTATTACATATGTATCAATGTTTATCATTTCAAAAACTTCAAAATTAAAATCTTCTGATTCATCATCCAATGCAATTTTGTTGTACACGTTGCTTGCATTTAAAAGTGTTAGAATTTGAGAAGAAGGAATAAATTCGGCATACTACAAACTGAATTATTTTTTAAGTGTGTATTTATTCTAATAACTCATACTGCATTCTGTTGCGAATTTTAGTTTTTTTTGTATTCATTGTAGAAGACTTGTTCTACAAGAGCTTTACTTTTGGGTACATAGTTGACTTTCACAACAATTAATAACACAAAGTTTCAGACTTGCCACACATAAATTTTTATATATTAAGAGTTTTTCATTTTTACCACCATCATTAAGAAAAATATGATTTGTCAATACAGGAATTTGAATACAGAAAACAAAACTAAATAACAATTTTTATTATTATATATTATCCCCAAAAATCCCCAGTGGAAAAGTGCCTTTTCCCCAAGAAATCCCCTGAGGATTTTCCCAAAATTTGTATCCCCAGTCTCAAAAGAAAATACACTATTTGAGGACAGCCCAAAATCTGAGAACGCGTCCGTTTGTTTGCCAAAACGAAAGCATTGAGCTAAAATAAAATTACAATTGTGGGAGTTTGCTGGAAAATACAGCGAGATTTGAATTTCCACATATAATACATACTTTGACAGATACATTCATATTTGTACCTTTATGCAAGTTCATGCCCAAATACAACTTTTAGTCTACAAAACCATATAATCACCACTAATGCACATAATCATAAGAGCCAAGAATAACGACAGGGTCACAATAAATAAAAAATTGGAATAATGCGTTTGAACTACTTACATTGGGCTTCAATTTCCATTATATGTCCCTTATTATTTTCTTTTTCACACTTGTTTTAAATATAATTGTAGCACTATTTTGAACCCGATTCAATCACACGTAATAAAACATTAAACCTTGAAAGCTTGACACACTGGCAGTGTTGCCACCAATTTTTTTTATATTATATTCTCTTGATTGCTTCGAGTGTTGCCATTTAGAAAATATATACTTTTTTACAATTTCTTATCTTTTTTTAATGTCTGCCACATAAATGGATTTGGGACCACAGTGCAATCTGTACTATCAGTTTTATAATTCAGTGTGGTTATCTTAGTCTTAAGTTTTTTTTTTAACATTCCAATAATTTTAAGATTATACACTAGGGCGTTTCATTTTTCCAAAGATGTATTTTTCATATGACTTTGCTTATTCCTCGAGTCCCGGTAGTATAAAATTTGTATATACCGAATTTTAAGAAGCTTGGATAATATTTAGAGGTTGCACATAGTTATATATTTTATCCCAAAATAAAAAAATTTCATAATAATAAGGTACATTGTTCGATTTTAAAAAGATGGCTATTAGTATTGCTTTTTGCCTTTGCTTGCCATCACACATAACAGCATGAAGAACGAAAGTTGAATACTTCATACTAATGGGAACAAAGAAAGGAATTTGGCTGTTAGGAAAGGTGCATACTGGTGAGATTTTAGGAGCTCGTCTGCCCTCAAAAAAACAAGTACTTTTGGTTTTTATATACCACCACAAGGAATTAAAGAGATATCGTCGTTTAAGTTGAATAGTACATAATATAAAATAAATTTGTTGTGCCTAACTATTACTATTCATTTCATATATAATTCTTTACATCATTTTATATTTTGTTATTTCTATAGTATTACTATATAGTAATAAATGTTATTAATATTAAAAAATTTTATATTTGGTTATTTATACAAATATAGTTAAAGTGTGCGACCTTCAATTTTCTTAAAATTTGGTTTATATTACAGTATATATTATATATATTATATTATATATATTATTATATATTATATTGGATATAAGAAACTTTAAAAATGTCAGAAAATCGTGTCTGATATGCGGTTTTTTATTATAAGCAAATATTAATTATATAAAAAAGGTATTTCTTATAACCATATAAGAAACTTTTTTCTTATAAGTGTGTATTCTACAAAACATACATAGTATGTATGTACGAGTACATATTTCTTTTCATATTTGTGTCTATCTTTTACACGAAAACTAAAAGCTATGGTTTAACAAACGCACATAACAAATCCACATATAAAATCATTTTTAATATTATTCATCAACTTTGGTGTTTGAAAAAAGTTTCTTATATCAGGTTTTTTCTTATATACGATTTTCTTTATAGAAAATTATTTGTATGGAAAGTATAGAAAAAGACATGGTGTTTTTGGTCCACTTTCTAATAAGCGGTTTTTTCTTATATGATATGTGCTTATATCCGGTATCTACTGTACCGAGATTCGGGACGTAGCCAAAGTCATATGAAAAATACATCTTTGGAAAAAATTAAAGACCGTATTGTACAAGTTAAGATATAAAGGCAGAATAAATATTTCACTAAAATATCGTTCTTAATTTTGAAGGGCGAATTCTTTTTTATTTTTCCATTGATATATGTGTAAATTAAAAACTTTAAATTCATTTTCTGACGAACGAGTTTTTTTAGATATGACTACGTTGCAATAAAGGAGCGATATGTTTACAAAGTAAAAAGAATTAACGCTTTTAACAAAAATTTTAGACTGTTGTGAAGTCGATTTTGTGGTTTGATGGGTATTTAAGGGGGCAATTTCTTCAGCAAACGAAAAATAATGGTACATTTTTAATAGGCCAAAAAGGAAAAAACTATTGTTGTAGAGGACCCTATAAATCATTTCCATCAATAAAAAGTTATTTTTCGCGAAAAGGCGATTTTGACATGTTACTAAATATACATACATACATGCATACATGTATCTTCTTATGAAGATAACGGGAGTAACGACCCCGCGATCCCTAAGTTATCACAGGATGCAGGGTGCTCTAGTAAGATGCCCTGCATACCTGTAATTTTGCATTTGGAACCCAAAGAGAGCGTGACTGCACCAATATTGGGCAAGTCCCCTTGAACAGCATCCAAACTCGTATTAAGTGCGGATGCCTTTCTTGCCACCCCTAACTGAAAAGTATTAAGACTAAGTCCAGCACGACCTTAATTATGGCATTCCTGGAATTAGGAAATTGAATAGATGTAACCCTGGGCTAACGGTTGCTGTATTCTGGGACCTGAGTATGTAGAAGTGCAATTCTACTGAAATGGCTATCAGGCTAATGCTACAACTGTCCTCGTTCTTTTAAAACTTAGTAACTGTCAAAGTACGCTTGAAGTTCGTCATCATTAAGTTGTGCTCTGGCTCTTGGAGGAAGATCCATAAGTGCTGCCTTAGCCAGCCGTCTGGTAGAGACAGCGAAGATACGTTGAGTCATACGCCGAATACGAGAAAAGGTAACACCAAGAAGATGCTATAAGTGTCTTGACTATGGGCATAGAGCCGCAAATTGTAATAATTGCTTACGGTGTGGCAAAACCAGTCACAAAATTGGAACATATTCCAATAAACCGTCATGCTGGCATTGTAAGAGTGGAACCGATGTCGCTAGTGACCATGGCACCGGTTGTGCTACAAAAGAGCCCTACAAAGACTTAGGGCATAAAAAAACCTAGGGAATCAAAAGGCGTTTATTACAGTTAAATCTCAACCATTGCCAGGTAACTCAAGAGCTTCTTAAGCATAGCGTTCGAAATATAAATGTAGATGTTGTGCTGAGTGAGCCATAAAGAACCATGGGCTCGGTAAATTGCATTTATGATAATAGATCATTCGCACTCTAACACTTCGAGATAGAATGACATCAGAATGTGGATATACCCGACCCCCTATCTCTGGCATTACAGTATACAGCTGCTATATTCACCCAAAAATATTCCAAAGAGGACTTTCGGATCATTGTTGATAATATAGCAGCAGATGCAGCTACCAGAGACCCCATCATTATAGCAGGCAACTCTAATGCATGGGCTTTTGAATGGGACTGCCGCTTGACAAACACAAGAGGCGGAGCGCTTTTAGAAGCTTTTACTGCACTGGATGTTGTACTCATGAATAATAGATTTGAACAAACTTTCAGAAGGGTTGATGCGGGATCTGTGATTGACATAACATTTGTCAGTAGCAGCATCACAAGCCAAGTGAACTGGAGAATATCTGACATTTATACTCATAGCAATCACAGCGCTATAATTGTAGATGTACAAGATGAACAGCACCATATGACTGTACAAACGCGGTGGTTGACAGGATGGAGGGTAAATACCTTTCATAAGAATATCTTCGCAGCTTGTATGGAGAACACGAAACTGAATGGTTCAGCTGAAGATATGACAGTATAATTAGTAAGTTTTATCACAAGTGCGAGTAATGTAGCTATGATAAAGCGTAATAGGTCACCAAATTGCTAGATTGCGATTAGAGTGTGCATGTGCCCGAAGGGTGTATAAAAGGACTCAAGCTAGTTTAGAGAATAGTGTATATCTCCACCTATATAGGAATAAAAGGAGAGCGTTACAGATAGCAATTCGTGGGAGCAGGCGTAGGTGGTTTTCTCAGTCTATGTGATGAGCTAGATAGTAACCCTTGGGGCCTTGCAAACTTAAATACCTTCGTCGAGAGAATTGTAGATCATCTCTTTCCCCAACAGGGAACTCCGACATGTCAACAAAGGCATCCGGCAGAATATTTCGGCATTCCTTCGGTTACGATTTCCGAGATAGAAGGTGCTGTCTCAAAATTTAAAGACAGGAAAGCATTAGACATGAATTGCATTCCGAATATGTTTCTAAAAGAAACTGTTAAGCTCCATCCTGAACATTTTATGGAAGTAGTAAGCGCATGCTTGAGCCAGGTCACCTTTCCAACAATGTGGAAGCGACAGAAGTTAGTATTGTTACCTAATGATAATAAGCCGTTATATGACCCCTCCTCTTTTCGTCCGGTGTTTATGATAGATGCAACTGGTAAACTGCTAGAAAGCATAGTTTATAGAAGATTGAAAGATTATGTTGAAGCTAACCGTGGTTTATCAGATAACCAACTTGGCTTTAGGAAAGCAAGATCAACAGTAGATGCAATCAAAGTTGTAATACAAACTGATGCTCGGGCTACCATGGGAAGAGGTTGAGAAGTGGAGCATAAGAGTGTGTGTAGTTTTGGGAACATATTGTTGATACCTTAGCTAGATTAGACATGCCAGGTTATCTACTGGCAATTATACAGGACTCTTTTTGGAATAGAGAGTTAGTTTATGATATTGACATGGGTATTAGGAGACGCAATATTATTGGTGGAGTGCCTCAAGGATCAGTACTTTGCCCACTGTTGTGTACGACTTGTACGATGAAGTTTTGAGGTTAAATCCACCTGAAGGGGTAAAGATAGTTAGATTTGTAGACGACATAGCCTTAGTATGTGTATCAAAAGAGCTGGTAGATGTGGAAACCATTACAAATGCCAGTATTCAGATCGTAAGATCTTGGCTGAAATCGATGGGATTAACTCTAGCAGACCATAAAACAGAAGCATTTTTAATTAGCAGTCGTAAGATTAGGGAAACATTTAGGATAAATATTGGCACGTGTAGCATAGAATCCAAGGAGTGTCTAAAATACCTTGGAGTCATAATTGACAGTCGTCTGTCTTTTCATGAGCATTTGCAGTATATTGGCTCCGAAGCATCAAAAACATGCTTAGCGCTGCCCCGGATCATGACGAATATAAGAGGTCCTAAATATCTGCAGAGAAATTTGCTCACTAGTGTAGTAAAAAGTATTATCCTATATGCATTCCCTAATTTGTCAGGCGCACTGAAATATTCTACGAATGTGCGTCTGATATCTCCTGAGTAGAGGCTGGCTGCCCTACGAGTATGTAGCGCATTCCGAACTGTTTCGGACGAGGCCGTTTTTGTTATTGCCGGCATGATACCCATCGAGCTAGAGGCCATGTCGGACGGCACGGATGGTGTGACTGATTTGTGCCTAAGGAAGTGGTAAGAACGATGGAGAGCAACTGATAAGGGAAGATGGACTTACTTACTGATACCTGACATCAAGACATGGTTAGCAAGGAGACATGGTGACTTGAATTTCTATAATACACAATTTTTGAGTGGACGTGGTTGTTTTAGGTCGTGTTCCGTTTTGTCCGAGCTCTGATAGTAATGTTGCGGAAGATGCCGAAAATGTGTTCTTCATATATCCACGATTTTTTAGTGGGAGGGCGTATTTAAAAGAAGTTTTAGGGCGTAGCATTAGACCGGACGACATAGTTGTAATCATGTTGGAATCTTTGAATAACTGGGCGTGTGTATGTAGTTTTGTGAAATTTGTGCTATTGGAACATCGTAGGTTAGAAGAGATTCGCAGATCGGGTCTAACACCTGTCACACTCCGTGATGTAAAGACTTACGGTAGTTCAACGGGAAACGTTTGGGTCAGTGTAAAGGGCTGTTTTAGCGTGTTAAAGTCTCGCACGCCTGGCAAACACAATCACTGCCAGTGTCTTTCAATTATTTCATCCCATGATTTAAAAAAAACGTACATCCATGCACACTTGTATGCATGTAGAGGCATGAAAAAATAAACATACGTTTATAATATAAACGAACATTATTGCAAAAATATTCATATGTAATCAAAATCCTAAAAACATGCCTTTGTGTTCAAACAACCAAACTTGTTTAAACAATTATATACGATGCTGCTATTTAGTCATGCCGATCATTCGGTTGTTGTTGGCTCTGTTATTCTAATCATGTGTCGCATCATATGTGTCATCATACCACAATCAGTTCCGATGTTTGCTGGTTTGGCTCATTGATGATTATTTTGATGAAGAATAAATTAGAAAGGACAAAAATGAGCGCGCATGAACGTGTTTGCATGTTACTAGAGTTTGGCTAGTGGTTGAAATTCGACCGCCAGTTGAAACGTATACGTATTTTAGTTGCAATCATTTAAAGATTAAAAAACACCATTCAAACACGCACAGTTAGTTTGTTAAGTTTTTTCTTGAAGCTTACACATCCACACGTAATGAATGTATGCATCCATTTTTATTCTTCATATCTTTCAATTCTGATAAATTTTTCTTTTCCAACTTCACTCATTTCAAGAGAAAAGATCTTATTACTCACATACATATATATATGTATGTAGGTACTCTTAAGCACTATTATTGCTTTGATTATGTTCTTACTTGAACCAAAACTTACATAAGTGACTGTATATGTGTATTTTTAGAGTTTGTAGTGGTGTCAGCCTTATGAACTTTTTATTCCTTTTATACTGAACCGAATCAAATGATATATATTCGGGTCATTAAAGTTCGGTAATGTCTAGCATTTGGTAAAATAATGGAAGAAAATCGGTTAGCAAACAAAGGGGAAAAAGGGATCTAAAAATTTGTCTTTACCTATTTACATATATAATAGACTAGCCATGCCTGGAGTGCTTCGCTACACCCATACACATTTTTAAGTTCAAATTATAGATTTTTATATCCTACTTCTGGAATTTCATTATTTTAGACACCGAAAGTTTACTTTGAAAAGAGTTAATTCTGCTGATAAAATGACAAAGAGAGAGGAATATTTCATCTCGACAATAAGTATTGTATAATCTGGGAATTTCCAATATTATTTAAACAAATCATAATCTTGCAAGAGACACGATTTCAATACAAAGATCTAACCAATGATTATACAAAGCTAACTGCAAGCAAACCCTTTCGAATAATTTGAAGAATTGTGCAGTAATCAATATTTCGGTTGGGCAAATCGCCTGTCCAATTTTCGAAAAAATATTATGGGACCAAACTGCAAGCGAAACCATTCAAACAAAATAATCTTTGGAAATCGATTCAAAAAAACGTAAAATAAATATGCACGAATTCTTAACCTCCTTCTTTTTTGAAGTCGGTTAAAAATTATTTAAATGCTTTCTTGTATACAATATTTTCCGTTTTCCCACTTGGAGCATAAACATATAAATCTCTGGGTTTCCATGTGCGAAACAAGGATATTCTAGATTGTCCCAGAGATTTGTTTATTATCATCTCAGTCGCTAAGCGATCAGGAAATTGCAAACGTTTGAATATAAACAACATGTCATTGGAATGCGTGGAAGCAATACATCTCATCCTTAACATTTTTCTGTTATTTTTATTGTTTCTATAACAGCAAGTCGAGTCCCAATGTCGGGTTGCAATGTCGAGGTGGGTAAATATTACGTAATAAGATGATAGATTCACCGTCTTTTGATTGAAGTACATGTGGGAAAAAATTTGGAAATCAAGCTAATCGTAACAGTATTGATGGATTTATAAGTTCTGGCATTGCCGCTAATTTCATTAAAAACTTCACTATTCATAAAATTTAAGTGAATATTATCAACCTAGTAAGCTAGTAAAGAATGTTTAGATAACCACTGCGTGTTTCTGAAATTTTATTCCATATTTGGATACACGCAGTTGATTATGTCGTCAATAGATTGTGTGATTCGGCAAAAGTCAGGTGGAAATTTTATGACATTTGTTGTTGGATCGGCTGGTATGTATCTTTCCATCCCCTAAATCTAGTAATTGAAGCTAATGTATCATTTTGCAATTGAAGACGCATATTTGTTCTTAATTTTAACACATCGCTAACGAAATGAAAAAGAATTATACGTTATACTAAAAGTAGCCCGGATAATTTAGAGAGCATCACTTTAAAAGCTTTGCAGATATAGAATATTAATAATTATGTGCTGTTTATAGAACCCAAGCATTCGAATTGAGTGAAAAATTTGTATATATTCTACTTAAGTCGTTTGCTTGGGTTCTAGAAATAAAACATTACCTTATAAGGGGAGTTATCTGGAAGTCGCAATTCGTTCTAAGAGTAACCCGTATAAAGTTTTGAGTGCTTAACTATTGTAGTCGTGGCACCAGTTTCCCCGCCATATACCACCAGGATTTTGTTGAAAATTTGCACGCTCTTCTGAGAACAATACACATATAGTTGTATAAATATGGGAAAAAGAATAATTACCTTTATGGGGGCTACCCGTCTCCTCCACTGATACCCTTAAAATTTTGCTCTAGATTTAAATTTGTTCTAAGAGCAACCCACATAAAATTTTGCGAGTTTGACTATTGTATTTGATCTGATGTAGGAATATTAATAACGCTCACGATAAAAAATTTTTCTCATGTACGCTCAGTTTCATGCACGCTCACATGAGTGGAAAAATATTAGTTATAATCACGAAAAATCACGCTCTTAAAATACTTAAGGAAAAAAAGCTATTAAATAATAAAAAAATTAAAACAATTACAAAATGCAAAAAAATCTAAACAATCACGCTAAAACTCTACTCATGCACGCTCAATATTTTTATACTCACGTTCAGTTGAAACTAATAACGATAAAGCATGATTCACTCTAATGAAGTGAGTGGTGCCCATTTTTATTTCATATCCAATGATTTATCCAAAAAATATGGAGTGCCTTCTTGAACTAAGTTAAAAATACATAGTACTCGTATATATGAGCAGAAAGTACGTTTTTTTTGTATAAACCCTTAAATATGAAAGATGCGACAAGCTGACTAGAAACCTTCGAGGATATCAACCATCCACGCATGCTAAAAAAATATATTATTGCGCTTATCTTTTTTTTTTTTTTTTTTTTAAAGAGAAGTAACACTCAGGCAATTAGTATGCCTACCAACCCGTAGGTGTGTTACCTTCCTTGGGAAAGGGATAGTGAGAGAGGACAGATGGTGAAAGAGAGAAAGCTTAATTTTTACAACTCTGATATTGCGCGCTGTGTTAGTTTTTAGATCAGTGTTGCAGCGCCTCTGATGTCAAGTAGGCGCATTAAATGTGTTTTAAGCTGTTGTAGCCATTTTATTAATTATTTTACTTCGCCGGCGATTTTGCTACATACCGACGAAGGAGGGCGCTGTGATGTCCGCTAGCATACACCAGTATCAATTGCTGCCAGAACTGTTCAGTGACCAGTGCTATGCCTTCATCACTTAAACAGTCCGACAACAACAAATACAATCGCATACTAATGCACATCTGAAAAATGCTAGATGTTACGATGAAGTTAAATAATTGGGAAGGACAAAATAGATAGGTACTTATGTATATCGTAACTAATACAAATCCGTTTGATTATTTCATAATTTTTAGTGGCTAGCAAAAGTGTACATAATAAAAATATATTAATTAATTAATTAATTAACACTTACTTTGAAGACTCTTACTATTATAGTTTCCCAGATAGCATAATTGAATAAATACTTGCACAAAATGATTTTACTCTGAAAATAACTCAAACCATATTTGAAGACACTAACTATTGTAGCTTTTAAGATATAAGATATTAAAAACTACTCTGTAGGGGTGACCCATTTTCAGCTCATATCAAATTATTTTATTGCATTCTAAACTACAATTTATTTTCGATACGACTTTCAAAATTTTATTACATTGTCATTCTATTGCAAGTGAAGTAAATAAAACTGTTGTAAAATTATGCTTTTGAAATTTCGCAGTTTAAAAAAATCAGTTAAAGACAGCGTCGGACGCCACAAATATATGAAGGAATAAGCGTAACTACAATTTTTGAATTTTTTTTATTATTAGTATTACTAAATAATTCAACGTGCCCAGTTCTGTACATTATATCAGTGATTGTGAATTATATTATCGGTTTATATTAACTTAACGTAACTTAGGCCCACTTTGCTTAAGTATGTACATATATCATTAATACACTTCCATTTTGAACATCAGATAAGACGGGCTACGCTGAATTCCTCCAAAGCTGATTTAATCTGAATTTAATAAAAATCACACACCAACATACATATATACCTCTATGTAAGTAGACATTGAAAAATAATTATGTTTTATTTTCCCCAATTCCAAAATAATAGCTTTTCCTCCAAAGCTGAGTTAAGCGCTCTAATTTCTCTGGACGCAAAAATAATTATTTTCGACCGCTCTACTCGAGTGATTGTACATCTCGTACAATTTAGAAACTTTAATTTGGGCAATAGGAGGTCACAATTAAAATACTAAATAATTAATTACACATTAAAGAAAAAATAAAATTAAGGACTTCAACTCATTGTTTAGAATCGATTTTTAAAATACATTTAATTATAATTTTCTTTGTTTTCTTTTATTCGACAAACCTGCTTATTGCCACTTCCCTTGTTATTTTCAGTACTTGTATGTCGATTGGGTCGAGAATTTCAGATTCAGCACACAGCAATGCGTCCTCTCTATTTCGTCAAAAACTTTGTAACCTTGGCGACAAAATAATAACATTAACACAATGAGTTTGTTGGGGATGTTGGAAAAAATTAAATAAAATACTGACTGGTTTATAAATAAAACAATAAAAATTGATTTATGTACGTATAGCATACTGAACATACGAGAAGAAATATACTTTTATAGATTATTAAACCTTTTTTCAAGTAAAAGAGGTGATATTAGATGTTTAAATAATGGACAAATTTAAGCGATAACTGATAATTAGTAACCACCGTGTAAAAATATGCTACACTACTATGCAAATGCTACGATGCAAGGCCATTTGCACAACATTGTGAATTGGGCTAATGATATACTTTTTAACACAAAATGTATACGGATATATTTAATTAACCTTTCATATAAGCATATGTAAGTATATCCATTTACGCAGCGGCAAAAATTAATCTTTCTTAGCATTGTCCCATTTCGGTTAGTAGTAAACAAAAGAGACAACTACTTTTAAAAAGCTATGTGAAAAGATCTGATTTAGGCATGGAATTGCTCTCCAAATCTGATTGGTGGACCACTTAAATTTTTTACAACTCATTATAATATAATCAGACCCATAACTTTTTTGGGTCTTTCCAATGTTATTAAGCATGTTTGGGCATAATTTTAAGCCAAACAAATGTTATTCAAGTCTACATTTTTTGTAAGTTTTTTTTTTTTTTTTTTTTTTTTGGGTGAACTCAAGCACGATCCAGGCTTGATTTCATATTCATGATAAATTTAAAATATTTAAGTGTTGTGTTTTTCTTCCGACGGGGTTTGATGCAATTTGGAATGAATTTCCGTCATCCCACGTCAAATTTGGTTGATAAACAGACCGGTTTCGGCTATGTGCCATCTTCAGTGTTCTCTCAGTAACTAATCGTTTTTTGTGTTGTCCCTTGTCTTTCGTATAGTTTCCTTGTGTACCTAACCTCTTTTCCTCTCTTTCTCTCTTGTTCGTGTCTGCATCTCTCTCGTTCGTATATATTCGTGTGTGGCCCTCTCTCGTTCGTATATATTCCTGTGTGCTCTATATCTACCTGCTTCTTGTTCGTTTAATTTTTCTCTTGTTAGTCTCTTGTGTTTACCGTTACAGTTTATTATTTGAGTGATCATTTGCTAGGTGTTTTATCTTTGTGTAGGTAATAGTCTGTGATTGTACGTTTTTGGGTTTCTTTTTGGTTTTGTTCGTTTGTTATGTTGTCTGGTTTTCTTGGGTTATTGTTTTCTTTTGTGTAAAAATGTTTTAGTGGTTCAAATATTATGTCTGACGCAGTGTTTATTTGTTCGTTTATAATTCTTCCGTCAAACGTTTTTTGTTTGTATATTTCCATGTTTTCTAATACGTTCAGTCGCCGTCCTTTGTGCTGTAAATGCAGTAATTCAACTGTTTGTCTGATGTGTCTTGGTGTACATTTGTTGTTGAATATGTGGTTCGCGAAATTTGATTCTGGCGTTGCTCCTGGTTGTTTCAGTTTCTTGTTGTAGTCTCTTATGTGCTCCCGAAATCTTGTTTTTATTTTCCGTCCTGTTTGTCCGATGTAGCTATGTTTGCATGAGCAAGTCAATTTGTAAACTCCTTGCTTATCTAGGGGGTCCGTTTCGTTTGTGCTATTTCGTAGTATTCTACCCAAATTGTTTTTTGTTCGGAATGCTGTGTTAATATTGTGTTTTCTAAAAAACTTTGCTAGTTTGTATGTTGATTTGCCCATATACGTTAAAGTAGCCCAAGTTCCATTCTCTTGCTCCTGTTCTCTGTTCCGTTCTTTATTTGTTTTGATATCATTTCGGATTTTGTCTACTAGTTCTTTTTTGTATCCATTGTTTTCTGACAGACTATTACCTACACAAAGATAAAACACCTAGCAAATGATCACTCAAATAATAAACTGTAACGGTAAACACAAGAGACTAACAAGAGAAAAATTAAACGAACAAGAAGCAGGTAGATATAGAGCACACAGGAATATATACGAACGAGAGAGGGCCACACACGAATATATACGAACGAGAGAGATGCAGACACGAACAAGAGAGAAAGAGAGGAAAAGAGGTTAGGTACACAAGGAAACTATACGAAAGACAAGGGACAACACAAAAAACGATTAGTTACTGAGAGAACACTGAAGATGGCACATAGCCGAAACCGGTCTGTTTATCAACCAAATTTGACGTGGGATGACGGAAATTCATTCCAAATTAAAATATTTACTTAAAATTTTATTATTTCGATTTTAATTTTATCCCTTTATTGATGCTGGACTCAAGTACGCTTATGTTCATCGTATTGCTCTAAGCCAACAGCATAACCAACCAAGCTAAAATACAAAAAAAAATTATACAGACGGAAACCAATTGACTTTGCGAATCGATGAGGGATTAGTTACAGGGATTAAGATTTTCGTAAAATTCGTACACTTATTTTAAGATTAAAGTTCTTGCTTCAAGATTTTCGTAATTGATGTTAGAATTTTATTCTTATCTCGCGAATTTATTATAAAAATTTTATTCTTATTTCAAGAAACTGTAGGTTTGGTTATCTTACGTAGCCCATTTTCTGCGATATTTAATAGCATTTTAGTGTCGTTCGTACTTAAATTTTTAAGTGCACCTACAAGTATTAAGAAAAGAAAATTAATTAAGATAAAGTTATTTCTTTCTGTGTATATGTTTATATAGGAATACAGAAATAAAAATACCGTACTAAATTCAAGTATTTTGAGTACTAATATAAATAAAATGTAGTTTAATAAAGCCGAAAACGGGATTCCTTTAGATAACCAATCCTGGAGTTTCTTAAAATGAGTACAAAATTGTTTAATCACGTGAAAAATCTTGAATCAATTAAAAAATTAAATTGAGAACTTAATAGTCCGTTCTTAAGTCAATATTTCTGTACTCGATTTTAGTAAAGCGGGGATTGCCGTAATTTTAAAACCGCTTGGGATTGATTTAAGTACGGACGCATTAATTTTTCTTTTGACTGTACCCTGTCGAAAACAGAGTTAACTAGGAAGTAGTCAATTGTCCGACTCTGCATTAGTTTCCAACTAACTTAAAGATAATTACATAACCTTTAACTTAAAGCTAAATTTTTATAGCCAGCTACATACTAATTACATTACATATACATATGTATGTACGAGGGCGGATTGATATTGAAGCTACCTAAGTAGAAATTTTTTTTTTCAAAAACCATTTATTTCTCTACATAGTCTCCTTTTAGCTCAATACACTTAGTTGGACGATATTCCAACTTTTTTATACCATCTGAATCACACCATTTTGGGAACCCCTAAAAATACGCGTTAGTTTCGGTAATCACTTTTAAGTTTGGGAACAGGAAAAAGTCACTTGGAGCTAAATCTGGACTATAAGGTGAATTTTAGCATCGTATCTAATGCTGCGTGAACCGGTGCGTTGTCTTGAAGAAAGAGCAATTTTTTCTTCTTTAAATGTGGTAGTTTTTGTGGTAGTGGATCCTTTTTCAAGATAATCGATGAGCAATATTCCGTATGCATCCCAGCCGATTTCACTGTCTTCGCCTTCTTCGGAGCACTTCCAGCAGCTTCCACCCATTGTTTCGATTGATTTTTGGTTTCAGGTGTGTAGTGGTGGACCCATGTTACATCAACAGTTATTAATCGACTCCAAAAATCAACAGAACTACGCGGCACCCATCTTGCCGATAGCTTTTTCATATGCAAATGTTCATGCAAAATGTTAAACACACGTTCATATGATATGTTTACCATTTCAACAATCTCATGTAACTTCACTCGGCGATCATTCATAACGATATCTAGGATTTTCTTCATATTTTCTTCAGTAACCACCTCTTTTGGACTTCCTGTTGATGGTATTGTTGCAGTGCTTGTTCGGCCGCGTATAAATTCAGCAATCCAATATTTTACCATGTAATCTGACGCAGCAGACTCACCGTAATGTTTATCGAGCTTTTCTTTTGTCTCCTTCGCCGTTTTCTCTTTCAAATAATAGTGTTTAATCACTGCACGAAAGTCACTTTTTTGCATTTTTCGAGAAACACAAAAGTTGCTTGCTTCAAACGACTACAACAAATAAACTAATCGATGAATTTGGGTGAAATTTTAACAGCTGACGTTTGACAGATCGCAATTTCTAAAAAAATATAAATATCAATCCGCCCTCGTTTGTCTGTATAAAAAATATTTTGGTTGGTTGCAATGATGCACACGGTAGGTTTTAGCTTATTTAGCTTGAAAATATGCATACATACATACACATCTTATGTATGAAATCGGTAAAAATAAGTACAGTACAACCTCCGGACCGATATAGTTTCAGCATCGTCCGGACTACAGTTTAAATAAAATTTTAAACGCAATACATAAATGTACATACGAGTACATAAATGTATGTATAATTTATTTTTATTACCGAAAAGAAAAACAAAAATTTATTTGTATATAATTTATTTACAGGAAACATAAAGAAACATACTAAAAGTGGTCAAAAATATTTATTTTGAGAAATATGAATTTTTACGTAATTTGTCAGCTCTATTTTTAAATTCTTTTAAAAATAAAATATCCTTACCTGTCGCTTTGGTATATTCAGCCCATATAATAGCTTTTGAAAATAGTTCGCCACGCATATTTTACTGAGAAAAAAACACTTGTCTATAGAAGAAAAATTGCTAAAATGTCCGAAAAATTGATATGTCCGGATTACTGGATAGTCCGAATAAGCGAGTGTCCGGATTAGGGAGGTTGTACTTTACATATTTCTCATTGACACTGAAATTCGTACAATATCGCAATTTAGCTTGTGTAAAAAATTTAAATATACATCTCTTACACTCATTATTGAGAGAAGAATATTATTATAATTCTTAATTAAGTGTAAATTGAAAATTTTAAAATCTTTTTAAACTTTTTTGAAATATGACGCTGTTGCAGCAAATAAGTGATATGTACACATAGGTACATATTTATTTACTTTTCTTGCATAGGTACACAAATTAAGATTAACTTTTAAAAAAAGTTATTAAAACTGAACAATTTTTCTGTGCCTCAAAACGATTTAGAAAGGCCAATTCATTACATGTTTTACCCTGTGAGTTCCATACATGCATATCAATGTTTAGAAAAACTTTTGTATAAGTATGTACATATGTATGTATGTGCATGTTCGGCATGTTTTTGTTTGTTATGCTATAAATGCTTATAAAGTAGAAAAAAAACAGATTTTCACACTTTTAATAGCATAAAAGTTTGTACTTTTTATTATTTCTGAAACGATTATCTCTGTGAAGCGTAATTGCTAAATTTCGAAATATTCCGTGTAGAATGGAGAAATACGCAATAACGAGTATGAAAACATTCAAAAATCTGTACGTGCATACATAGTATGTATGTATGTATGTAGTATGTATGTATGTTTCCGTTATTGTGACCAAATGTCACAATGTTTGCATGCATGCACAAACACTAAGCAAATGACAACGCCAGGGCCATACAAAAGAGATATGCTGTATTCGGATTACAACGCATAATATATGTAAATATAATCAAATTGTTATAACACATTTTCGTCATATTCAATAGTTAACGAATGAGATTATACAAATGAACTTTTTAAAATTTGATTTTGAGCACTTTGCTTTAGGCTCAAGTTCCTATGTAAATTAAAAATGTGAATGACCGTAGTTTCAAAATAAAAAAGCGTGTGCGGTCTCGCTACACACCATGATTACGAATTTTTTATTGCCTTAAATGGAAGATATGAATTTGGATAATCTTCGAGTTCAGCGCGATGGTGCACCATGTCATGCTCATCAAACGATCGATCTTTTACACAGTTCAGCCATCCTGGCGATGTCAACTACCCGGAAAATTTTTAAACCACTGCTCGGTACTTTTAATTTTAAGTCATATAGGTTTGTCATTCGCTTGGAATTTTTCATAAAATTGTTCAGTTTGAAAATAACAAAACTCGGTCCAATAATTAATGAGATATAGCCAAAAGACTTTTTTTTGTTATATGTCCTATTATGTTCCTTTCTTATGGCCCCAGCTGTCCTACGGTCGATTTTACGAAACAGATTTCTTGTGTAGAGTTCTAGGAAGGTTTCTGCTGAAAATAATTGAAATCGTTTCATTAACATCTAAAATATGGGGAAAAAATGTTATTCAAAATAATTGTACTTTTGAAAATGTCTTGAAAACGTTGCGTTGGGATTCGTACCTACAACCTACTGTTTGGTAGCCACAAGCGCTTCTCATACACCACAGAGCATTCTATTTTTCGTAGTTGTTTACGCGTTTAAGTACATAATATATCTTATTTATTATAAAATACAAAATCTTAAAATTCTTGATAGAAATTGGTGTGGTTATTGTAATTTCACTCTTTGTTGCACACACACAATAATACTAAAATGCGTTCATATGCACATGTACACATTGCGTGTGAATAAGCATAATAACTAAACAATGGAAAGGCAAATATTTGTTGTTTTTTGTTTGTTTCTTTAAACTTATTTTTATTAGTATAATATTATGCATGCATATTACAGTATTTATCGCTTATATTTTTTCATACATACATAAATATTCATAATTAGTTTTTATATTAAAGAAATGTAATTTTTTTACACGGTGGATATAAATTACATATTCCAAAAATTTTAATTTGTGCAGTAATATTTCAACCGCAAACAAACATCAGAAAAGTGTTAGTGATATTTTTCATTTCGACTTTCACTTTTGCCAACACAAATCTATGGATCGTCAAAACAAAATCAATGAAATTGAATTTTGATTTTGTTTTAAAAATGTCTCAACATTTCATTTTTTATGACTATTTGTGATTTCAGAAAGGCAAAATTGATACTTATGTATATCATGTTTTATACTTTTGTGCACAGCATAATAATTTTAATTATTTTCTATATTCAGGTGCAGAGCGTACTTGCTGTATATCAGAACGCGGTATTATTATTATTATATTAGTACAATGTGATAAAAAATCTCTTGACAATTAAAATGTTGTTTGGATACTTAGTTACACATAACAAAGCAGAAAAATCTCTTCCCGGCCAGAATTTGATACCTGTTCCCAAATATAATCTAACTGAAACTTTCAGTATACATGTTTACTTTGCTTTTTTCTAATTTCTGGATTTTATATTCACAACTGTTGCTTTCAATATAAATTCCCATAAGAAATGTTTCTTTCATACTATAACAACAGTGAGTTAATCTTCAAAAGCACTTCAATTAATTGCCTTTCCTATAAAATGAAAACAAAATTTGATGTAAGAACTTAATTTGATATCAAGCTCCATAATGTTATTAGCAAAAGAACTAAAAACTCGTAACCCTCGCGATATAGCGCATATTCTAAAAATTACAACTGCAATCTTGGAAATTATTCCCAAAACTTATATATATATGTATATAATTGTGTTGATTGCCAAAAGTCTTGAAAAAATCTCTAAAATGGCGAAAATTCTTAAAATACGCGAACATCAGAAAAATTGCTTGATTCAATATTGATTAAAAAATAGCAAAATTATAGAATAAAAAAACTTACAAATTATTTGCATTGTGAAAATTAAGCTTTTGTTAAAAACTATTTTGTATTTGGAATAAAAATTTCAAATGCATTTGTATTTTAAATAAAAGTATTGCAAATACCTACTTTCCACAAATTTATATTTAGCTTCTAGATTGCATTATCGAAGTGTATAACTTAATGTGGGCTAAATTAAAATGTATTCTAAGAATAGTTCGATAACTGATAATTAGTAACCACCGTGTAAAAATATGCTACACTACTATGCAAATGCTACGATGCAAGGCCATTTGCACAACATTGTGAATTGGGCTAATGATATACTTTTTAACACAAAATGTATACGGATATATTTAATTAACCTTTCATATAAGCATATGTAAGTATATCCATTTACGCAGCGGCAAAAATTAATCTTTCTTAGCATTGTCCCATTTCGGTTAGTAGTAAACAAAAGAGACAACTACTTTTAAAAAGCTATGTGAAAAGATCTGATTTAGGCATGGAATTGCTCTCCAAATCTGATTGGTAGACCACTTAAATTTTTTACAACTCATTATAATATAATCAGACCCATAACTTTTTTGGGTCTTTCCAATGTTATTAAGCATGTTTGGGCATAATTTTAAGCCAAACAAATGTTATTCAAGTCTACATTTTTTGTAAGTTTTTTTTTTGTTTTTCTTTTGGGTGAACTCAAGCACGATCAACGCTTGATTTCATATTCATGATAAATTTAAAATATTTACTTAAAATTTTATTATTTCGATTTTAATTTTATCCCTTTATTGATGCTGGACTCAAGTACGCTTATGTTCATCGTATTGCTCTAAGCCAACAGCATAACCAACCAAGCTAAAATACAAAAAAAAATTATACAGACGGAAACCAATTGACTTTGCGAATCGATGAGGGATTAGTTACAGGGATTAAGATTTTCGTAAGATTCGTACACTTATTTTAAGATTAAAGTTCTTGCTTCAAGATTTTCGTAATTGATGTTAGAATTTTATTCTTATCTCGCGAATTTATTATAAAAATTTTATTCTTATTTCAAGAAACTGCAGGTTTGGTTATCTTACGTAGCCCATTTTCTGCGATATTTAATAGCATTTTAGTGTCGTTCGTACTTAAATTTTTAAGTGCACCTACAAGTATTAAGAAAAGAAAATTAATTAAGATAAAGTTATTTCTTTCTGTGTATATGTTTATATAGGAATACAGAAATAAAAATACCGTACTAAATTCAAGTATTTTGAGTACTAATATAAATAAAATGTAGTTTAATAAAGCCGAAAACGGGATTCCTTTAGATAACCAATCCTGGAGTTTCTTAAAATGAGTACAAAATTCTTTAATCACGTGAAAAATCTTGAATCAATTAAAAAATTAAATTGAGAACTTAATAGTCCGTTCTTAAGTCAATATTTCTGTACTCGATTTTACTAAAGCGGGGATTGCCGTAATTTTAAAACTGCTTGGGATTGATTTAAGTACGGACGCATTAATTTTTCTTTTGACTGTACCCTGTCGAAAACAGAGTTAACTAGGAAGTAGTCAATTGTCCGACTCTGCATTAGTTTCCAACTAACTTAAAGATAATTACATAACCTTTAACTTAAAGCTAAATTTTTATAGCCAGCTACATACTAATTACATTACATATACATATGTATGTACGAGGGCGGATTGATATTGAAGCTACCTAAGTAGAAATTTTTTTTTTCAAAAACCATTTATTTCTCTACATAGTCTCCTTTTAGCTCAATACACTTAGTTGGACGATATTCCAACTTTTTTGGAAATCTTGGAAATTATTCCCAAAACTTATTAAAAAAATATACATATGTATATAATTGTGTTGATTGCCAAAAGTCTTGAAAAAATCTCTAAAATGGCGAAAATTCTTAAAATACGCGAACATCAGAAAAATTGCTTGATTCAATATTGATTAAAAAATAGCAAAATTATAGAGTAAAAAACTTACAAATTATTTGCATTGTGAAAATTAAACTTTTGTTAAAAACTATTTTGTATTTGGAATAAAAATTTCAAATGCATTTGTATTTTAAATAAAAGTATTGCAAATACCTACTTTCCACAAATTTATATTTAGCTTCTAGATTGCATTATACAAGTGTATAACTTAATGTGGGCTTAATTAAAATGTATTCTAAGAATAGTTCGCAATTGATCAAATATTTTTCAAACAATCACTTCCTATCGTATATATACATATGAACTTTGGATTTTTAGATCGGAATGTTTGGCGAAAATTTCAAAAACATTTGTAAAGCGCAGCGATAATAGTTCGTGAGCTGTACCGCGTCTAAAAATAGTATATTTGTATTTTTTTGCATATTTTCGTATTTTCCCTAATTCAACATATACAAAATGATAAGTTAAGATCTTAGGAGATAAAAAATTGATTTCTTCATATTCATATAAAATTAACTGGTCTTACATTCATTAAAAATTCCTAAGAAATCATAGTTTTGCGGAATATCGCATTGCCGATAGCACGCACTACGGAATTGGACGCGGTTTAATGGTAAAATATTACTAAAATAATCTATGGGTTGGATTTGAGACTAAAAAGCTTTCTGTTTGCGATTTGGTCGTAAATTTTTATTTTTATTTCTCTGCCTTAAACACTAAAATTTTACAAACGCAGAAGATTTAAATAAAAAATGTTTTTAATTAAATCTATCTGTTTTCTTAGCAGGCGGAATATGAATTACCGAATTCGTATTTTTTAAATCAATTGAGGTTGAAATTCAATTATGTTTCTATATCAGAAATATACAGGTTATATTGAACCAAAACCTTTATCGTCTGGTCCAACCGCAATACACATAAGTAAATGGAAAATTTTAAAAAGACAACTATCAGAATACCACTAGTTTACATACATACGTACATTATACGAGTCTCAAAAAAAAATTAAATTAAAATCATGAATTAAAATATTTTTTTTTTGTTTCGTTTTATTTACAATCTATCCAAGGATAATAAGTAAATTTTATAAAATAAGAAAATAACATTCATTGTTGAACTCCAATAAGAACAACAATATACAAAAACAAAAATTGTTAAAGTTACATCAAAATTTATAATATATACATTTTATACAAAAATCTTAAAGTTTAATCTATATTAATATTTACATATATGTATGTACACAGAATTTTATTTATTTGATTAATTTCGAAATGGCAAGTCTAATATGTGGTTCCTTTTCAGTCTTCTTACTTCGTTTGTGTCATCTAGTAGCATTATTGCCAATGGGTTACAATGGTTACTCAGCCTCTCTAGGTAATTTTCGCTGTATTTTCTAATTTCTTCTTTGACCATCGGAATTGATAAGTCATCATGAATTGTTTTGTTTGATACAAACCATGGAGCGTCAACTAAGGACCTCAATGTTTTCGAATGAAATCTCTGTAGAATTTTAATGTTAGAATTGCTGGCTGTTCCCCACAACTGTATACCATATGTCCACACTGGTTTTAACATTACTTTCTATAAAATTACCTTATTCTCGAGACTTAGTTTGGATTTGGGACCCAGTAACCAAAATAGGCGCTTGAATTTCAAGTTAAGATGTTGCTTCTTAGCTTTAATGTGGTTTTTCCATGTAAGCCTGCGATCGATGTGCAGACCTAAATATTTGACTGTGTCAGATTGCGGAATATCACTGTTGTAAATTGATACACGTGAGCAGTTTCCACGACGCAAAGTAAACGTTACGTGTAAAGATTTTTCGGTGTTGACTTTTATCTTCCATTTATTTAACCAAATTCCTATTTCATCAAGCTATCTTTGAAGATGTAGTGACGCAACGTCCGAGTCTGTGTCAGCAGCTAATACCGCTGTATCATCAGCGTAGGTTGCAACTAGTACATTACTTATTAAGGGCATATCCGATCCGAAATTGTATATAAAATTGGGCCTCACACACTACCCTGAGGGACTCCAGCCTTGACACTGTAAATTCCGGAAAAATCTCTGTTGACCTTAACATAACCTTTCGGTGATATAAGATTTTAATACTAGGTAAAAATGTGTTGGAAGTATTTTTTTAAGCTTATATAGTAGGCCTGCATGCCAGAACCTATCAAATGCTTGTTGTACATCCAAAAATACACCTGAGCAATATCTTTTGTTTTCCAAGGAATCCCGTATAAAATTTACTATACGATGGCATTGTTCAGGTGTGCCATGCCTATGTCTGAACCCGAATTGGTACTCTGGTATTATATTTTCTTTTCCTAGTATAGGTAACATTCTTCTCAGAAATATCCTTTCAAATATTTTGGAGAACGTGATTAGCAAACTTATCGGGAGATATGATGTTACAACATTTTCTGGCTTTCCAGGTTTAGGGACCATTACCACTTCCGCACATTTCCATTGCGAAGGAAAATGATTTTGCCTCAAAATTGAATTAAATATAAGCGTAAGAAAAATAACAGCTTTCTTAGGCAAGGCTTGGACTACTTTTCCATCAACACAGTCGTATCCTGGTGATTTTTTACAATTAATCTTAGCAATCTCCTCTCGTACTTCATTTGGTGAAATGTGTTTCATCTACTGGACATGGACTATCAAGAAATTCGTAGATTTCTTTTGTAGAAGAACAATCATTTATTTCTTGTGGCTGAAATGTTTTTGATAAATGTAATGCATATCTTTCAGCCTTGCTTCGATCTGTTCTGCACCATAAACCATTTTCGTCTCTTATAGGTGTATTTTTCTTGATTGGACGCTTTAAATATTTGGTGGCATTCCACAGGTAATGTTCATCATATCTTGTAACGTTGAGATTACTAACAAAATTTTCAATCTGTTTGTTCTTTATTTCAGACAGCCGAAGTTTAAGATCTACTCATTTGCCATATTCTTCTTAATCTTCTTTTATTTTGGATCATTGTTCTTATTTCAGTAGTTACCTAAACCTGGTTTTGGCTATTATGTGTATCAGTTGATGGTGTAGATAGAAATCCAGCTTCATGAATTAAATTGCTGAAAGTTTAAGCCGCATCATCTAATTCCGATGCCGACTTTACTGAAATATTGAGGCTGACAGTTCTTTCTAACCAGGTACTAAATGATGATAGATCAGTTTTAATATTCAAAATTTTATATCTTTTCAAGTGACAATGTAAAAATGTATTAAAATCAAGGATAAGTCGAATCACAAAATATTTTAATACATGCAGCTTGTAGACTTGGCTGTCTTATTTCGTCGGTGAATTTGTAAGTTATTGATGATTTTATTAGTATCGCTGCTCCACCATGTGCTCTATTGTCCGGGTGGTTAGCTTTTATTATGTCAAAATCTTTTTTTTTGAAAAATGATCTGTCTGTGAAGTGTGTCTCCGAGACTAGGAGGATATCAATAAAATTAGTTTTAAGAAATATTTATACCTCTTGAGTATGACTGGAAAGCCCATTGGCATTCCATATTGCAATTCTTAAATTCATTTGCATAGTTTTGATATTAAAAGAGACATCATATTTATTAACTTATTGGTCTGTTCTATTTGGTTTTCAATTAATTTTTCGAGTTTTTCAAACGAATTGTTTAATGGATTTAGTTGCTGTGGATTCCGTGAAGTATCAGAATATGAAAATCTTTCATTTTGACTAGTGGTGGTGTTTGCATTTTGGTAAAGTTGATTTGGGTAATCTTCACTATTAAATATATATTGGCTGGTTTTATCTCTTTTGTAGAGATTATTATTTTGCAATTTTCTTTTAAGTATCTGTTTATATACTATGCAGCCTTTATAGTTTGCTGGATGGTTTTGTAGACAGTTCACACAGCGTGGAGGAGTTTCAATATATGTATTGCAGTCAATTGTAAGATGCCCTAAGCCACATTTAACACATTTTTCTTCTTTTCGGCAGTAAGTTTTGGTATGACCGAATTCTTGACATCTATGACATTGGACAAGATCGTTAGTTTTTCTTGGGGGTTCAATGGTGACAATTGCGCTATTTATGTATGTGCCTAATATCGTATACGTTTTTGTTATTTAAGTCAGTTTCTAAATCAACGAAGAACATTGGAAGGGGATTTTTCGTTATTCTACTGCGAACATTGACAATGTTCCGAACTTTATGACCATTTTTTCAATTTCGTATTTAATATCAGTAGTTGACGTAGAATGCTGTAAGTTTTTTATAACTACTCTATACGATCGGTCTTGCTTCAATTGGTAGGTATGGAACTTAATTTTCTTGTCATTTAAATGAGTAACAATAATTCTGTACGATTTTACATTTTTTATTAGTAATCTTATTTGTCCATCTCTAATTGACTTGTATAGAAATTCATAGGAAGAAATAATTTTAGAAACAGATTTTATCATTGCGCTAATATCAGCAACAAATGGTATGGTTCATTGTTATTGGTGTTTTCATTATATTCTTCATCCTCAGTATCAATTTCTTCATGATCAAGACAAGCAAAACGATTATTATTTTGAGAGCCTGAAATAATTGTCTTTGTTTGTTTTGATGTACCAGCATCGTTGTTGTTTATGATTGGAATGTTGTTTACGTTTAAATGTGCATGTGCATTTATTTACTTGCATTGTTGTTGTTAACATTTTTTGGAGTTAAGTTGTTGTTGTCGATATTTTGTCTTTTGTTCTTGAATATTTTTGGTGATACACTTTGTCGTCGTTTTTTTGTTATTGGCAAAGTAACTACCTGCCAGCTAATATCATTATCTTCACTTGTTTCACTACCATCATCCATGACGAAGGCAGTGTATTTTGTTAGTGTTTAAAAAAATATATTTTAAGTATTGTTCTTTAACAAGACAATTATTTTAAACTTTTTTGT
The DNA here is from genome assembly GCA_956483585.1 of Gymnocheta viridis. NCBI lineage: Eukaryota > Metazoa > Arthropoda > Insecta > Diptera > Tachinidae > Gymnocheta > Gymnocheta viridis. The sequence goes on from OY101441.1 coordinate 86,159,787, forward strand.
AATCTTTGTATTTTTTTCTTTTATTTATTATTATTTTCCTTTTGTATTTAATTTTTATTAAATTATAAATATTTGACGCTTCCAAACAATAATAATGTAATGTACATGCGTACGCGATCACAGTCAAAAGCAGACCATGATTTAAAATATGTTGTTATATTTATATAATTTAAAATTTTTTCTTACTTTTATTTTTGGCATTATTATTATATTATATCAAATAAAAATGTCGAGAACTTACTGAATTCATTATATAATTATTTTATCCCTGTACAAAATCCTATCTGATAACATATTGGATATTTTTGAAAAATAAATCTTTTATCGTTCATAAATTGAAAAAAGCAAAAAAATAGAAAATATATTATAAATGAGATTGTGCCGTAATTTTTAAAATAAATTGTGGTACAAAACTCTTCAAATAAAAAGTAAAAGTAATAAAAATAACTAAATAGTATTCAAAATTATTTTAAAAAAATAGTATATTGTAGTTTAGAATTTGAAACCGGTTTTTGAACAGTACTATCTCGAGGATGTCATGGAAGCGCCGTCGACATCGACCAGACGACGTGCCACGCAAATGGGTATCAGTCGACGGTCTTTACAGCGAATTTTGGTACAAGATTTGAAGATGTTTCTGTACAAAGTCCAGACGGTGCATCAGCTGTTAGTTGCTGACCGCCAATCGCGTCTAACATACGCTCAAGCCATCACCACCAACAGGAAGATGATTTTTCATCAAAAATAATCAAGAGTGATGAGGCCCATTTCCATCTTAGCGGGTACGTAAATAAGCAAAATTTACGCTTCTGGGGCACTGAAAATCCGTGTGTAACCCACGAAGAGCCATTAAACTCGCTCAAAGTCACTGTATGGTGTGCTGTTTTCGCTGGAGGAGTCATCGGACCTTTTTTCTTCGAAGACGTTGCGTGCCAAACGGTTACTGTGAATGGTGAGCGCTACAGAGCAATGATTAACGAGTTCTTTTTGCCGTAACTTGATGAATTGGGATTGGAAAACATGTGGTTCCAACAGGACGGTACAACGGCACACACTGCACGTGCCACAACCGATATGCTGAAGGATGCATTTCCCGGGCGCCTAATCTCCCGTTTTGGCGATTTGCACTGGCCAGCAAGATCGCCTGATTTGACCGCTGCAGACTTCTTTTTGTGGGGCTTTTTGAAGTCGCGGGTTTATGTAAACAAGCCTCAGACTCTTGCAGCTCTTAAAGACAATATCCGTCAAGAATGTGAGGACCTATCGCCGGAAGTTTTGGCCAAAGTGATGGAAAATGCCATAAAAAGGTCTCAAATGACAATCAACTGTGGCGGCGGCCATTTACATGACATCATATTCTCGACTTGATGTAAAAAAATTAAAAGACCAATTAAAAATAATCCACAAGAAGAATCAAAGTTTTTCATTTTTTTTTTAATTACAGCCAAAAAACATCGGAAGGTTATTTTTGCGCCACCTTGTATTAATCTTTTTCAAACTAATAAATCCATTTGTGACGCATTGCTTTGTTATACCCACTCTATAGCTTTTGTATTAATTTTTTATAGCCTCATTGTTACTGATTTTATTCTGAATTCTGCACATGCTGAATCTGAATCACCCGAACTTTGTATATCAAGATTTTCTTCTTCCCCAACCGACCGAATAATTTCTTGGTCAGAATAATCGTATGCATACTCATTTTGACCTGTCACATAAGCCAAGTGAACTGGAGAATATCTGACATTTATACTCATAGCAATCACAGCGCTATAATTGTAGATGTACAAGATGAACAGCACCATATGACTGTACAAACGCAGCTGGTATGGAGAACACGAAAATGAATGGTTCAGCTGAAGATATGACAGTATAATTAGTAAGTTTTATCACAAGTGCGAGTAATGTAGCTATGATAAAGCGTAATAGGTCACCAAATTGCTAGATTGCGATTAGAGTGTGCATGTGCCCGAAGGGTGTATAAAAGGACTCAAGCTAGTTTAGAAAATAGTGTATATCGCCACCTATATAGGGATAAAAGGAGAGCGTTACAGATAGCAATTCGTGGGAGCAGGCGTAGGTGGTTTTCTCAGTCTAGGTGATGAGCTAGATACTAACCCTTGGGGCCTTGCAAACTTAAATACCTTGGTCGAGAGAATTGTAGATCATCTCTTTCCCCAACAGGGAACTCCGACATTTCAACAAAGGCATCCGGCAGAATATTTCGGCATTCCTTCGGTTACGATTTCCGAGATAGAAGGTGCTGTCTCAAAATTTAAAGACAGGAAAGCATTAGACATGAATTGCATTCCGAATATGTTTCTAAAAGAAACTGTTAAGCTCCATCCTGAACATTTTATGGAAGTAGTAAGCGCATGCTTGAGCCAGGTCACCTTTCCAACAATGTGGAAGCGACAGAAGTTAGTACTGTTACCTAATGATAATAAGCCGTTATATGACCCCTCCTCTTTTCGTCCGGTGTTTATGATAGATGCAACTGGTAAACTGCTAGAAAGCATAGTTTATAGAAGATTGAAAGATTATGTTGAAGCTAACCGTGGTTTATCAGATAACCAACTTGGCTTTAGGAAAGCTCAACAGTAGATGCAATCAAAGTTGTAATACAAACTGATGCTCGGGCTACCATGGGAAGAGGTTGAGAAGTGGAGCATAAGAGTGTGTGTAGTTTTGGGAACATATTGTTGATACCTTAGCTAGATTAGACATGCCAGGTTATCTACTGGCAATTATAAAGGACTCTTTTTGGAATAGAGAGTTAGTTTATGATATTGACATGGGTATTAGGAGACGCAATATTATTGGTGGAGTGCCTCAAGGATCAGTACTTGACCCACTGTTGTGGAACGACATGTACGATGAAGTTTTGAGGTTAAATCCACCTGAAGGGGTAAAGATAGTTAGATTTGTAGACAACATAGCCTTAGTATGTGTATCAAAAGAGCTGGTAGATGTGGAAACCATTACAAATGCCAGTATTCAGATCGTAAGATCTTGGCTGAAATCGATGGGATTAACTCTAGCAGACCATAAAACATTAGCATTTTTAATTAGCAGTCGTAAGATTAGGGAAACAATTAGGATAAATATTGGCACGTGTAGCATAGAATCGAAGGAGTGTCTAAAATACCTTGGAGTCATAATTGACAGTCGTCTGTCTTTTCATGAGCATTTGCAGTATATTGGCTCCGAAGCATCAAAAACATGCTTAGCGCTGTCCCGGATCATGACGAATACAAGAGGTCCTAAATATCTGCAGAGAAATTTGCTCACTAGTGTAGTAAAAAGTATTATCCTATATGCATTCCCTAATTTGTCAGGCGCACTGAAATATTCTACGAATGTGCGTCTGATATCCCCTGTGTAGAGGCAGGCTGCCCTACGAGTATGTAGGGCATTCCGAACTGTTTCGGACGAGGCCGTTTTTGTTATTGCCGGCATGATACCCATCGAGCTAGAGGCCGTGTCGGACGGCACGGATGGTGTGACTGATTTCTGCCTAAGGAAGTGGCAAGAACGATGGAGAGCAACTGATAAGGGAAGATGGACTTACTTACTGATACCTGACATCAAGACATGGTTAGCAAGGAGACATGGTGACTTGAATTTCTATAATACAAAATTTTTGAGTGGACATGGTTGTTTTAGGTCGTGTTCCGTTTTGTCCGAGCTGTGATAGTAATGTTGCGGAAGATGCCGAAAATGTGTTCTTCATATATCCACGATTTTTTAGTGGGAGGGCATATTTAGAAGAAGTTTTAGGGCGTAGCATTAGACCGGACAACATAGTTCCAATCATGTTGGAATCTTTGAATAACTGGGCGTGTGTATGTAGTTTTGTGAAATTTGTGCTATTGGAACATCGTAGGTGAGAAGAGATTCGCAGAAGAATTGATATCGGGTCTAAGACCTATCCCACTCCGTGATGTAAAGCCTTACTGTTGTTCCACAGGGATAATAAATTGCATCCTCAAGATTCCTTATTATGGATTTATAAGTTCTGGCATTACCGCCAATTTTATTCAAAATTTTACTATTAATCAAACTCACGTGAATATTCTTAACCGCTAGTAAAGAACGTTTAGTTAACCACTGTGTGGTTCTCAAATTTTGTTCAATATTTTGGTACACACAGTGGATTGAGTCGTCAACATATTGTGTGATTCAGCAAAAGTCAGTAGGAAATGTTTTAACATTTGTAATTGATTCCGCTGGCATCTTTCCATCCCATAAGTCTAGTAGTTGCTTGGAAAATTGAGAAGCTAATGCATCATTTCGCAATTGGGCACGCATATTGGTGTTGCCAGGTTAAATAATTCTTCCCCATAAGGTTTTAATGCAAAAGCTACATAATATGTTCCATGAGCATTATGAAAGAGATTTTTTATTTTCAGAAATTTATTTTGGCAAACCGGAATAAACCGAACATTCAACGTGTGTTGTCACGTATGAAAATAAATAAATAATAATTAATAATAAATTAAATACTAAATTGTCTACTCTTCTTTTAAATAGCTATGATTTTATCCATGATGTAATTATCTTTACTGAAACCTGGCTTAATGAGGATGTTTTCAACGAAGAAATTCTCTGTAATAAATATCAAATATATAGATACAATCGCCCTGCACGAAGAGGTGGTGGAGTTCTAATTGCTGTCTCTTGCTTATACCCATCTGAAGTCATTGTAACTGATCATTCTAATATTGAATTTGTTGCTGTCGCTGTTAAACTGAAAATAAAAAAATTTACTTGATATGTTCCTATGTTCCTCCGGACTCTGATTCTTCTGTTTACTCTAAGCATGTTCAAGCCATTGAGTCTGTCGTGGAAATGTACACCTTATTTAATTCCAGCGAAGAATAAAAACTGCCATGATGAGTTCTTAAATGATATTTTGGAGTGATATCTTTACTAAATAAATTGTGTCTGCAATGGTTTTGGAAAAATGTTGATTTAGTGTTTGTCAATGATGTTGATGATTGCACTATTATTCGGTCGGAACCTATTACACTACCTGAAGACCGATATCGTCCCCCGGTTAAAATTAGCTCTCCGATTCCATCCGAAATAAAGCTGAAGCCTTCTGAATCCAGTCAAGTTTTTTGTTTCAAACGAACGGACTTTACTTTATTAAATGACTTAATAATAAATACTTGCTGGAATGACGTTTTGAATATCCCTTTAAACAACAATTCAAATATTGATGCGATTGTTACCACATTTTATGATAAAATCTACTCATTTTTTTGAACCTGTGTTTCTAAACAATTTAATTACACTCCAGTTAGGTCTCCATGAAATTCTTGGCTACAACTCTGCTAGCGATCCAAAATCTTTCTATTCATTTGTTAACTCTAAAAGAAAATCGAATGGATATCAATCAGTTATGAAACTTCATAATCAAGAATCCAGCAACGTTGATGTTATTTGTGATATGTTTGCTGAATTTTTCGCAAGTACTTATTCCGATGCTGCTTACCATGATAGAAATGGGTATCCCTAAGCGCTTGCATCAATAAAATCAACTAATATATTTCCCTACACTCAATTGCAGCGATATTTTGTTTAACTTGAAAAAACTTAAGATGCCCTTTAATCACGATCCTAATGGTGTTCCAAGTTGTATTTTAAAACGATGCGCAATATTACTCGTCAGACCGATAACTTTATTGTTTAACGCTTCAACTAAACATGGTCATTTTCTCGAATTTTGGAAAGATTCGTACATTATACCTCTATACAAATCTGGTAACAAGGTATTTCGAATTATAGAGGTATCGCTAAATTAAGTGTCATTCCGAAATTGTTTGAAAAACTATTTGCTGACTTCCTACTTCATCACACTGCGTCATTGAAGTCACCTTACCAGCATGGTTTCAGAAAAGGTCGCTCAACGACGACTAATGTTCTTCATTTAACGTCTTTAGTCGATTCAGTTTCACAACATTTCTTCTACTAAGTACATATACGTCTCATCTGGTGTTCCCCAAGGCAGTCCGATTCTGTTTTCGCTGTTTCTAAACGATCTGCTGAACGTTATCAACTTTGTCAATATATTGATGTACGCGGACGATGTTAAAATTTTTTATTCGCTTAATCATTTTATTGATAACGTTTATCTTCAAAGTGACCTTATTAACTTTTTTGAATGGTGCAAACACATCATAATGGAGCTGAATTTATAAAAATGTAAATGCATGCTCTTTTCAAGAAGTAATTCTATTGCTGTTAACTATTCCTTGGGAGGTCATCAGTTGGATTTGGATGATTCATTTCTTGACCTTGGAATTTTACTAGATCCTAAATTAAATTTTGTTTCTCATATTACTTTGGCTGTAAATAAAGCTGGAGGTATTTTTGCCTTTATAAAGCGTTAGTCTAAAGAGTACGTGTCTCTAGTTAGACCTATCTTAGAATACGGATCAATCATATAGGATCCATACTACAACATTCATAATATTCGTATTGAATCTGTGCAAAAACAATTCTTGTTGTTCTGCTTACGTAGCCTTACTAGCAGATTAGCATTAATAAACTTTCCTACTCTCAAAAGTCGTCGTACAATGTTAAATGTTTCTTTTACGATAAACCTTATCAATGGTAACATTTGCTCTGAATTTCCTTTAAAGTCTGTTAATTTAATATTCCTTGCCGTAGTAGGTACTCGCTATTATAATCTTCTTGTTATTAATTTTTATAGGTCTAATTATGCTATGGCTGATCCTTTCACTAGAGTATGTCGTCAATATAATTATTTGTCTGAACTTGTAGATTTTTCTTTGAATTCTAATATTATAAAGCATAAAATCATTGTTTTTCTTAATTCATAACTTATATATTTTTATTATAATTCATGTAATTGTTATTAGTCTATAAGGATTATATCCATTAACTAATTTTTAAAAAAATAAATACCCAAAATTTTAAAATTATATTTCGTGCTTGGGTCGACTTACATACATATATGAGCCAACATTTTCTATATTGCGACATATTCAAAATAAGAACAGACATATTTCAACAGATAATCATTTAGAGAGCTAATTACGCTTGTATTCGTATGCCCATACGAAATAAACATTGATAATGCTATACAATTCCTAGAATAATTTAATACTTTTTTTAGAACATATATTATGCATTGCAAACCAAAGTGCCACAATTTTTTTATTTTTGGTATACAACTCAATTTTACTGGCAACACCGTTTCGTTGTGAGAGGGAGAATAAATATAACTCACACAGTAGCAAAATGTAATAGTATAGGATGTCTTTCCCTGCACTAGCCCAGCCAGCATTTTTTGAAAATTTTAATAAAATTCGAGTCTTTTTCGAGTCTTCTGCGCGATTAAAAAGCCAGAATATGCGTTCATTTTCTGATCATTAAAGATACTTTTGTCGGGAGAAAATGGTAACCTACCCGCGACTCTTCTTGATGAGTCATTTGTGATTCCTTTTTTTGTTAGATTAGTCATTTTCGACCGTTTTCTAATGGTATTTATAGTCATATTCGAATCCTTTTCTAGTCATTTATCAGTCTTATTTAACTTCATTTGTGAATCTTTTTCGACTCATTTATTGGTCATATTTCTAATCGCTAACGAGTCTTTTTTGAGTCATTTATCAGTCGTATATATATTCATTAGGGATTAATTTGTGATCGTTTTTCGAGTCATTGGTGGTCGTTTTTCGAGTCATTTATCAGTCCTATTGCTAATTATTTTCGACTGTTTTTCCATTGTTTTTTCACTCGTTCTTCCAAAACTTTATTTAAAAATTAAACATTCAATTCATATATGATAAAATTCCAAAAAAAAACTTTAGACATATTTTATGCATTGCAAACCAAAGTGCCACAAAACGATCTGTCGTATCGTCCGTCGTTTCTCGAAAAGCGAGAAAATAGTGTGTATGTAAAGGCTGAGGCACATAGAATCCGTCGTGCGTTAAACGTAGCTTTTTACAGCTGACATTAAAGTAGCGGCGGAGGAGGTTGACACAATGAGTACTTTGTTGACGAACATTAAATCAGCTTCATTTGATTAAAGTATATTTTCAATGGAATTCGAGAATATTCAGTTTTTTCAGTTTTTATTTAATGTAGTTCTGTCACCACACAACACAAAAAGCTTAATAAAAACAAAGCAAAAAAAACGATATTTATTAAAGTACTCAACGAACGTTAAATGTTCAAATTTGACCAATTTTAGTACTTTGCGTTGACGGAGACGTACGGAATGAGCCAAAGCTCATAAGAAAAGCTGTATTTCAACTTTTTTGTCAATGTATAGCGTACGACGGATTCTATGTACCTCGGCCTTAACTTACGTCGAAAACTATCGTTACGTTAGAAATGTCTTTATATACAACTCCAAGATGAACTGAAATTTCATACGTTGCGAACGCTAGTCACAAATATCGTTGACGGCGATCAAAATCTACCAAAAATAAAAAAATTTCAATACCGTCAGCTGTACGACGTATGGTGCGACTTTAATGTTTGTTGTGTACAATACATAAACTTTAAAATTTCAGAAAATTGTTTCTTATATACGGTCTTTTCTTTTAAGCAATTACTGTTTATGAGAAAGTTATTTCTTATAAACATATATATGGACATAACAAACTTTTTTCTTACCCTGCAAACATTTTTTAGATTTTCTGGCGATGGTTTTTTTGGCGATGATTACGCGATCCTTAAGAATCGCTAACTATCGCCTACGCCTTACAGCTAAGTGATGAATACGCGAGCGTAACAAGTAAGTAAATTTTTTTTATAAAAACACTTTATGCTGACAACAATTTTGATGACTTTTACGATGTGAATCGCGCGCCATCGCCTACGCCTTACACCTAAGCGATGAATACGCGAGCGCACACAAGTAACGGGAAATATCCTCACAACAATCAAAATATTTTTGTATTCTTTATCGTTTAGAGATGAGTCATCAATGTTTTCTCGGTGCATTTTTTTCTTGTTGTTTTGTTCAGGTAACGGTAAAATAAATATTTGGTTTCAAGAACAATTAGCAAAATTGCCAGTTTGTTAGAGAACGTGAAGGGGTTGGTTTTTGAAATTATTTAATTAATAAAAATGTTGTCCAACAAAGCTTTACGGTTAAAAAGTAAGAGAGAAGCCTCCGAAATAATAGCTAAAAATTCTAATTTAAATAAAATTCAAAATACTAGTCCAGACTTAATCGAAAATTTAAATAATTTGGATAATAATTCTCCCCAAAATGCGGATCGGTTGGTAAATGTTAATTATTTAGAAAATGTGGTTGATTCAGACGTGAATATTATCCAAGAAAATGTGTTGACAAGTGCGGAAAATTCAGAAAGTCCCGATTCTGACCGGAGATAAATGTTCAGTGTCTTCCTTTAATTTCTAAGTCTTTCATTATATTTTATGTTATATTCTAAGTTAAAAAAAATGAATTATTATTTAAAAACATTGCATTTGAAATTATTAAACAATAAATATTAACAAAATCAATGAATTTCTTGTCTTATTTTCATCCCATTACAGAGTCGCCCCACCATTCGTGAATCGCCTGACCATTGTTCAGTGATGGCACTCGATTCGCCTAATGATCGCAAATGGTGATTCGCTGGCGATTCGCAAATGGTGATTCGCTGGCGATTCGCAAATGGTGATTCGCTGGCGATTCGCAAATTGTGATTCGCTGGCGATTCGCAAATGGTGATTCGCTGGCGATTCGCAAATTGTGATTCGCTGGCGATTCGCAAATGGTGATTCGCTGGCGATTCGCAAATGGTGAATCGCGACAGGCACACAGGCGATCGTTTTGGCGAATCGCCTGACCATAGTTTATTGATCGCACGCGATCAATCGCCGCGACTATACACAACTCAACGGCGATTCGCGGGCGATCATTAGGCGATTGAAAATGTTTGCAGGGTATAAGTGTATATTCTATAAAACATACATATGTACGTACATACATATGTATATATTTTCTTATTTGCGTCCATCTTTTACTCGCAAAATAAAAGCTATGGTTAAACAAACGCATAGTTGTATATTTTCTACCCGAAAGAAAAAAAATGTCTTATATGAAATCTTTTTTAATATCATATATCTTCTTTGGTGTTTCGGAAAAATTAAAAATTTTGGTATATTCAGTGTTGCCGAAAAAAATTCACATATAAAATCTTTTTTCATATCATTCATCATATTTGGGTGTTTGAAAAAAGTTTCTAATATCAGGTTTTTTCTTATATACGATTTTCTTTTATAGAAAATTATTTGTATGGAAAGTATAGTGTTTTTGGTCTACTTTCTTATAAGCGGTTTTTTCTTATATGCGATGTGCTTATATACGATATCTACTGTATAAAAAATATTTGTGCGTTTAAAAATAACATAAGGAAGTTGTTGTTTTTGCGTATCATTATTCTTTACATTTTCCATTTTGAATATGTTTTGTAATATTACAATTTTATCTCACCGCGTTTTTGTTTGCGCGTGTATTTGACAGCTGAAGGCGGCAGCTTTTCTCGCAAAAAAAGATATACTTTTTCTATAAATTGGCAAGTAATTTGCTTACAAGACAACTATTACTCGCCAAAAAAACATTACAGACACCGCTTAGTAATAAAAACAGCTGTTTGTATCATTTTATGGACTTTTTGTTCCATTTCACACATTTCAATCGAAAAGTTTATCGACGCGGGAGTTACAGAACATGCGTACAGGATTTGATTTCAATAAAATCACATATTTTAGTTGTTAATGAGAAAGGAAAATATATTTTAATTTTTAATTATATGGCAATACTGATTTTGATACGCCTGCGATATGTTTTTGTAGCTAGAGCCAGCGTAGTGGTTACTTCAGTGTTGCCACCTCAGGTGTAATTACACATATCATGTGTAATTTTTAGTTTCATGTGTAGCCCATGTGTAATTGGCTGCATGTGTAACTCATGTGTAATTTAAAATTTGTATCGTGATGACAACTGTGATGACGACAAACAAGGATTGGCTGTGATATTTAAATTTATTTATGAACATGTTTTGTATTTTTTTGATTTACATATATTAATAGCCTATTTCTGATTTAAGAAAGAACGTCATCATTGATTTCGATTTCTTTACTTTATTTCTCATCGAACAGTGACTCCATAGACAACTCGAATGAAAACGTAAATGTTTTCATATAAAATCCGATGTGGTTGTGCTTTCGCAACAAAATTTTTATATTTAATATAAATAAAGATAATTTAAAAATTATCTGGAAATAGCTGTCCAACAATTTAAATTCGCTTGGGCCTCCCACTGGTACTATTTGTTAATGAATAAAAAAGATTAGTACTTTTGTTTGTATGCTATAGAAGAAACATATTGACACTATCTGTGAAGTAAGTTCGAGTATTGTGGTATAGAACTAGAAGCTGACAAAACCAGGATTGATGAATTCAAGATCTCAGAATTCAATAAATAATTTGATTTGTGCAAATGTTGAATTTTATCTTCGACCTTCTTATGGTTTTATGATTTTGGTTTTATTTGGTTTTTATTCCAAAAATTTTTTAAAATTTATTTTGTTTTTATATTAATATGGTTGCCAGATTGTAATAAACAAACATGCCTGAAGAAGTTGGAAAAACCCCAACGAAACGTAGGATGAACAATTAAATAAGTAGTTTTTATATATTTATATTTTTCAAATGACCTTGAAAGCCTAAATTTGATTTGTTTTTTGGAAGCTATGCAAAGAGGTGGTAATAAAAAAATTTAATAGTCGTGTGATTTACTTTTTTTGGGTTCACTGAAAAATGTCAGACATGCCAAAGAAAAGTGAAATAAGGTAATGAGAAACAGAAAAAAGGAAAAAAAACGATATGTTTAGATAAAACAGGTATTTCATTGGGCTGAACAGCATTAAAAATCCTTATTAAGTACTCTAAACTGTTAAGCTTAATTGTATTGCCAGTTACATAAACAAATTTGAGACATTTTTTTAACTACCCGAACATCACTTGTTACGGTCATATATCCATTCAAAATCACCATCGGCCACTCACGCTAATGTACAACATTAACAGAAAAATGTATAACCCACCAATTTTTTCAATTGCTGGTTTATGGGTTTTTGCCCTTTCACTCAAATATTTATAAAACATGGGCTCCAAAGACTCTTTCACTTTCCTGAACGTAATCGAATTAAGCTTCAAACCAAATAAAAATAGGTATTCCACATTATTCGAACTTACTCTAGACGTGGGCAGATTTAAAGTCACAGACTAAAAAAATAGGGAAAACCAAAAGAGTCTTAGAGAGACGGGCTTATACAAGACGCTGTTTCTATTGTCAACTGAATTACCCGGGGGTAAAGTGTTTGGTGTAAATCCACTAATCAATTGATGATTATTTTGTTGCAATGGTGGAGTCACCAACTAGGTGCATTAAAGCTGTTGCAGTGCTTACACAAAATAGTAACCCGGAAACTTCCCAGCACAAAAAAACTATGTAACAATGAATACTTGTGACCAAAAAATGGCCAGCAAATATATAAAAATTATCAAAAAATGTTACTGCGACAAAACATAACCAACATTTTTTGAGTGATAATGAGCAAAAGGCGAAATCCGCCGACAACTAAGAGTAGCAAATAAACTTGCGGAGACAGAAAAAGATAATTCTTTAAAAATAAAGGCTGATGCTGGTGAGGTGCAAACTGAATCAGCAAAGAGGATGGCTAACGCCGCTGAAACAACAGCAGCAGGTTTAATAAATTAGTTAAATCCACAATAAGGAAGAAAATATTTGAGAAAATTTTATAAATATTTTTTTATTATTTTATTGGCATACGTATGTACGTAAGCTAATGCGAATGAAAGTGAGTGCCAATTAGAACTCCAAATTGGTCCGAATTCGACCGAGTGGCTTTCATTCGCTTAAGTTTACTTTCTTAAAATAGAAATAGGCTATAAGTTTTTGTTTGTGATTGTCGTTTTTACACAAAACAAAATTGTGATATTTTTAAAGAGAATGATGTAGAATCGGTCTAAAGAAGATTATATATCTACAAAAACAAAAAAATTTCCTGAAGAACTTGGAAAGTACCAACGAATCGTCGGAATAATATGTAAAAATAATGTTTTATTAAATGACCTTGAAAGCCCAAATATTGAAAATATATTCATCATAAAATAATGTTGGAATTACATCAAAAAGGTCAAATATTTAATCTAAACAAATCAAAGCACGTTATATTACAAAAAAAAAAGAAATCATGTGTAATTCCTACTTTCATGTGTAATTTTGGCATGATGCATGTGTAATTTAACATTTCGTTGGTGGCAACACTGGGTTACTTGCGGAATGTTCATGTCTTCTGTTATGAAAATTACGCAATTGATTGGTTGAAAGAAATGCAAGAACAGACACAAAGAACTCTGCCTTCAGTTGCACAATAGTTTTGCTGTAACTGGCTGGTGCTATTTTTGCTACTCGAATTCTCGATAACTAAAACTCATAAAGGAACTTACTCGAACGTACATATGACTGCATACAGTAAATATACTCACAATCAAATAAACTACCAAAAGTTATTCAAACAAATTTCAATTAATTAAAATAAATGGAAGTGGTTTACACAGAACAAAAGTGTATTGTAAGGAAATATTTACGAGCATATGGATATGTATGCACATATTTATATAGATAAAAGACAAGTATACAAAAGCATTCACATACATACAAATATATACAAACATTGATAAAGTCATACAATCATTCAAATAAAAGCCACTGAAGATGTTTCAATCAGATTGGAATTTCAAACTGATGGAATCATGTAGTGCATTAATATATGTTCATAGATACTTACAAGCACATTTGAGTAATGTACATACTAGGGTGGTCGATTATCCGACATTTCTCAGAAACCGGTTTTCGAAAAGTTCATATTTAAAAAAACCCGTAACAGTTTTTAACTGCCAGTCACACGTGTTCGTTCTTTGGTACAATTACATTTAACAAATTTTTAGGAATTGTTTTTGTTTTAAATGTAATATTCCTGGCAGTAATATTCAGGAAAAACCGGTCAACCGGTTTTCTAAGGAGATAATTATTATGTATACAAAAGTTTTGATTTTAATTTTCATTATAAAAAAAATTTATAGCCTATTTCTGATTTAAGAAAGAACAACTTCATTGGCATTCTATGAGAAAAAACATTGATTTCGATTTCTCAACATTATTTCTAAACGAACAGTGACTCGATAGACAATTCGAATGAAAACGTAAATGTTTTCATATAAAATCTTATTTCTGTGCTACGAATGTGTCGTTAACATTGATAATGAAATGTTAAAATCAGTCACTTGTGGTTTGGTTTCGCAACAAAATTTTTGAGTTTAATAAAGATATTTTAAAAATTAGCTGGAAAAAACTGTCCAACAATTTAAATTCGCTTAGGCCTCCCACTCGTACTATTTGAGAATATAAAAAGGTTAGTAACTTTGTTTGTATGCTATAGAAGAAACCTATTGAAAATTTTATCTATAGAGTAAGTTCGGGTATTATGGTATAGAACTAGAGGCTGACGAAACCAAGTTTAATGAATTCTAGACCTCAGAATAGTAACAAATCATAATTGGATTTGCTTTTTGGGAGCTAGGTGGTAATAAAATAATTTACTAGTCTTGTGATTGACTTTTTTTGGGTTCACTGAAAAATGTCTGTCATTAAACTCGAGTTTGGATAATATGGATAAAGTGGTGGTAGGAAAAGGAGGAAAATGTGTTATAGTGTATTACATACCAATTATGCTCAGACATGTCAAAGAAAAATGAAATAAGGAAATGAGAAACAGAAAAAAGGAAAAAAACTATATGTTTAGATAAAACAGGTACATCGTGGGCCTGAAAATCCTTATGAAGTACTCTAAGCAGTTAAACTTAATTGCAAGCCCAGTTTAATTGCAGAAAAATATTTTAGACATTTTTTAACTACCCGAAGATCACTTGTTACGGCAACATTTCCATTAAAAATCACCGTCGGCCACAGACGCTAATGTACCACATAAACATAACAAAGTATTACCTGCCAATTTTTTCAATGGCTGGTTGGAATGACTGATGCTGCTGAGGAGCAAAATGAATATGCAAAGAGGATTGTTATTGCCTTCGAAACAACAGCAGCACGTTTAAATGTATTGATTAAATCCACAATAAGAAAGAAAATATTTAAAAAAAATTGTATTACATTTTTTTATTATTTTATTGACATATGTACATAAGTACACACGTAAGCTAATGAGAATGAAAGTGAGTGCCAATGAGAAATCCAAATTTGTTCGAATTCGAGCGAGTGCCTTTCATTCGCTTACGTTTACTTTCTCAAATCAGAAATAGGCTATTAAAACATAAAACTTAACTTCATATATATGTATAAGATATCGCACTTGATCAACAAGAAGGTATTAACTCGAAATTTTAATTTTTTCACTTTTCTCCAAAACTTGCATTCTAATATTCATATTTAGCTGCTGTAAAAATTTCACATTGTTTTGTCTATGTTTCGCTAATGAAACGGATGATTTAAAATCTATTTTTCATATACCTTTGATGTAAAATCAAAAAGTATTTTGCTTCTTATTGATCAAGTGCGATATGTATGTACTAAAAGTCTGCGCAAAACCACTGGTTGCTGCAGTGTATATGAAAATACTGTATAAAATTTGATTATTGCAAACTACACTATGTATATAAAAAATCTAAGCGAGCGCACACAATAACAATACAACAAAAAAAATAAAGTGTGTTTGTTTTGTGTATACATGTATACATGTCACAACTGTGTTCAACTTGTTACTTATCAGCTATGTTCGCTCATTGTTTATTATTGTTGTTGGCACACATTGTGTGTGTCATGCAAAACAAGAAGTAAGTGCACTGAAGTATTTGCTAAAAAATAAAATGTCTTAAATAGCATTCAAGACAACATTTGCAATGGTTTAGTATGTACATATGAATGTGTGGACAAGGTGGACAAACAAAATATCAAAATTACTATAAAGTAAGTATTTTGGTTTAATATCAACAGTTGGTCGAGAATTACTCGTATTTCGATTCGAAAGGAAAGGAATATTTCTATTCGAATCGCAATTCTTCTGATTTCAATGCTATTCATTTGTACTTATAAGCGCATAAAATCGAAATATGTATATATAACAATTAAATGACAAAAAAATAATATTAAAATAATCTTTAAAAATATAAAGTAAAGCTTAAATGCTGTAGAGGGTATCTATTTTTTTCTGTTGTTTTTATGAAACAACATATTGAAAATGTTCTATCACTCAATGTACTTGTTGTCCACACGAGTATATTATCAAAGTATTGTATAATCTGTCAAGTTTTACATTTTTTTTTGACATTTTGATATTTATATGAAATCATTAAAATGCTCTCATGACATTTTATGTTGCATTTTTGGATTTTGCATATTTTTAATTGTATTTTAGAGATGGGCATTGCTCACGTGATTAGCGTGTATCATGCGTGATCATGTATGATCGTGAGCAGTTTTTTATTTCAATCACGTGAGCGTGAGTGTAGAAAAACTTAACGTGAGTGAGTGTGTATGAGTAGATTTTTTGTGTGATTGTTTCGTGATTTTTTCGATTTTGGAATTTTTTTAATATTTTTAATAGGATTTTAAATTTTTTGATGAAGACATAAAATGTTGTGCTGGTATGTATTAATGTACTGATGTGAATGAACGAGTCAAAGTAGCAGTATAAGTCCGAGTTTCGACTGGCGAACATTTGGAAGAAAAACATCTGCAATTCTTTTTAATTTTTCATTCGCGTTCACACAGACGAACAAGCATACAAATTTTAAGTTTTTGGAAAAAATCTAAAGACCTTCCAACTCTGTAAAAATTAGCTAAACAACAAGCGAAGGAGTTTTTTTTAACGCCAAGAAGAATACTTGAAGAGATGTGAAACAGACTTCTCAGGAAAAATGTTGACAAAATTTTATTTCTGCATAAATCTATTTATATATTATCTATTAACATTTTATATATTGAAACGATTAATTTTGGCTCAAGTTCAAACCCGAATTTACCCATTTATTTATTCTAATTTTTTTATTTTTAATTTTTATTAGAAAATTTTTTGGATAAATTCATTATTATTTTTATTAAGAGAGTACTATATATATAGAACAATTTTTATTCTTCATCATGTTAGCAGAACGGATCAGTACTGATTTCGAGGTCGCTACACCATCTCATCAGCGTTCTTTGTTCAATTTTACCACTTTTGACGGTGGATACTAGTGATCAGGAATATCAACTATTTAACCGTATTATTTAACAAATTAGGATACGAAAAGTACAAACTTATTCATTTTCACATGTCAAATCAATTTCGGTTAGTACGAAATCCCATCTATGATGAATAACTACTCTATATATTTCAGTCTCTCTTGCTTATTCAGCGCCATTGGCTGCTGAGAAATAAGCGGTACTTAATCATGTTGTTAGGTTTCTGTCATTTGTAGTTGAATTTCTTTTTTAGTATTCAACCAACTATGACCAAGTAAACATGTAGATTTTTGACGCGTGCCATCGTTATTTATTATTAATGTTTATAAGTAATTAGTCGAACTTTTTATTAATATTTTATAATTATTAATATTTTATTGAAACGATTAATTTTGGCTCAAGTTCAAACCCGAATTTACCCATTTATTTATTCTAATTTTTTTATTTTTAATTTTTATTAGAAAATTTTTTGGATAAATTCATTATTATTTTTATTAAGAGAGTACTATATATATAGAACAATTTTTATTCTTCATCATGTTAGCAGAACGGATCAGTACTGATTTCGAGGTCGCTACACCATCTCATCAGCGTTCTTTGTTCAATTTTACCACTTTTGACGGTGGATACTAGTGATCAGGAATATCAACTATTTAACCGTATTATTTAACAAATTAGGATACGAAAAGTACAAACTTATTCATTTTCACATGTCAAATCAATTTCGGTTAGTACGAAATCCCATCTATGATGAATAACTACTCTATATATTTCAGTCTCTCTTGCTTATTCAGCGCCATTTCGTTTCTTTTGAATTATTGATTTTAAATCTTATTCGCATCACTTTGAGCACTTCACAATATAATTACCTGCCTATAAAAATGAATTTGCAAAATGCTTTTACTCGGTAACAGTTATAAGGGAGTGTCCCACAGCCCCATAAAACAGTTTTTATTTATTTGCGCTCTATACAAAATTATTTGTTAGAAATATATATGTGAATACCTGATTAAATTAATTTTTAAAAGCATTAATCACAAAAATTAGATTGAAATATTAAACGTCGGCAAAAAATGTGTCATCCCAGCTACCGGACTACTCACTATTTAACAAATAAAAACATACGTATAAATATACATATCCATATATGGGTTGCATACAATTTTTCTCAGAACCGTTTTGAAGCTTCGTGAGATAACATGGAAACAGCTTATACAAGATCATAGTTATTCCAAATATAAAGGAATCTGATGCTAGACCCATTGACTAGATGGGGCATATATTAATGATTTCGAGAGGGAGGTTGTTGTAAAAAAAATTCCCACTTGATTTCTTATATTAAATTACACCTAAAACTATCAATAACTCAATCTTTCAATTCAATAACACGTTTAATAATTTTGGCCAGCTTTTCAGACCAAATACTCCACTGTGCGACGATCATTTATTCATCCTTGGTCTACGATGGATGTATAACTCTAATATAAAATAGAAAGCAAAATGTCAACAAAATAAAAAAACACTTTTTACAGAGTTTGATGTCCGTTGCACACCACAAGACTAATTGAATTCGATCTAAAAAAAATACTTGGAAAATCAGCAGAAAACATTCGTCTATGTTTTAATATAGTTAAAACTAATTTTATTGGAAAAATATACAAATCGAAAACTAATCGACTGAGTTGGTTTTTTAATTATAAACAACTGGACTGACTATTCGACATTAGAAAAATTCACATTTTGAAAAAACCGACAACCGTATTGTATTAAAAAAACCCGGTTGAAAGGCCGAGCCGATTACCCTAGTACATGCTTACATACTTATGTGCAAGAATGGAGTGCGTGACATCTTTATTGTACATAATTACTATGCGCACAGAAAAATATAAATTTGAAAAGGAGGGCAGTTCCTATCCAAAAAGTTCGGCTGTTACAAATACTGTGATCAAGTGAAGACAAAATTCTTCTCATGGTATTATCAAAAAAGTGGACCAGAGATGGTAAAAAATAAACACATATTTCAAGTAAAATATTTCCATACATGATTTTATTCCTCAACTAAGAGAATTTACGTGTAATTTTTTTAAATCAAAATCAAAAATTTTTTTAAACACAAAATAATATTATTATATTATATTAAATTTAAAACACTAGGTGCTCTACTTTGGAGCCATCTCACGAGCACCACAAAATTAAAACATAGCTCACCTATACTTTCTTTAAAGACAAACGAAATTTTATTAAATTCGATTATTTTTTCATTTATGTCCCACTGTGCAATATATCTCGTAGCTAAGTGCAACCACTAAAATGTCTCATCACTATTTAACATTTTTTCTTTAAAAATATGAAGGTATTAAAATTTACCACTATTTCTTCAAAATAAATGAAAATCAAATTGTTTAGTTTAAAAGTGCGGCGATTTTAAATATAATCCAACAGGGGCTCTTTTCCTAAAAGTATATTTCTTTGTAACAGAGCTGTAAATATATCATTCATTTTTGATTTTAATTTTGAATTGCTTCTTTTCACAACAAAAAAGAATTGAATGAAATTTGCATCGATTCAAACGAATTAGGCAGAAATTAATTGCAATTCATTTCCTAATTCAAACGAATTTGTCAAATGAATTGCAATTCTTTTCCAATTCAAATAAATTTGTCAAAGTGAATTTCAATTAATTTCTAATTCAAATGAATTTGTCAAAGTTGAAATTCATTTCCAATTTATTTGAATTGAATTGATTTTGAATTAATTCAAATGAATTGAACAATGCATTTGAATTCAAAAATGAGTTGCAATCAATCAAATTCATGAGCAGATCTATGGGGAATGAAAAATTGAAATGTCTCCTACCAAAATGAAAAAATTCAGTACAAAAATTTAAAAGATTTGGAGTTTATTTCTTCAAGAACAGACTTTTATTTTGATATATGCTATTATTTTAATTACAAAATAAGGCTAATTAGATTTAATTAGAATGCACCATTCACCTTCAACAACAATAACTTTTCAAAATTATCATCTGAAAGAGATCCTCGTTTAGGGATCTTCCACAATATACAAATATGCGATTATATAAACAAAAAATGTTAAACACACATTTAATAATGCTATCACACTATTTTATAAAAATAAAAAATTAAGTTTCTTTTAGCAAATAAACAAAATTGTCCCATTTTGATAGGATTTTCGCCGATACCTAATAATTCAATGCATATTCTGCCTATATCATGGGAATTTCAAATCTAAGAATTTGTGGCGTGATGAAAACCCTAGTGATGAATAACCTATTTGGCGAAGATCTTTTGGTATGCAAAGAGTGTGGCAACTCTAAAAGACACACCTTAGCTTTTGACATATACTCACTTGACAATCGTATATTAAAAAAAGGACTAGAAATTTCAAACACATATAAAAAGAGATTCTTAACATATTGAACAAATAAAAATACTTAAAATAAATAAACGAACAAACACTTAATCTAAAAGAATAAAATCTATTTTTATTAGTTACACCGTTTGCAAGAAAAGGTAACTAAAAATTTGTTGTCGTTGGACTAAACTAGGTGATATACAAAACGAGAGTAATGCTTGCTGTGTTTTACATAAAAAAATAATTGAATAAGAAAACGCCAGTTTGAGTGGGAAATGAATTACTAATTTTTTTTATCTAATGCATTTGAATTAATTCAAAATCAATTCGGTTGAAGATTTCTTTCACAAACCAGTGGAAGTTCTCATGAACCAGTTGCCAATGTATCAATTAAAACAACTTTGTTCAATTCAATATAAATTTCTTTTACAGAAATAGCGTTTAAGTCAAAAGTGACAGTTCAATAATTCTACCAGTTATAAAAAGTGTGAATACCCAAACGTTTTTGCAAATTTTTAATGAACTTTACTGCATTTTACTAAATTGCGTTCGTTTTCTCAAGTTACAGTAAATGAGAATACAAATTGAGAGCGTAAAGTAACAGTTCATGGCTGAGAATTTACAAATTTCTTGTAGTAAAATTTAGTAAAACAGAAACACATATGATTCAAAAGGTAAACCAGCAAAAGTAAGAAATTAAAAAGTATACAATTTATGAAAAATTATTATTTAAAAAAAGAAAATCTGAAATAATAAAATTTTGAATGAATTTCCGTCATCCCACGTCAAATTTGGTTGATAAACAGACCGGTTTCGGCTATGTGCCATCTCAGTTACTGAGAGAACACTGAAGATGGCACATAGCCGAAACCGGTCTGTTTATCAACCAAATTTGACGTGGGATGACGGAAATTCATTCCAAATTGCATCAAACCCCGTCGGAAGAAAAACACAACACTTAAATAATAAAATAATAAAAAATTAATAATTATTTTTTAACTATTCGTTCGTTAAACATTTACATAGTTATATGCCTTTTAAAAGGAAACATATGTTGTAGAAGCCATTTACAGCCATTTTCGTTGTTATTTTCTGATTCTTTGGAGTTGGGAAAGTGTTAAGTATATACTTAGTAATGTACTTGTTATATGTGCTCATACGCTATTATTTTTTTATTGCATATTTAGAATCTCGATCATTGATTTTATGTCTGGTTAAAATTTCGTCAAATTCTACTTCCACAAAGTGGGTCAAAATGTCGTTGGAAAAATTAGTGTAAGATTTCTTGTTCAAAAATTTCCTTCAATAAGTGCTATTTTACTTGAAATTACCACTCCAAAGTTGTTAAAAGAATAATAGTGTATACGCATTATACTCCATTTTAGTCTGTAGAAATAAATACAATTTATGAAAACTTTAACTCATGCAAGAGCTTATAATAATATACACTATTGTTTGAGAAATAGTTTCATTCCGACCATTTCTATACCCCACATAAGCTGTTTTATTTTCAATACAAATTCGAAAGTTTTATCGACAATTGACAAGAATAGTAGCCTATGCGATGTTTACGTTCTTTTGACAACATGAATGCCAAGGAAATATTGAAGTCATTTGACATTTCAGTTTGCAAATTTAGTTCGCAGAGAAAGTTTTTTCGTTAAAAATATGGATTTGAAACGTCTGAGTGAGTATCTTCTATTACATAATGTAAGTGAAGTGAGAAAGGTAAATATCAACAGGCTGTGACACGAAACCACCAGTAGTTGTGGAAATTGCTCCAAAGACTGATGGGTCTGATTTCGCTGTGGGATCGTCGGACATAGAGATACCTGGAACAGATGATGAGAATGGTACAGACTTCTCTGCAGGATCGTCGGACGATTATGTCCCCGATTTGGATGATGATGCACAGGCTTCAGCAGATGAATTAGATAATTCAGTGATAAAGACAGCAGATGTAGTTTTGGCAGAAATCGCAGACTGTGGTGATACTTATATAAATAACAAGAATGAAAATATTGTTTGGGTCTAGCCACGCCTAGCTGTGATTTATTTCCGATCAATAGATTGAAAGTCAGAAATGGGTGCAGTAAAAAAGGAAGTATCATCGCAACAAAAGGGAACCCGTATGTCACTAAGAGTGGTCAAAGAGTTGAAGAACGTGTTCAGAAACCCGTTGACTGTAAGTGCCGCTATAATTGCCCAGAAAACTTCTCAGAAGAAGAGCGCATGGAGATCAATGCAGATTATTGGAATTTAGGCGACTATTCGAAGCACCGACTGTTCCTAGCAAATTGCGTGGAAATTGAGAAGTGCAAAAGGACGTTGACAATCGGATCACGACTGGCGAACACATTTAATTATACTCTCAAAGCCAAATAGTTTTTTTTTTAATACTTTGAACTTGTCAGACGGCGCAATATCTGTGTTAGCCAAGAAGATGTGCAAAAATTAACTTACTGATCAGAGGGGTCAACATGGGCACCAGAGAAAATTAGACACATAGACAGTTGCGCTTATCAAAAAGCACATCGAGTCATTTCCAGCCATCGAAAGCCATTACACTCGAGCAAAAAGTCAACGACTTTATCTTGCCTCCGACTTAACAATATCAAAACTCTACGATTTATTCAAAGAACCCCACCCGGACGCTATCATTAAAGAAAACGTTTATCGCCGGATATTTTGCAATAATTATAATTATTCTCTCCACCATCTAAAAATGGACCTGCTTAACATGCGAGAGGTACAAAAACGCTGAGGACAAAGACACCATTCAGAAATCCTATGCTGAACACATCTTAAATAAGACAAAGGCAAGAACTAACAAGCAAACTGACAAAGAATCAGCTAAAAGTAACAGTAATTTAAAAGTGTTTACTTTTTACCTCCAGTCAGTGTTAACGACTCCTTGTAGCAACGTAAGCACGATGTATTACAGTCGAAAGTTCGCGACGTACAATAACACATTTTGCGACATTGCCAGTGGAGAAGGTTACTGATTTCTATGGGATGAAAATCAGAGTCAACGAGGATCGGACGAAATTGGGACCACAATTTGGAAAATGATGAACTCGTTAGACGAATCGGTAACCGATGTTATTCCATAATCAGACTGCTGTGGGCGACAGAACAGAAACAGGTTCATTGCTACACTATTGATTTATATCAACAATACTTTGAAGCTAAATTCGATAACAATTAAGTATCTCCAAAGCGGACACACGCAAATGGAGGCAGATTCGATGCACTCTGCAATAGAACGTGCGAAGAGGCGTATATGCGTCTATTCGCCGGGAGAATGGCCAACTATAATGAGACTGGTAAGACTGAAAGACCCAGATGCTGTAGAGAGGCTTTAATACAGTGATATGATTGATCTCAAAGCCATGTTTTCGAGGTTAGGCCATAGCCTTAAGAAAAATATAAAAAATTACTCGGTTCATTGGCTTAATCTTAAGTTCCTCCAAGTGAACAAAAAACAACGAAAACAATTATTATACAAGGAGGAATGGGATGGAGACTTGAAAGTAATTGATATTGGAGGAACGCGAAAAACCAAAAAAGTGATCAACTTTTTGTTTACTGGAAAATACAATAAAGAGCTGCCAATTTGTAATCGAAAGCTGCATGGTCTCCAAAATTTGTGCAAAAAGAATGTAATTCCTGGTGGCTCGCAGTCATTTTTTTTAACTTACAAGCTGGAAAGAAGCGAAATTGTCTAGATGAGCCAGATGTAGAAGAGGAAGAGAAAGAAGACGAATGAATTTCCAGTTATTTTTGATTTACGCAATGTATGAAACTATGAATTAATCACTGTTTTAAAAATTAAAAAAAAATTATTGAATAAAACAGCGTATACCATACAAAATAAAATAGTGTATCCGATACATCATACGAATTCCTTAAAAAATAAAATAGCCTATATGGAGGACTTACGCTTTGAATGACATATTTATGGTATGCGTAGAATAAAAAAATTGGTAAATTTAAAGACAAGAAACGGTATTATGTATTCGTCGAAAAATCCAATATGAAGAATTTTTATTTACTGCGATATTGAGGTTTTAATACACATCCGATTTCACAAAAACTTTAAACTCGATTTTCTCAAAACCCCATAAAAATGATACGCTATTGTTATATTGAGGGGACGAAATAATCACATGCTTTTATATAAATTTAATCATACACAAATTAGGAAAATCAAATAAAATGAAAATAAACACATGGAAAAGATTACAGAAAATAAATTGTTTATATTTTCTTAAAACGTTGGTGTTATAATAAATATTGCACCGATTACCAACAAGAAAAACAGTTGAGTAGAGTTAAAAGTAAATATATATCAACACTACATTTACTTGCAAGCAGCTGTTTCCTTAATCTTACTAATTTTTAAAATTTTTCCGTTAACGTACTTTTTTGGGCAACTGCTTTTTTTAGAGTAAATTTTTCAGTTTAGTCAGTAACGACTCATTTACTGCACTTTACTGTAAAAGTACTCGAACGCAGCTAAAGTTGTATGCATTTGGGTTGCTAGAGTTGCATAATTAGTTCAACAAATTTAATTCAAATGAATTGCAATTCACTTTGAGAAATTCATTTGAATTAGAAATGAATTGCAATTCACTTTGGCAAATTCATTTCTGCCTAATTCGTTTAAATTGATACAAAATTTATTCAGTTCATTTTTCGCGTGAAAAGAATTAATTCAAAATTTGCTAATTCAGTGCATGAATGATTCGCGAATTAATTCACAAATGAATGATTCATTTACAGCTGTACTTTGTAGTAATACATTTCAAATCTACCCAAATTTCAAATCTCTTTGCAAAGCAAATATGTGAAGGTTTTTTATATGTATTTTCTTTAAAAATAAATAAAAATTAAAAAGACTAGTATTATAAAAAATTCCTCTGTGCTACAAAAATCATTTTCCTGTTCTTCCTTAATTTAATAAAATTTTCGGATCAACCAGTTTGTTCCGATTTTTGTAAAGCAATAAAGTCCTTTATAGTAATTTAAGCAATTTAATTATATATTTTTATAATTCAATGTAAAATGTAAATAATTATGAATTAGGTTCCGGTGTCTAGTACAGTAGTTTTGATTAGCTGCCTTTTGGTTAAGAGCCTTTTTGACTTAACTGCATAAAATTAATAATTTCCGTCACTATTTTCTAAAATCCAACCCGAATTCCTTTTTTTAAATGCTCTTTTTACACCTGCACATTTAGCTGCGTTTTGCCTTAACTGCCCAAAAATATATATTTTCTGTAATTATTATTGCTAAACCTAGTTTAAGTGCATTTTATATATGTATGTACATGCATATTTACCATATTTTTTGGAAGTTGTAAAATATTTTCAATTAAAAAATCAAAGTACACATTAAAAAAATATTGTGGCTACTTTTTCACATAAACATCTATCTTAAGCCATTTATAATTTTAAAAACAAGTCACACAAATCGCAACCTGTCATCCATCATGCATATACATATGTATGTATTTTGTTTGCATGAACATACAAACATACATTTAAGATAACAGCATTTTTGACTTATCTGCACAAAAAATAGTGCAAAGTTGATTGTACAGCTGAAGCAAAATTACTGTAGATGGCAACAGCCTTCTTCATTCAAATTTAATGTTACATATGTACATACATACATATATAAATTTTTTGTGCATTACAGTGCCTGAACAGTAATATAAGTACATATTTGTTCTCTTTTAATAATTGATCATGCAATTACTTTTGGACTATGGTTGTTTCGTTGGAGAGAAATTACGCAGTAAATAATTGTTACTAAAATTTTTCACTTAGCAATATATGTGTGTACATATGTACATACATATGTATTTCTAACGTTGATTTTTTGTATGAAAACAATTTTAAAAAGCCAAAAATTTTAGGCATTTATCTTACATAAATGTGCTGCTGCAGAAAGAACACAAAAAAGGAAGTTATATGGGATTTTGAAGAATATTGACAGAAATTATTGATTTTGTGCAGTTAAATCAAAGAGCTCTTAAACAGCAGCTAAATCAAAACGGCTGTAATTGATTTTTGCGCTTAAAGTTTTGCTTAACCTACATGAAAACCAACTTATCATTTTGAAAAAAATTGACGAAAGAAGTCACAATCACAAAAATTCGTGCCCACGAAATACCAAATTTAAAAAAATAATTTATATGGAAAAAAATACGTTAAAGCAAAAAAAATTTCCACTCACCGTCTCACGGACGTACCCCCACGTGATGGAAACAGAAAATTAATCACGATCACGCATTATTGGTTCTAATCTCTATTTCATAGTATAAGCTGATTTCATAAACACAGCTTTCAAAGCAACACTGGAAGCATGAGTTTATAATGCATTCTAGTGTTGCTTTGCAAACTGCGTTTATGAAGTCAGCCGTAAATTATGAATTTCGTAACAAACTTGTTACACTTTCTTGCCTATAGTGCATTATGAATATACATATTAACATACCCTTATTAGCACTTATATAATTTTTCACACATCCAAAAAGTGTTTCAACGTCTTTATCAAAAAGCCAATTCTCTTCGAAATGATTTGAAAATTAAGAAAAGATTTAATAATAAAGAAATTCTCCCAAAATTGATTAAAAATATCGCCAACTATTACATAAATCTGTTAGTCTAATGATTAAAATGTTCCAATATTATCTTCATATTGAAAGTAATTTAAAGCTACCAAAAATTCTTAAAAAAAGATCGAACTTTTTCAAATAAAAAGTAAAAGTAATAAAAATAACTAAAATGTATAAAAAATTAAAAAAAAATTATTAATAAATGGTTGGTCAGGATTTGAAACCGTACCTTCTTACCCGGTGGCACGGTTTCGAGTCCTGAACACAACACAATGCTATTTTTTTAGGATTTTCGATATATTTTAGTTGTTTTTATGACTTTTACTTTTTATTTGAAAAAGGTTGTTCCACAATTTATTTAAAAAACCAGGCACAATCTCATTTAATTTCTTTTTTTTAATTTTTGCGTTTTTTCCAATTTTATGAACGATAAAAGGTTTATTTTTCAAAAATATCCAATATGTTATCAGATAGGATTTTGTACAGTGATCAAAAATTATATAATGAATTCAGTAAGCAAAAATAAAAATAACTTGACGGTGTAAGAAAAAATTTTAAATTATAAAATATAACAACATATTTTAACTCATTATTTTAATTTAATTTTTTCTTTGAAACTCGTATGATGTACGTATGTATGTAAACTAGTGGTATTCTGATAGTTATATTTTTTAAATTTTGTTAACTTTTCCATTTACTTATCTGTATTGCGGTTGGACCAGACGATAAAGGTTCTGGTTCAATATAACCTGTATATTTCTGATATAGAAACACAATCGAATTTCAACCACAATTGATTTAAAAAATACGAATTCGGTAATTCATATTCAGCCTGCTGAGAAAACAGACGAATTTAATTAAAAACATTTTTGATTTAAATCTTCTTCTGCGTTTACTAAGTAAGACAGAGAACTAAATATGAAAAATTACGATAAAATCGAAAACAGAAAGCAATTTGCTCTCAAATCCAACCCATAATTCGGCTTATTTTCGTAATATTTTACCATTAATTCGCGTCCAATTCCGTAGTGCGTGCTATCGACGTGCGATATTCAGCAAAACTATGATTTTTTAGGTGTTTTTAATGAATGTAAGACGAGTTTATTTTATATGAATATGAAGAAATCAATTTTTTATCTCCTAAGATCTTAACTTATCATTTTGTATGTGTTGAATTGGGGAAAATACGAAAATATGCACAAAAAAATAAATAAAAATGTATGGATATACTATTTTTGGAAATAAGAACTGATTGTTTGAAAAATATTTGATGAATTACGAACTATTCTTAGAATACATTTTAATTAAGCCCACATTAAATTAATCAATGGATAATGCAATCTAGAAGCTAAATAAAAATTTGTGGAAAGTAGGTACTTGCAACACTTTTATTCAAAAAACAAATGCATTTTAAATTTTTTTCAATTTTTTAGTTTCTTTGCTAATTACATTTTGGAGCTTGATATCAAATTAAATTCTTACATCAAACTTTGTTTTTATTTTATAGAAGAATGGCAATTAATTAAAGTGCTTTTGAAGATTAACTCTCTGATGAAAGAAACATTTCTTATCAAATTCTAGCCGGGAAGAGGTTTTTCTGCTTTGTTATGTGTTACTTAGTATCCAAACAACAATTTGATTGTCAAAAGATTTTTTATCACGTGTTGTGTTTTTCTTCCGACGGGATTTGATGCAATTTGGAATGAATTTCCGTCATCCCAGTTACTGGGAGAACACTGAAGATGGCACATAGCCGAAACCGGTCTGTTTATCAACCAAATTTGACGTGGGATGACGGAAATTCATTCCAAATTTTTTATCACATTGTTCAAATACAATAATAATACCAGGTTCTAATATACTGCAGGTACGCTCTGCACCTGAATATAGAAAATAATTAAAATTACACAAGTATAAAACAGGATGTAAGCATCAATTTTGCCTTTCTTCTGAAATCACAAATAGTCATAAAAAATGAAATATTAATACATTTTCAAAACAAAACTAAAATTCAATTTCATTGATTTTGTATATTTACTCGTACATAGTGTCTTGACGATCCATTACATTTCTTTAAAAAAATAATAATAATAAATAATTATGGTTATTTATATACGAAAAGAAAATATAAGCGATAAAAAATACTGCATAATATTATAATAATAAACGTACAAAAATAAGTTTGAAGAAAGAAACAAAAACAAAACAACATATCATTGCTTTTCGATTGTTTAAATATACACATGTATACACACAATGTGTACATGTGCCCATGAACGCATTTCAGTATGTATGGTGATATGTGTGTGACAAAAAGGGAAGATTTACACCAACCACACCAATTTCAATCAAGAATTTGAAATTTTAGTATTTTATAATAAATAAGATATATTATGTTCTTAAACGCGTAAACTACTGTGAAAAATACAACTGTTCTGTGGTGTACAAGAAGCGGTTGTGACTACCAACCAGTAGGTTGTGTGATTGAATTCCCACGCAAGTTTTTCAAAAAAAATTTTAAAGTAAAATTTTTTCGAATGCCATTTTTTGCTCATATTTTAGTCGTTAATGAACCGACTTCAATTATTTTCAGTCTAAACCTTCGTAGAACTCCATACAAGAGATCTGCTTCATAAAATTGACCGTAGGACAGTTGGGGTCATAAAAAACAACAGAATAGGAAATATAACAAAAAAAAGTCTTTTGGCTATATCTCATTAATTATTGCACCGAGTTTTGTTATTTTCAAACCGAACAAATTTATGAAAAATTCCAAGAGAATGGTATAAAATTTATTTCTCTATGTTGTGTTTTGGCCTTAATTCTAAATACACCAAAATGTAGCAGACGGACATCGCTCATTCGACTTTTCTATCTATAAGGACAGAATATATATACTTTATGGGGTCTTAAATGAATAATGAAGAAATTACATATGGAATGACAAACCTATGTATCCCCGTTCCAAATTTTTTGGTGAAGGGTATAAAAATGCATATTTCACTTCTAATTTTCTTAAAATCTGGGACTATAGCTTAGTAATGCCATTAAATTAAAAGAAAAGCTAATTTAAATTTCATTAAATAATTGTTAAAAATTGTAACGAAAAAAAGAGAACAAAAACCTAATTAATTTAATTGTAAAATATATTAAATTTTAAAATTTTTCATTAAAAAGAAAAAAAATATGTATATTATTAATACCTAATTCTAATCAATTGTAAAACAATTTATTTAAACATATTTCAACAAATTTTAAGTTTTCTACTTTGTGCATTATTTAAAAAATCTCTACATCTTCTAATTAATCAACAACAAAGTTGCCATAGTAGTAGGGAATTGTATGTCTGGCAACCATTAAAATTCTCAAATTTCAGCAATTAAAATTTTAATTGCAAATTGTGTGTTAATGGGTTTGGCGGCATGCTTTGATTAGTGTGTGTGTGTGTGTGAATGTGCGGGCGAAATATTTTTTTGTTTACATTTTGTGTGTGTTTATTTAAGGGATATTGATTTCAGTTGTTGTGAATTTGTTGTGTCTGTCCGTTAGAATTGATTTGAGCTGGTGTGTGGTTTGCTTGTTTGTCTGTCCGTTAGAATTGATCTGAGTTGTTGGTTTAGTTTACTTGTTGTGTCTGTCCGTGGGAATTTCTGTCTGTCTGTTCGTTGAATTTATGGGTAATTAAAATTTAAAAATTTTGGTAATTAACACTATGTTTAATGGGGTAATAAGGAATAATGAGTTTTTTGTCTGTCCATTACGTCCGTCCTTTTGTGTGGGTGTGTTGATTCCACCCGATCATATGGACATAATTTTGTTGATGATGGGGAGGAGGATGGTTAAGTTTTCTTGTTTGCATTTATTTAGTGTATGTGTGTGTGTGTTGTTCTTTATACATACATTTTATTTTTAAGCATGTTTGTCTTTTCGACCGTCCGTTCTTCCAACTGGTCGTCTTTTTTCAACTGTATGTCTTTTCAAGCGTCCGTCGTTTGGTGGACAGTGTGTATACATACATACATTCGTTATATGGATATTTGAGTATGCGTAGGGAGATGTTAAATTCTTTTAGATATTTGCGTGCGCAATCGTATTCATATTTCGTTAGCTGTTTTGTTTACATTAGTTTTTTGTCAAGTACAGGATACTAAACAAAAAAATTGTGTGGATATATAATTTAAGAAATTATATACATATTTGTTTTGTGTATGCTTCTGCTTGAGATCACAATTTTTTCTTAAAGTTTTGCTTGATATACTTACATAAACTTTTTGTCAACTAGAAACTTTTTTTGTGGCAAATATTCGCATAATCGTTTGAATTTCTGGTTGTGTTGCTAAGGATAAAAGATGTGGTTTGTATTTGAAATAAAAAACACTTGTATAATTTTTTATGTTTGTATTTATTTATTGTTTAATATATGTATGATAGAATTTTACAATAATTCATGTATTTTTAAATGAAAATATTGTAAAAAGGGATAGTTCATTTTAAGCAAGATTTTTCTTTTGTTAGTAAAAGAGCATTTCTTAATGCGCAAACACCAAATGTGTGATAATTACAATAGAAACACTCGGGATATTTAATTTCCATTTGCTTAAAGTTGATGCAGCCAAAGTCCTCTATGTTAAAAACTCTTTTTCGGAGTATTTTTTCTAGCCATTGTCTCTTTTCTTCTCCTTTAACATATATTTTAGAATAGCGTACATTAGCTTTTCTGTGTAAACACTTTTAAATGAAACTGGTCCATCGTCCCAGTATAGGTGATGATAGTTTTTTGTTAACCAATTTGCTTCTCTCTGCTTTTTTTCTGACAAACATTGGAAATCGTATGGAGGTTTTATTATGAAATTAATGTAATCATTATTGTTGAAAACTAATCGTTTGAATTTCTGGTTGTGATGCTAAGTACAAAAGATGTGGTTTATATTTAAAATAAAAAACACTTGTATAATTTTTTATGCTTTTATTTTTGCTAAATAAACTTAATTAATTAATTACAAAATTTTTTATGTATGTGGGTTAGCAGCGGTTTCAACTGCCTTAGTTGCTTCGTCTAAAATGGTATCGTCTGAATTTTCAAACAACGCCAGAAATATTGGAACATCAATTGGTGGAAGGATTTGCACGTTAATTATTTCAATGGGTGATTTGATTGATGACTGCATTATTCCTTGGGTATTAATACTTAGAAATTCATCATCACCACCTTCGAGAAGGCTTACATATGATGGTTGTTCCGCTCCATCTGTTGTTATTTCTGCTTCATATGTTGGCTGGGAATCTATACTTAGGAACAGTTCCTCATCACTCTCTAGAAGTTGTTCGTATTGCTCCATTATGTAGGCTTTAGCACGCACTTTCCGGTAGGGATTTTTTATGCATGCTTTAGCATGCTTCTACTTGACCTCAATATTTGCTAGCAATTAAATTTTTGTAACGGACAAATTCTTTCGCAGCTAAATTTTTGCAACGTAGGGATTTTTAATGCATGCTTTAGCATGCTTCTACTTGACCTCAATATTTGCTAGCAATTAAATTTTTGTAACGGACAAATTCTTTCGAGGCTAAATTTTTAAACGTAGGTATTTTTTATACATGCTTTAGCATGCTTCTGCTTTTTGTCGTTGATACACATGCAAAAATGTTTGTTTACATTAATTTTTTTGTAGCTTAGTGATTTGTTTTGCTAAAATTTTTTTTTATTTTTTCAAGCTATGGGTTTCTATTACCACAAATTGTAGCTTTGGCACTGAAGACTACTCATTGAAGTTATGTATACCACACCATACTTAAAATATTATTATATAAATCATAAACTTTTCTATCTTAAATTAGTGCAGTTTTGTATCTAAAAGTAACAAGTTGTTAATTCTTATTAAATTAGTTTTGATAAAAAATAAAATGAGTTCATCCATTTTCCGTTGTGTAGTGTATGCTAAGGAATACAAATACCAAAAGTCGTATTTGGAGCATTGCAAAAGTTATGCTCAACTACAAGACATTAAAATGCCAGTGTAATGTGCTCCACAGCCTCCAATATCTTTATATAACCCTATGGCTTAGAACAATCAGCAACAGCAATATCCGCTGTCCATTCAAGAGCTTCCGATGACTTCGTACTATCCTACGGCTTTGAACAATCAGTTTTCAGTACCCATACAAATTCCACAGAATCTTCCGATTCCCTATCAATATACATTACCAATGCAATGGCAGCAATATAATATGCCCAACTATTATCCCACAGTTTGGAATAATCAATTTACCTTGACGATGGAGAGTTTCAGGCAACCTCAACAACAACAATAACTATATAATGTTGTGCTTGACGACATGGAAATAAGTCAAATAACCCAACATGAGCAGCCTATTGACAGCAACAACATTATAGTTGATGAAGAAGAAATGGATGTTTTAAATTCTACCAGCGGTGAATATGATTCTTCTTTGAATGTGGAACAGGCTGAAGGCTTTGAACCAAAATATTATTTGATAAATAGTGCGTTCAAAAATAATATTGCTATCTATGGAATTCCCAACAAAAAAGATGATCTTCCATTTGAAGATTTTATTGTGGAAAATAAACCAATTTTCAAGGAATTACTTGAAAATAGTTTAGCTAAGCACAATATTTTAAAATTCAACATAACTCTTATTGGAGAGTATATAAAAATTGTGGGTGAAGAAATGGAATTGTGTCAGATTTCACACAGAGCAAAAATGGTTCTATTGTGCTTAGGAAGTAATATTGATGAGCTAATTTCAAATCAATTACAAAACATCCATAATCATATGTCAGAGTTCCAGGAAAGAGATTCTGGGTGGACGTTAATTAGAATTATTCGTGTTGAAATGAATATAAACAAAAGTTCACTTGTAAAAGGATCTCAATGGATAAGCTCAGCATACAAACTAGCTAAAAGGAGGGCCTGCATCAACATTGAAAACAATGATGATTATTGCTTTAAATGGGCTTTAGTCGCTGCATTGGATACTTCAATAATAAGAAATAAGGCACGTTGTATCTCATATAACATCGAAGACATTAGTGCCGATGTTATAACCTTACAAAATGGGGTTAAAATAGATTTCATAAATCTAAAATTTCCACTATGTCTTAAAAATATTCAAGAATTTGAGGGCAGGAATGATGATGTTAGTGTGAATGTGTTTGGGTATGATAGTGAGACTGATGAAATAATTGGACCATTTTATGTTACGCAAAAAGAAAAAACAAAGCATGTTAATTTATTGCTGTTGGAAGATGGAGACAATCACCATTATATATTTATAGAAAGCATAACAAGGTAAGTAAATATATATGAATAACCATATATTTACATAAATATTAATTTATTAATTTTCCAGACTTCTGAAAGCACAGACAACGAAGCACTGTAGCGAACTTTTATTTTGTAATAGCTGCCTACAATATACGCACAGTGAAAGGACTATAGAGCAACACAAAGCAGAATGCGGAAAAATTGTCGCAACGTTGCCTTCTGCTGTAAATTGTCTCTTCAAATTTAAGGATCATCAGCGGCAGATGGATGTTCCATTCGTGGCTTATGCTGACTTCGAATGCATACTTGAGGATATGCAAACAAATGTAAGTCACAAAACTAAAATTGTTAAGAGGCACATTCCCTGTGCCTTTAGTTATTACATCAAGTGTATAGGTAATGATAGGTTAGATAAATTTAAGATATATAGTGGTAAGGACGCGTCAGAGAAATTTGTTGATTGCATAATTGAAGATTGTGAGGATATTTACAATGAGTTTCTTAGAAGTAAGGAAGGAATGGATAGTTTATCCCCTTCGGAAGTATATAGTTTTCAAGACGCAATAAATTGTCACATAAGTGGCAAATTTCTCGGTAATGACCGCGTAAGAAATCATTGCCATATAAGTGGTAAATATCGATGTGCAGCTCACAATGTTTGCAATTTAAAGTTCCAAATTCCCAAATTCATCCCAATATATTTTCATAATTATTCATCTTATGACTCACACCTTTTTGTGAAAGAATTGGGTAAAAAGTCTGACAATATAAAAGTCCTTCCGCTGAACAAAGAACTGTACATTTCTCTATCTAGATTTACAAAAATGACTGACAATTTTAATCTTGAGCTCAGATTCTTAGACACTATACGCTTTATGGCCGATAGCTTAGAATCCTTAGCAAATAACCTTACAGACAATGACTTCTATACGGTAAGGGCGCACTTTAAAACAAAGACAGAGTTTGACCTTGTAAGAAAAAAGGGTGTGTTCCCCTATGACTATCTTGATTCTTTCCAAAAATTGGATGATAGTCAGCTTCCGCCAAGGGAAGATTTCTTTAGCACACTGAATAACAAGCAGTGCTCACTTAAAGACTACGAACATGCAACAAAGGTCTGGCATACCTTTAATTGCAAAACCCTGCGAGATTATATGGAATTGTATCTAAAAACGGATGTTCTTCTGCTAACAGATATATTCGAAAATTTTCGAAAAGTTTGCAAGGGAATTTATAATTTAGATCCGTGTCAGTACTACACTGCTCCAGGACTATCATGGGATGCCATGATAAAGCATACAAGTATAGAATTAGAGTTGCTGACAGACATAGACATGTATAATTTTTTTTAAAAAGGAATACGTGGTGGAATGGTACAGTGTAGTAAAAGATATTCCAGAGCAAATAACAAATATTTAGATGATTTCGATAAAGAAAAGCCTTCAGAATTTCTAGTATATTTAGATGCAAATAACCTTTACGGTTGGGCGATGTCTGAGTATCTTCCTTATGGAGGATTCAGATGGCTAGCAAGTGATGAGGTGAATATGGATCCAAAAAGCATAGATAATAACTAACAAGATGGCTATGTGTATGAGGTTACTTTAGAATATCCTTCTTATCTGCATGAATCACACAATGACCTTCCCTTCTGTGTTGAAAATAAAAAAGTTTTACAATCACACCATAAGAAATTAATTGCCGATTTTTCATCAAAAAATTCCTATATAATACATTATAGAGTTCTTAAACAATGTTTGGAATATGGTTTAATTCTAAAGAAAACTCATCGCATTCTCACTTTTAAACAATCTCCATGGCTAAAAGACTATATAGATTTAAATACTAAACATAGAGCTACAGCAAAAAATGCTTTTGAGACAAATTTCTTTAAATTGCTCAATAATGCCGTATACGGTAAAACAATGGAGAATGTAGAAAAAAGAAAAGATGTAAGAATTGCAACGAACTGGAATAGAATGAATCGAAATCATTTCGGAGCTCAAGACTGGATATCTAAATCAAATTTTCACAGCTTGTCTATATTTTCGGATGATATGGTTGCAGTTCAAATGAATAGAGTCAAGACATATTATAATAAGCCCATATACTTGGGATTTTGCGTGCTGGAGCTCTCTAAATGGAAAATGTATAATTTCCATTATGGATACATGCGACCAAAGTTTAAAGCAAAGTTATCTTTAAATTATATGGATACTGACTCCTTTATTTATACAATACAAACTGATGACTTTTATGCTGACATAAAATCTGAAATAGAACAATAATTTGACACTTCCGATTACCAAGAAGATAACGTATATGGTATTCCTCTTTTAAACAAAAAGGTGTTGGGTATGATGAAGGATGAGAATTGTGGAAAAGTAATGAAAGAATTTGTGGGACTTCGATCTAAAATTTATTCTTTTATATAGCTTAGCTTCTTATAGAAATTGTTTATTTAATAAGTCTATTGTTTATGATGATATGTTAACATTTAAGTCAAAGATTCATCAAATTTATACCAACATACTAAATAAGGTTGTCTTAAGTTATCAAGATGATAAAAGAAAAATACAAAGTAATGGTATAAATACGTATGCATGGTATCATTTTCAAATCGAGGAAACCAATCC
This sequence comes from Gymnocheta viridis, assembly GCA_956483585.1. Classification (NCBI taxonomy): domain Eukaryota; kingdom Metazoa; phylum Arthropoda; class Insecta; order Diptera; family Tachinidae; genus Gymnocheta; species Gymnocheta viridis. Next base: position 86,197,036 of record OY101441.1, read on the forward strand.
TGATTATGAACTTGACATGCTATTGTTGGAAATAGCTAAATTAGAAAAGGAAGAAGAAAAATAATGGTGAAATTGATATATACATATGTATATAAATGTAAGTTGTTTCTATCTATGTAAGGAAAATAACTAAATGTTTGGTTTTAAGAAAAATTGGTTTGTTATTTAAAATTAAATAATAGTAATAAAAATGTTATTAATAAATAAAAAACTAATACAATCTTGTTTTATTTTTCGCAATTTATTATCTATTGTTAAACAGGAACCAGAAAAATTTGCACTTTGTTTCCCAATTGGCTGTACTTAGCTGGATAAAAAAAATCTTGTCAAGTTTTTTGCTTATTTACATATGTCTGTATATTAATTTTTTATTTCAATTTCAAAATTTCAATTTATTTCAATTCAATAAAAATATAATTTATAATAGAATTCTATTATATTTAAAACAACTTTTTTTCTCAAATGAAAAATTGTGCATCGGCACGTGTCAGGCCCCTCCTCACATTCAGGATCATACCAGGGACAGCTTCTGAAGTGGGGTTCTTCATCCCCATCCTCACCATCGACTACTCCATAGTCCGTATTCTCGTCCAGCATGGACATGAAGCATTGTATTGCATTTTTATGCTCATAGAGCATTAAATTTTCACAGTTTAGTAAAAAATTTTGTATAATGTTTCTGATTTCACTCATTTTGTTCAAGTACTTTTTTGTTACTAACAATTGTCTGGAAATTCCTAAGCCTTATGTAGCTTCATCGCTCCAGTTTTTTATACTATATACACACATACATATATCGTAATACATATTTATTTATGTAGGAGTAAAGGATTGTTCTACTCATTCTTTTTGGTGGGAGAGCGATGAGCATATATGTACATTATTTCACTAATTTTCAGTTAGGCTTCTTGCAATCATCATCGCTGCTTTCAAGATCACTTTTCATCAAAGATTCACTGTGAAACGATCTCTAAAAATGGACTCGGCAAAAAATTTAACAAAAAAATTTAATTCCATGAACATCAAAAGCTTAACTCACATAAAAGATCTAGATACAGCAATTAAATATCCTATTCTAAATATAACACGGGTAACAACAAAATATGGACCAACACTAAAAGTTGAGTTGGAAAACAAGATAATGTTTCTACCTAGAAGATATAACGCTTTAACAGATGAAGAAATCAAGGATTTCTCGAGTGGATCATTTCGACTATGCAGAGAAGAAGAACAAAACTTAATTCTTGAGAGTGAGATGGATGAATTTTTAATTCCAAATGATCAATATCCTATTTGGCAATAAAATAAATTAATTCTGTGTAGTAAATTATAAATAAATAAAAAAAGGCGTTATAGAGATTTATAAAATATATGTGATTGTGTTTTTATTTAATCTTTTCAGTTATATCATAAAGAAATTTAAGACATAAGTGGCCACAGTTAAATGTATTAAAATTGTGATATTGATTATAGTTGTATTTTATATTTGTGCCCAGATATTTGAGTACTTCCGAAGGAGGTTGTAAGTTTCCAAAACTGTCGAAATATTCTTTCTCATTAATGTTTTTATAATATGCTACCCAATGTGTACCAGGTCCTGTTGATGTATCTAAATTGATTATTCCACATTCTATTTTCTTTGGTCGTTTTGGTAGTGAGTCTAACATGAAAACTCCTCTAAAATATGGAATTTTGATTGAAAAATTTTTCAAGTCGACTTCTGATAGTGGTTTATTAGGTAGCATTTCTAAGAGTTTTTTGTCTGCTCTTTATAAACTAAACCATAACCCTTTTTATATGGTTTTAGATAAAGTCCTTTCCCAACAGCTATCGATTCCATTGCTTTATTATGTCTGGCTGCTTCATCAAGTTGATTTTTTGCATTCTTTGTTGCAATTTACGGCCTTAGCTATAGCAGCACCTCCAGTGGCAAGACTTCCAATTGCACCCAGAGCAGTTAAAATCAGTATTAGGGGTAAAAAACCACCAATGTTCGGAACATTTATTATGCGTGGTATTATAGCTTGGGATTTTCTTCCTTTTAATGATTTGTTAATAGTTTTGCGAGCGATTCTAATGGCAGAGTTAATGTCAAGAGGTTTTTCCTTTTTTAATATTTTTGTTGCAGCTCTAATTGTCGTACTGAACAGTTTTTTCCCATCTGATTTGTTTTTTTTTAACATTTTCTTCTTCCTCACACCCATACCAAATTTTGTTTTAGCTTTCATTGCGTTAGTAATCATGTATGCTAATGATTTTTCTGCAAGACTGCTATCGTTTGACAAAACTCGTTTCCAAGCTTTATTTTCAAGAATTTTATCAGCTTGAATAAGCTATGTCGTGAGTTTTGCATGCAGAGTCCAATAAATTAATTCCTTATTTATTATGTCTGGCTGCTTCATCAAGTTGATTTTTTGCATTCTTTGTTGCATTTACGGCCTTAGCTATAGCAGCACCTCCAGTGGCAAGACTTCCAATTGCACCCAGAGCAGTTAAAATCGGTATTAGGGGTAAAAAACCACCAATGTTCGGAACATTTATTATGCGTGGTATTATAGCTTGGGATTTTCTTCCTTTTAATGATTTGTTAATAGTTTTGCGAGCGATTCTAATGGCAGAGTTAATGTCAAGAGGTTTTTCCTTTTTTAATATTTTTGTTACAGCTCTAATTGTCGTACTGAACAGTTTTTTCCCATCTGATTTGTTTTTTTTTAACATTTTCTTCTTCCTCACACCCATACCAAATTTTGTTTTAGCTTTCATTGCGTTAGTAATCATGTATGCAAATGATTTTTCTGCAAGACTGCTATCGTTTGACAAAACTCGTTTCCAAGCTTTATTTTCAAGAATTTTATCAGCTTGAATAAGCTATGTCGTGAGTTTTGCATGCAGAGTCCAATAAATTAATTCCTTGATCACCTCGATCTAAACGTTTTTGTAGTTGTGTTCCAGGTCCACAGTACTGATATCCAGGAAGATGTAGTTCAACAGGTAGAGAGTTTATTAAGCTATTCAATAAACCTGCTCCAACGAAGGTTTTTTTAATTTATTTTCTATAATAAAAGGTAACAACGTTGTATTGCATTTAGTTATAAAAATGCAGTTAGTAAAACAACACAAAAATATTTTGATTCGTAATACTGATGATTCTTCGAACATCAGATCAAAAATAAAACATAGTTCCCTCTTACCAAACTCTATTCGTGCTCTAATAGTTGGACCATCGAATTGTGGAAAGACTAATGTTATGATTAGCTTGCTAGAGAGTCCTAATGGACTCAAGTTTGAAAACATCTATATATACTCAAAATCCCTATATCAACCGAAATATGAGTACTTGAAGAGATTAATTTCGCCAATTAAAGGAATGGGTTATCATACATTTTCCGATAATGAAGCGGTTATTCCCCCTAAGGAAGCTAAAACTAATTCAATTATGATATTTGATGATGTTGCATGTGAGAAGCAAAATAATATTCTACTTGTGTCAAACTTACACCAGAATTCCCAAGAATTTAATAAGAGACAATGCAAATGTAATTATAATGTTTAAACAAGATGAGACGAATATGACGTTTATAGGGATCATGTTGCCAGCGACATGAATTTTGAAAAGTTTCAGCAAATTTTTAGAGAATGTTGGAAAGAAAAATATGGATTTTTGATGATAAGCAAAGATAATGAATTAAACAATGGTCGCTATAGAAAATTATTCGACTATTTCATAACGATATAAATTAGTCTACATAAAAGAAAAAACTTTAATATATAATCTGACTTTAAACATAATACATCTACATATATCTTTAAATATTTAACATACTTAATCTGAACTGATATACCGATCTGAACCTAATAATCTGATCTGATACCTGATAAGCTGATCTGATACCTAATAATCTGATCTGATACCTGATAATCTGATCTGATACCTGATAAGATGATCTGATACCTAATAATCTGATCTGATACCTAATAATCTGATCTGGTAAGCTGATCTCATACCTGATAAGCTGATCTGATACCTGATAAGCTGATCTGATACCTAATAATCTGATCTGATAACATAATCTGATACCTGATAAGCTGATCTGATAACCTGATCTGATAGCTGGTAAGCTGATCTGGTACCTAATAATCTGATCTAATCTTATAGCTGAAAAATGGAATCAAAAATTTTAAAAGAGTTGGTGGCGACTAGAAATGTCTTGAAGAAAAAGCTTCGTAGTATAAAAACCGGTGAAATAGACACACATGAACATCTAAGAGATACATTTAAACCTATAACAGACCCTTTAAAAGAATTTATATATAAGACTAAGAATACCAATAGAATTATCAAAAAAGAAAATAATGAGATGAAAACAGAAATTAAACATAATAACAGTTCTCATCTTAAGAAACCATCAATTAAGATGGAGACAAGCACACCAAAGAAACTTGTAGAAGATACAACATTTGACACCAGCAACTCACTTAATGATCCTAATGGTGATAATGATGATGATGACAATTTTTACTCCCAAAATTCAAATATTGAAGAGAGTTATACTGACTTATCAGTCTTGGAAGGAAGAAATGAATTAGATACTAACTATGGTCCACATAAAGATTTATTTAATGAATGGAAATTCGGTAATAGTAGTCTCAAACTAAATGAAGACAAAATACATGTTGGGGGTCAAATATGGGCCACCAGGTCTATTTTCTTTGTTGTTTCAAAAAATACCAAAAAACTACGATAAATTTGAACTCGAAATCTATAAAAAAATTTAATTAGTACCAATGCGTATAGAAGAGACTATAAGCCTGATGGTCAAATCAAGGGAACGAAAGCATATAAATATAAACATATTATTAAAAAGATGTTTAAAGAGCAAAACCAACAGTCTGTATTAAAAGCAATAGCAAATAAGATATCATCTAATTATAAAGGTGGTGGATTGATGCAATTTAACCCCCATAAACCAAACTATATATACTGGGACGATCCCAATGAGTTGGTAGATCGCCTTCGACTACTGCTAGCATCACAAGCTGCAGGTCATACTAATCATAATAACGAGATTGTATCAATTATTGATGAATTACGCGAAGATAATATAATAGAATAAATTAGATGAATGAAGTATGTCTGTTGATAAGTTTGGACATTATTTAAACGATACAAGTGGTATAATTGCAATGAAAAATGCTCCTAAATTGTTGGGGTTCTTTATGGATATGAACAACAACATTGATGTCCAAAACAAAAGAATGAAAAATGTTGCAAAGGCTGTGGAGGAAAACGATGTTATCAATAAATTGTTTCTGCAAACTCAAATCGAAGAAATGGAATACAAGCTATTAAAATACTTTAAGGAAAATAACAACAACACGCATAATACTCTAAGAACTCAAATCGAAGTTCTACAACAGGCAATAATATTACAGTTGGAAGAGAATAAGAAAATTGAGGAAAACATTTCCAAAATCAAAACATTTTTGGAAGATGGTTATCTACAAAGATTTGTTGAGAGTCTACAAAAGAAAAGTTAAATGAAAAGATTTATAGATGGGAAAATTACATGTTCGCATCAATAGTAAAAGTTCATCAAGCAGATTACAACGTATCCAAATCAATTCTTAAAACTATAAACATGTCTTCAAAAAGAAATCTAGTTAACGAACTCCATAAACAAGCTCGAAAATCTTTTGCACGTCGTAGAGTTGTGATGAAAGGAATAGATGATCTCTGGCAAGCTGATTTAGTTGAAATGGGAAATTACTCTATATATAATAAAAATTATAGATTTTTGTTAACCGTAATTGATACATTCTCAAAATATGCAGTACCAAATGGGCAGTACCGCTGAAAACAAAAACTGCACTTGAAACAACACAAACAATGGTAGATATTTTTCAATTGGGACGAGTACCAAAAAACCTACAAACAGACGATGGTAAAGAATTTTAAATAAAAACTTTGCGAAATTGATGGATAAGCACAACATTAATCACTATTCAACGTATAGCACAATGAAAGCATCAATAGTAGAACGATTTAATAGAACATTAAAAGGGATGAAGTGGAAAGAATTTAGTTTTAATGGTTCGTATAACTGGTTGGATATCTACAAAGATCTATTAAAAGCATACAACAGTAAAGTTCATCGTACCATCAAAATGCCTCCAATTAAAGTCAAATCAACAAATGAGAAAAATTATTATATACAGTATACAGTCATTTGAAGATGTATAAAATCTCGAAATAAAGCGTATGTTAAGTGGTTACGATTTACTAATGAACACAATTCTTGGATAAGTAAAGATGAAATATTATAGTTGAAACAAAATATTTAGAATTATTGTATTAAGAATTATTGCATTTAGTATTAAAAATTATAATGCAAATTCAAAACAAAAAAGATTAAATTAAAATAAAAATGCTTTTTATAAACCATATTGTGTGTTAAACTTTATTCATTTACAATCAAGCAGGCATAATGTCAATAACACTTACTCTGAGCTCCAACTCATCACAGTTATCTGCTAATTACTTCCCTCCTATTGAGTTAAATGAGACATATGAATATGCTCTAACTGATTTTCATTCGTATAATAGCATTCCAAATGTTGATGTCTATAACAATTTGTTTCATATAGGTGAAAATGTGATTGAAATACCAATTGGATCTTATGAATTGAATGACATAGTTGATTATATAGAGGAAGAATACAAACGATATGGTAGAGAAAATAAAATTTTTATAGAAACCAATAATAACACAATGCAGCTTAAAGTTAATAGCTCTACGAATCCAATATATTTCAATAAGGAAAATACAATTGGAAAACTCTTAGGATTCAACGATAAAATCCTAACTCCAAACGAAGATCATTATTCAGATCTTCCAGTTAATATTTTCAAGGTGAATCTATTACGAATTGAAAGTAGTATCACTGTTAATACATATCTGAACAATTCCAAATCGCATACACTACACGAGTTTCCGATTAATGTGCCTCCAGGCTATAAAATAGCTGAGATTCCTAGAAACCTCATTTATTTACCTGTGAACTCCAGAGAGGTAGGTTCACTAACGCTACGAGTAGTTGATCAGTACGGCGATTTAATTAATTTTCGAGGAGAGGAAATAACAATAAGAATTCATTTAAGACCAACTAAGTAATGTTGATATACAACTCAAGTATATCGAAAAATATAACAACAACAACAACATACAACCCTAAAACATTATCACAACCTAAACCACTATTAAAAAGATCAGTTGATCAAAAAACGTTGACAACAACAAATAAAAATTTTCTAAAGTCTCTTAATTTTAAACTGAAGACAAAATGAGTTCAAGAATAAATCCTATTGTATAAGTCATTATCTGATGAAAATATAATCAAAAAGGACTATCATACATATGTGCCATACCTACAATCTTACAACAATAATGATGAAATGCGCATTTCAATACAAAATCAAGATTTGTATGTTTTACTTAGTGAAAGTTATATATATGTGGAAGGATCTGTTGTAGATGAGAAAACCTCCAAATCTACAGAAAATTTTAAATTAAAAAACTACTTTGTCGCATATCTCTTTGATGAAATTCGTTATGAACTTAACGGTATTGAGATTGATCATACAAGATATTTAGGAGCCACAAGCACTATCAAAAATTTAGTTTCCTTAACACTGACGGAAAGCAATGGGATGCAGAATGCTGGATGGAATAAAATTGACGATGTGAAACTTGTAAATGGATATTTGAATTTCTATGTACCATTAAAAATGTTTTTAGGATACGCTGAAGACTACAATAAAATTATCCTAAATAGTAAACATGAATTGATACTCTTACGTAATAAGAGCGATGAAGATCTAGTACACTCTAGTGTTTCTACTGAAAAAGCTAAACTTACAATTTCACTCATCTCATGGAGAATTCCACATGTACAATTATCTGATCTTAGCAAATTGAATATGATTAAAGTTATTAATAGTAGTGCTTCTATACCGATGGCATTTCGTAGTTGGGATTGTCATATTAATCCTCAACTAAATACAGGAACTAGCCATATATGGAACGTTAAGAACGACCTCGTTTTGTATTGGTTGCTTTTCAACGCGATAATAAATTTGTTCATTGTGACCTCAGTAATTTAAAAGTACATTTAAATTCAGTATCATACCCATATGATGATCTAAATATAAAATTTAAGAATGAGCGCTATGCAATTCTATACGATATGTATCTAAGATTTCAACAGAGCTTACTACATGAGAGAACCTCAACCGCTGCTAACTGCTCAAGAGTTTAAAAATAATGCACCGATTATTGTAGTAGATGTAACCCATCAAAACGAATCACTCAACAGCGGACCAATTGATATAAAAATTGAATTTGAAACAGCAACAAATATTCCATCAAAGACATCTGCTTACTGTATTCTTATTCATGATCGCATAATTGAATATATTCCAATAAAAGGATAAGTTCGAAAAGTCTTATAAATTTAATAATATGGATGACAATATTGTTTTCATAGACTTGCAAGGTTTGAAAAGTAATTCGAATGATTTCATGCCAAAAGAAGCAGCAGTTGTTTTCAACAATAATGATTACATTAATTTCATCATAAAACCTCCATACGATTTCCAATGTTTCTCAGAAAAAAAGCAGAGAGAAGCAAATTGGTTAACAAAAAACTATCATCACCTATACTGGGACGATGGACCAGTTTCATTTAAAAGTGTTTACACATTTTTAAAAGCTAATGTACGCTATTCTAAAATATATGTTAAAGGAGAAGAAAAGAGACAATGGCTAGAAAAAATACTCCGAAAAAGAGTTTTTAACATAGAGGACTTTGGCTGCATCAACTTTAAGCAAATGGAAATTAAATATCCCGAGTGTTTCTATTGTAATTATCACACATTTGGTGTTTGCGCATTAAGAAATGCTCTTTTACTAACAAAAGAAAAATCTTGCTTAAAATGAACTATCCCTTTTTACAATATTTTCATTTAAAAATACATGAATTATTGTAAAATTCTATCATACATATATTAAACAATAAATAAATACAAACACAAAAAATTATACAAGTGTTTTTTATTTCAAATACAAACCACATCTTTTATACTTAGCAACACAACCAGAAATTCAAACGATTATGCGAATATTTGCCACAAAAAAAAAGTTTCTAGTTGACAAAAAGTTTATGTAAGTATATCAAGCAAAACTTTAAGAAAAAATTGTGATCTCAAGCAGAAGCATACACAAAACAAATATGTATATAATTTCTTAAATTATATATCCACACAATTTTTTTGTTTAGTATCCTGTACTTGACAAAAAACTAATGTAAACAAAACAGCTAACGAAATATGAATACGATTGCGCACGCAAATATCTAAAAGAATTTAACATCTCCCTACGCATACTCAAATATCCATATAACGAATGTATGTATGTATACACACTGTCCACCAAACGACGGACGCTTGAAAAGACATACAGTTGCAAAAAGACGACCAGTTGGAAGAACGGACGGTCGAAAAGACAAACATGCTTAAAAATAAAATGTATGTATAAAGAACAACACACACACACACATACACTAAATAAATGCAAACAAGAAAACTTAACCATCCTCCTCCCCATCATCAACAAAATTATGTCCATATGATCCACACAAAAGGACGGACGTAATGGACAGACAAAAAACTCATTATTCCTTATTACCCCATTAAACATAGTGTTAATTACCAAAATTTTTAAATTTTAATTACCCATAAATTCAACGAACAGACAGACAGAAATTCCCACGGACAGACACAACAAGTAAACTAAACCAACAACTCAGATCAATTCTAACGGACAGACAAACAAGCAAACCACACACCAGCTCAAATCAATTCTAACGGACAGACACAACAAATTCACAACAACTGAAATCAATATCCCTTAAATAAACACACACAAAATATAAACAAAAAAATATTTCGCCCGCACATTCACACACACACACACACTAATCAAAGCATGCCGCCAAACCCATTAACACACAATTTGCAATTAAAATTTTAAATTTTAATTGCTGAAATTTGAGAATTTTAATGGTTGCCAGACATACAATTCCCTACTACTTCCCATGACTCTTGGTTGCTGGGTCCAACATCAAAGAGATATCGTGAAATGATATATTGATTTTGTGAGTATTATGCCTAGTATTTTTTGTACCAAAAATCATTTCATTCATAACATTATGTACTTATTTTCGCCCGTCAGTCCGAATCCATTTTGTCCCGTTGTCAACGTATTGTTTTTTTTAATTATTGCAATCTTCAGTACATACATACATACATTCATAAATACTTACTACCATCCACTCGCATAAATGAATATAGTAAAATCCTTATGTCCTTATTCACAAACGTTTAATAAATTTTTAGTAGTTTTAAAGTTGGATTTTTATATGGGAAACCCGGTTTTGATACACATACTAACTCTATTAATCGTTTGTGAATACGGCCATTAATATTTACGATTCTTTTAGTCGTTATTCTTTTTATGTATGTATGTAGTATATGTATATTTTTTTTATATTTTCACTAAATCGTTTATTATTTATGGGAAAGATGATTGTGTCGAGATATGGATAGAAATAAGTTTTGTTTTTGGACAGGTTTAACTAGTCAAAGTGTCTGACTTTTATGTTAGTGGGTGGGAATCGTTGCCCCGCGTGACCTAACTGCTGTTCAGTTTGCACACTATAGGTAACCGAACGGCAGGAATAACGCTGGAAAATCGTATATCATGCCGCTTAACATAATTTTTGTTACAAAAAGATCGTTACAAATGTGTAAAAAATATTTTATTATGTTTAACATCCTGTGTTTTTATTGGTTAGTGTTAGGGGAAACTGGGGAAACTTCAGAACTTTTATTAAAGCTCTGAATCTAAAAAGATATTTGACAGTTTTAAACATGTTATCGCTTGTTGTTGTCCTTTGATATTGAATAGCAAGATATTGATACAGTACATATCGGATATAAGAAACTTTTAAAATGTCAGAAAATTTTTTCTTATATGGGGTTTTTTCTTATAAACAATTATTATTTATAAGAAAGTTATTGCTTATAAATATATATGGACATAAGAAACTTTTTTCTTATAATTGTATATTCTATATATTTTCTTATTTGTGTCCATCTTTTATGCGCAAAGTAGAAGCTATGGTTAAACAAACGCATACAGTGTAAATTCGATAATCCGGACTTCACTAATCTGGAATATTCGGTAATACGGACAGAATTTTGGAGCTCATTGCGTATTCTATAATCCGGATTGATTGTAACTCTATTGTCCGGATTGAATAATACTCGTCTTTATTTATTCTTTTATTAAAATCACAGCATACTTTGCAAAATACAGTTAGAATAGTGTGATATGAGAATGTTTTGGAACTTATTTTTTTATTTTAACTGAACTGTACATATTAATAATTATGTTTTTATATTTAATTTTGCTATGAATTATTATAATTTTTAATAAATACATATATACGCAGTAATCCGGATAATTCGCTACTCCTGGTTGGGGTCTGCAATCAATTATCTGGATTATCGAATTGTTACTGTAGTTGTATATACTATATACTCAGTACTGCCCGAAAGAACAAAAATGTCTTGTATGAAATCTTTTTCATATCATTTATCTTCTTGGGTGTTTGGAAAAAATTTTAAATTTTGATATATTCAGCGTTGCCGAAAAAACAATCAAATATAAAATCTTTTTTCATATCATTCATCCATCAAATTTGGTGTTTGACAAAAGTTTCTAATATCAGTGGCTCGTATCGAGTGACATTGCGTTGTTGATTCACCAATATCTGATCTTCGATATCGAATATGTTCAAACGTGTCGCAATCCTAGGAACGCGATCTGAGACATTTTTCGTCTTCACCTGAATTTTAATGAGGACTTATCCGATAGCACTATTACGTGTTCGACATTTTATGAATATCTGTGTGGCCTTTGAAAAGACCATTTACCAGGCTTGGCACTATCACGGGACCACGCAAATGGTATTTGTACGCCCAAGCGGTCAGATGGCTCATTTACTGAGTCAACAATGGAGACTTTACTTGTGAGCTCCTACTTGCGGCGCGCAGATTCTTCGATGCAAAACGCATGAAATGGGCTGTATCCAAATTTGGTCCTTTCAAGTCATTCGCGCCAGATGAAATCCTTCCATGCTACCTACAGCAAGGGGGAAGGCTATCACTACTCAGATGGGTAGGATCTTTAGGTCCAGCTTATCGATGAGCGCTTGGAGATCCATAATTATCTCGGCTTCCGAACTTATGGTTATGCGGCCGATCTAGTAATTTCTGTGTCTGGATTTGACGACGCCACAATTTGGGAAAGCATACAACAGGCCCTGGACTTGACAATTGGTATGGTGTAGAGAGAGGGGCCTTAGTATTAACCCCGTGAGAACCTTTCTAGTACCATTCACCAGTTGTAGAGCTCTGAGACTTAAGAAACCGAATTTAGAGGTACGGGTCTCGGCTTCTCTAACGAGATGAAATAATTGGAAATCTTTCTACATAAACTCTTTAGCTGGATTCCATATCCCGAGAAGGGCAACAAAGGCAATATATGCCGGCTAATGTATCTTCTGGGAAAATGGGGGCTAAGGTTAGAGTAATCTACTAGTCTTATTTTCGATAATTAGACCAATCTTGACCTATTTAATTCTAGCATGGTGAACTCAGACCGAACAGGTCAAAGAGTGACACTCGATAGGGCTTATAGCCTCATGTGCATATCCATCATGGGCGCCATGAAAACTTGTCCCGCTCTAGCTTTGGGAGCTATCCTACACATTCCTCTATTACACATATGTGTAAAAGAGGAAGCCAGCCTACGGGGGCCAGAGTTTCTGAGGAATGTCTGAGGAGGAGAGCAAAGGGCTTGAGCTTATTTATAATGTCGGATAGCCACGCTAAATTTTTGTTGGGTACGGGTCATGAAGGCCACACGTTGACTGTTTGGCAAACAAGGGTGGACCTTTGTTCGGCGTCGCTATCGGTCACATTAACGGGATGATATAAGCATAATCCGAACGTGAATCCCTTCACACTTGAACGTCCACTTCTGGGTTAAAACATTTCGAGAGATTTGTGAATTGAACCACAAATTTTTCAATGTTCCAGTTGCAAGACAAACTGTAAACGAGTATGCCAAACTCAACATTGTGCCAATTGAATACAAATTTAGTATCAAATGTGTGGATCAAGTTGAAGTTCAAAAGGCTTATTTGGCACAAAATCAAATGCAGAGGGTCTGGTCTAGATGGCATAAGTCCTAGATTTTTCATAATTGTTGTTCATAAACTCCTGCCGTTTTTGACGTATTTCTTTATTTCTATTTTAACTAAGTCGGTTTTCCCTGATGTGTGGAATAAAGCCTAGATTATTCAAGTTCCCAAAAATAACAATGATTTCATGCCCATTGCCATGCATCTATTTCTATTTAACGTTTTAGAAAATATCATGAATATACAAATCAGTAAATACTTGAGTAAACGTTCCACAAGGCTCTAGTTTGGGTCCCAGTGGTTTTCTTTTGTATATAAATGACTTTCCAATAGTATTAGATCATTCTAGAATACAAATATATGCTGACGATGTTCAATTGTACTTAAGTACGAAAATGCCTACATAAATAATGATCATATCCAGGAATAATAAGAAAATACTTAATAACAACTGTCTTTTATTAAGTAACAACAATAAAGTAGACTTTATTCAATCTTCTTCAAATTTAGGAATTACATTCAACACTGAACTCTCATGGTCTAATCATATTGGAAAGGTACACGGGATATTAAGAAACGTTTGGGCTATTCAAGATTTCACTCCATTTAATCTACGATTATTATATGGGTGTGAAATATTTGCCAACTATATGGTATGAGTTTTAATATCAACTCATGCTTTCTTATGATGTACAATATAATATATGTAAAAGAGCCCGAGTATACATTCAAAAGAATTATATTTGCAAAAAATCTACGCAGTAAAAATTTGATTTTTCAAAAATATATATAAATATCTGTGCGAGACAATTCTTTAATTTTACAATTAGTCTGTGGAACAGATTACCGACACATTTTCAAACACTAAGCAACACATCGTCCTTTAAAAAGGAATTATTACTTTATTCTAAAAATCTTTAATATTCATTTATATAGACATTAATTAATTTATTTTTTGTCAATCTAAATGTATAACTAGTTCTTAATTTAATGATACAAGTTTATTTTTAATTGCCATTTAACTTACTATCACTGTAAATTATAAGATTTATGTAGATTTATAATAATAATAGTAATAATAATAATAATAATAATAATAATAATAATAATAATAATAATAATAATAATAATAATAATAATAATAATAATAATAATAATAATAATAATAATAATAATAATAATAATAATAATAATAATAATAATAATAATAATAATAATAATAATAATAATAATAATAATAATAATAATAATAATAATAATAATAATAATAAGAATAATAATAATGATAATAATAATAATAATATTAATAATAATAATAATAATAATAATAATAATAATAATAATAATAATAATAATAATAATAATAATAATAATAATAATAATAATAATAATAATAATAATAATAATAATAATAATAATAATAATAATAATAATAATAATAATAATAATAATAATAATAATAATAATAATAATAATAATAATAATAATAATAATAATAATAATAATAATAATAATAATAATAATAATAATAATAATAATAATAATAATAATAATAATAATAATAATAATAATAATAATAATAATAATAATAATAATAATAATAATAATAATAATAATAATAATAATAATAATAATAATAATAATAATAATAATAATAATAATAATAATAATAATAATAATAATAATAATAATAATAATAATAATAATAATAATAATAATAATAATAATAATAATAATAATAATAATAATAATAATAATAATAATAATAATAATAATAATAATAATAATAATAATAATAATAATAATAATAATAATAATAATAATAATAATAATAATAATAAGCCCGCAAGGGCATACCTAAGGATTGGTATGACGAGTGTGTGACGACCTCGCGGACCCTAGTCAAAAAACCCAGGCGCGACGGTTCCCAGATTGGGCGGCTTCCTGGTCAGCCATGACTCATAGTGAGCAGCTGTTATCTTCCCACGTGCCCTGCGGGATCGTGGGCCCTTCCAAGGGATAAATGGAACCCATCTTTTATGGTGAAAATAATCAAAAATGAACATAAATAATAGTGAAATGCGATTGCCCGAGGAGGGCGCCCCTACTGGAGCTGGTCCTGGAACGGGGGACAATGCGAGCGGCCAGCGGCCGAGAAGTAGTCGACGACCCGGTCGGGGAAACCCCGAATTCCAGTCGATGACACAAAGGAGTCAAAATACACCTAGAACTCTACCTGCTGAAAGTGCTACTAAGAATCTTACTGAGCTCACCCAAGCAGGGCTGCCAAGGCGTAGAATTAAATGGACCCAAGAAATGAACGTGTCCGTCTTAAGAGCCTACTATATGGCAACACGCAACGATAGTTTAATAAACTACAGGCAGCAAATGTATGAAATTTTTATCCAACAAAACCCTCACCTGAGTCATCTAACACAACAAAATCTAGCTGATAGAAGAGCTACAATAGTTAGAACCAATTTAATTCCCCCAACACTACGGGAAGAAATACGATTGAGCGTAATTAATCAGCAATCTCAACAACCCACACAAATAGCAACAGATCACGAACATATACCGACAACACCACCAACATCAAATCAAACAATACCCAGCCACACCGAAATATATATAAGCACACCAACACAAGAAGATGAAAGTATGCTAACAACAATCAGAACAACCTTCAATGAAGCAAAAATTAAATTAAAAATTAAATTCCTTGAAATGGAAGCACAATATAGGCCTTACCTCCCAAAACACAAACCGAGCAGAAAAATGATCCAAGTAACTGAAATAATTAATAAAGAAGTACTGCCTGCAGAAATATCAACAGAAAGCAACTACAGCCATATAGTTGGACTAGCCTACTGCAGTGCATATACTGTAACACAGTTAATAAAATCCCCAAAACATGATCAAGGCGAAACGGGCAACAATCAAAGCACACGCGAACATAACTTAAAAAGTAAATCCAAGGTAAAACAACAAGATATACGACCACGATGGCAAAGACGACTACAAGAGAAAATAGACGACCTAAGAAAAGACTTAGGCTTCCTCACCGGCTACAAAACCAATAAAACCGGCAGAAAAACCGAAATAAAACTACTAAATATTAAACGGAGACACCTAGTACACACGCAATATGATCAACTTAACTATACCATGGAGCAAGTACGTGATACCATCAGGCAAAAACTCGCAAAATATACGGAAAGAATGCGTAATTACACAAAAAGTTATAATAGAGCAAAACACAACAGAGTCTTTCAAATGGAAGAAAAAAGTTTTTACAACATGATCGTAAAACCGCCCGAAAATCAAGCAACCCAGGTTAATAATGTTGATATAAACGATATTGAAAATTTTTGGAAGGATATCTGGAATAAAGAAGAGACGCACAGCCCCTCACCAATATGGATCGACGCTATCCGTGAAAATATAGCCACTAACACCCCAATGACTTCTAGTGTAATTACTAACGACATCTTCCAAAAGGCGATCAGAAAACTACATAACTGGAAACAACCAGGATGTGATAAAATACATAATTACTACTATAAGTATCTCACGTCACTTCACAGCCAAATGGTCACGATATTTAATGATCTTATAGCTCACCCAGATCATATATCACCAGGCATGTGTGTAGGGGTGACTTATCTGAAGCCCAAAGTTGACCACCCAACATCTGCTTCCCAATATAGACCAATAACGTGTCTAAACACAGGATATAAAATTTTCACCTCCTGTATGGCAATAGCAATCAGCAGTTTCTGTGAAAGTAACAATATACTCGCAGAAGAACAAAAAGGATGTCGTCAAGGAACAAAAGGTTGCAAGGACCAACTAATAATCGATAGCATAGCAACCAAACAAGCTATACGAAATAAAAAAAACCTTTATACAGCATTCATCGATTATCAAAAAGCATTCGATTCAGTGCCGCACTCCTGGCTCCTAGATATATTAAGAATATATAAGATCGATGATACTTTAATAATCTGTATAAAATGGCTTATGAAGTTTTGGGAAACCACACTACACATACGAGACGGAAGCAATAACATCATATCCAAACCAATCAAAATACAGCGTGGTATATATCAGGGAGATTCCCTCAGCCCTTTACTTTTCTGCATAGCACTAAATCCGCTGTCCATACTACTCCAACAAAGCCAATACGGATACAAACTTGGCCCGGATACCAACAAAATCTCGCATTGCTTCTATATGGATGATCTAAAAATTTATGCAAGCACAAAACCAAACCGAGACAGCCTCCTAAAAATAGTTGAGATGTTTTCAGTTGACATAAAAATGAAATTCGGAATAGACAAGTGTAGAACACAAAATGTCATAAGAGGAAAATATGCATCAACTACGAACTTTACAACCACAGATAATGAGCAAATAACTCCACTTTCAGTAGGCGAACACTATAAGTATCTCGGTATTATGCAGAATATTACCATTGATCATAAAAAACACAAAGAAAGCGTTAGCAGGGAGTTCGTAAATAGACTCAATCAAATATGCAAAAGTAAGTTAAATGGGCGAAATCTAGTAAAAGCAATAAATACCTACGCTATTCCATTGCTCACGTACACATTCGGTATCATATCATGGTCGGACACGGATCTAAATAATATGGATATAAAAATTAGAACAACCCTAACCAAAAATAAATATCACCATCCAAGAGCATCTTTAGAAAGAATTAATATCCCCAGAAAATTAGGAGGCAGAGGTGTAATAAGTATAAAGTTGTTATGTAGTCGTCAACTATATAACCTTAAAAAATACATTATAACCAAAGCAACAATATCCCAGCTATATAGAGATATAATAAATTCGGATGATAATCTTACGCCCCTCAACCTAAAAAATGGTACTAACAACCAACCAACCACAATAGAAACCCTTATACAGAACTGGAAGTCAAAACCACTACACGGAAAGTACCCAAACATGATTACTAAACCATATGTAGATAAGATGAAAACCAACAACTGGCTCATGTACAGCAACATCTTTGCTGAAACAGAAGGCTTTATAACAGCCATCCAGGACGGAGTAATACCCACAAGAAATTATAGAAAATATATAATCCACGACCGAACGATAGCAAACGACAGTTGCCGTAGGTGTGGTAACAGCCCAGAAACCATCCCACACCTGCTCAACAGCTGCCCAACATTACTCCAAAGCCACTATAAGCAAAGACACGACAATGTTGGGAAAATAATACATATAAACGTAATAAAACAACTACAGATCAACGAAATAACAACATACTACTATAAATACAACCCCAAACCAATTATAGAAAATAGCCACTACATCATTTATTGGGATAGATCAATTCTAGTCAATAATCCCACCGAAACGACTATGGCCAATAGACCAGACATGATAATCATAGACAAACAAAACAAAATAGCCCAGATAATAGATTTTGCAATACCATACGATAATAACATACAGGAAACTATAGCCACAAAAAAAAATAAGTACATACCATTAGCTCAATATATCAAAAACACACAAAATTTGGCTGAAGTAAATATACTTCCAATTATAATAAGCTCAATAGGAACGATTCCTGAGGAAACTACCAGCGCAATAAACAGGTTAAACCTGGATTTAAAGATACTCACGGAAATGCAAAAGGCAATTCTTATTAACGCAACAACTATAATGAGGGAAACAATAGAATAACGGATATAAAACTTGGATTATATCCCCACAGAGCGTAACCTTTGGTCTATGACCCGGTACGTGAATTCCAGCTCAAGCTGAGAATGTATAATTCTATAATAATAATAATAATAATAATAATAATAATAATAATAATAATAATAATAATAATAATAATAATAATAATAATAATAATAATAATAATAATAATAATAATAATAATAATAATAATAATAATAATAATAATAATAATAATAATAATAATAATAATAATAATAATAATAATAATAATAATAATAATAATAATAATAATAATAATAATAATAATAATAATAATAATAATAATAATAATAATAATAATAATAATAATAATAATAATAATAATAATAATAATAATAATAATAATAATAATAATAATAATAATAATAATAATAATAATCATAATGATAATAATAATAATAATAATAATAATAATAATAATAATAATAATAATAATAATAATAATAATAATAATAATAATAATAATAATAATGATAATAATAATAATAGTAATAATAATAATAATAATTTTTTTTTTAATTCATTTATTTATTTATTGATCATTTATATATTACTAATTTACAATATTATGACCTTGCGAAGCCAGTTTGGCTTGTCTGCAGGTACATCATAAAGTTTTTAGTCTTATAAAAATATATAACTTCATTACATTATAAATTTTGTTTTTTTTTAATTAATTTTCAAAAAAAAAAATTAAATAAATTTCAAAAAGGTATGATATATAATTCAGATATATCAGGCCTGTTCTGTAAATCACGTGATCTCAAATCACGTAATTTCTAAAAATTAAAAGCAGTTATATTAGTGCTTTGTAAATCGTAGGATTTATGACATTCGAAGCTCGAATAAAATATTCTATTGTGAACACCAAAACACGTAAAAAACACTAATAAAAACAGCAATAATACGAATTTATTTTTGGAAATCACGTGGTTTGAAATCACCGTTATTTTAGAACAGGCCTGTATATGTACATATATGTAAAATAATGTTTGTTTCAGAATGACTTCGCCCTTGGTGTTGTTGAAAATTACTACTGATGTTGCCCATATCGCTGTAGTTGGTATGTTTGGTTTTCTGTTGTCGATTATGTTGTTGGTATTTATGAATTGTTGTTGATTTAGAAATTTTTGTTTAGTGTGTTGTATTTTCGATGCTATAGTTTTAGATTTTTTTTTCTTTTGGTGCTGTGTGTCGATAGTTTTATTGTTGTGAGAAATAGGTTTTGATGGTAGTATTATTTGTCTTTATTTTTGGTGTTGTTCTTGATGTTAGATTTCGTTGTTAGAATGTTGTTCGCTGTTGTTGATGTAAATGTTGTTTTTGGTACTTTAGAGTATATGTATTATTATTTTGTATCTACATATTTTATGTTACTGCTGATTAATAAAATATTTTTCAGAGTTTTTTATCTATTTTGAGTGTTGTTAGATTTTGTAATTATGTCGTTTGGTATAGTGTTAAAAATTATTGGTAACATTACAGATAATGTACTTCTGCCATATTCGTTGCGAAATTTCGGAATCCGGTATTTGCCTTCGACGTTTCGTCTCGTTTCATTGTTGTGGTCAATTTTATGCAGATGTCTAGTATCATTGTAAAATTCAATAGCAAGAGATATGCGGTATAGACTAAGGATGTTTAGTATGTAAGGATCTTTGGCATAGTTTACGATTCTATCGTCTATTGCTGCGTTATGTTGTGGTGTAGTGTGAGAATGATGTGTGTTATTGGTGTGTGTATTAGGTCTTATTAGTTTAAGAATTTCGTTCTGTATTTGTTGTAGTTTCGCACATTGTGTCGAGTTTCCCCATGCTGTAATACCATGACGCAGGTATGGTTCTGCAAACGAGAAATAAACTTGTCGAATCACTTTGTCATTTGAGCAGTAGCTTAATCGATGCATTATATATGACGCTTTTCTTAGTTTTTTATGTACCTCTTTTATATGTACGTTCCATTTAAAATTATGATCGATGTATACACCGAGATATTTGTAAGTGTTAACAATTTCTATTATACTATTGCATTGATCTATATCATAGTTAAAATTGTTTAGTTTTGTGTTGTGTAGGCATTCAGTGCTGTGAAATTTTAATGTTAGATTTTGGTATGTAATATGTGGTGGCTTAATATGCATCAATTTAGTCTTAGTAGCATTTATAACTAGTCCATTGTCGTGGCACCATCGCACTGCTATATCTAGCTCATCTTGCATTATTTTAGTAGCAACATTCAATTGCTTGTGAGCGACTACGATTGCGGTATCATCTGCATATGCGAAAACCTTACCAGTTGATAAATTTCTTATCAATTCGTTGGAGTATATTAAATATAGTATTGGACCTAATTTTGAGCCTTGTGGTACTCCATATTCTATATCAGTTCCTTCACTGAGGTTATCTTTTACTTTAACAAAGAACTTCCTGCATTTCAAATAATTTTCAAATAATTTTAAACACTGACTTCTAATGCCAATTCTTTCTAACATACATACAAGGTTTGTATGTGACAGTGTATCAAAGGCTTTGGTAAAATCTATAAAAACGGTTAAGCAATGGTGATTTTTGCTTAATTGTGTATTGATGTAATCTGCAAAATTACCTAGCAGTTGGGTGATGCTTTTGTCTTTTTGGAAACCAAATTGATTTTTGTTTATAATTTTATATTTTTCAATATAACTTTTTAATCTCCTACAGAGGATTTCTTCCATTATTTTTTCTACCACTGAAAGTATTGCAATTGGACGATAATTGTTACAATCTGATTTTGAACCACTTTTATATATTGGCCTTACATACGATACTTTTAGTGCATCAGGTATAGTTGATGTTTCGATAATAAGGTTTATTAAATTTGTTAAAATAGTAGTCATAATATGTGAATTGTTTTTTAAGTCTATGGGTCTAATTTCATCAAATCCCGCACCTTTTTTAATATTTAAGGAATTGAGTATATTGAAGATTTCTTCGTTAAATGTTTGACGAATTTGGAACGAGTTCGGAAGTCTGTTGTAGGATTGATTGAATGTTTGTATATTACATTAATGTAAATTTTTTTCTACATTTAGTTTAAAACTGATAGCGAATTTGTCACATATTTCTTTTGTACTAATTTTATTAAAATTTTTTATTATAGTTTCATCAATATTATTTGACTTTACTCCTATTAATTCATTTATGGTTTCCCAGGTTAAAAGCATATTATATCTGTTTTCAAGGAATTTATTTTTATAGAACTCATTTTTTGCGTAGTTAATAGTTTTATTTAAACGATTTCTAAATTTTTTGTATTCATTTTCATAGTCTTTATTTGTTTTATTATTGCGCCACTTTGTATAAAGTTTATCTCGTATTTCACAATTTTTTATTATAGTATCATTAATCCATAGCTTAGGAATTCTATTTTTCTTTGTTCTGTATGTTTTTGATGAATTTTCATATATTCTCTTAAATTTATCTGATAATTCATTGAATAGGTTAGTAGGATTTGTGTGATTTGAGATTTGTTGCCAGTTTATTGAAAGTTTTTGCTGGTTAACTTTATTATTATATATAATTGATTGCTGGGTATTTATATTTTTTGATTTGTTATTATTACTCTGTTTTGAGAGGCAACATAAGAGAGAAAAATGATCAGAGATTTTGGTTTTAATAATTGATGCATGTATATGTGTATTTACATATTTACATCTTACAAATATATGATCTATACATGTTTGCGAATTTTTATTTAAATCTTCTCTTGTGCATTCTTTTATAATACGTTTCATACCATTGGAATATAATACATCAAGATAAGAGTTGGTTAACGATGTTTCTCTTAATAGATCTATATTAATATCTCCAACTAGTATAACCGTTTTTTCTTTTCTCATGTTTTGTAATATATCATCCAGCTCTCTCACAAAATTGTTTGCGTTCAGGGACGGAGGTCTGTATATTGCAAATATTGTAATACTTTCAGTTAATTCTATGTTTATGTGCATTGATTCAAATGAGTTTGCACTAATAGATATGTTTGAATATTGTATATAATTTTTGATGTATACTGCTAATCCACCTCCGCATCTATTTGGTCTACTAATGAAAATTTCTTCAAATCCATGTATGGTGTAAAACGCACATTTTTCATCAGTTATATTTGTTTTAACTAATACAATTACTTTTATATGTTCTAATATGTTATGTATTGTTGCCAAAAACGAGTTGAAATTAGTACGCATAGATCGAATGTTCAAAAAAATTGTAGAAAACGGATAACTCAAAAGTTCAGGCTTTATTTGGTTAAAGTTTTCAATGGTTTCTACTGTTATATTATTCATTTTTAAATAGTTTATAATATGATATCTTATAATTTTGTGTATTTATATTTTTTGAAGAAAGTAAGCATAAAAAATAAAAATTATGTTTTTAATTGTGGTTGTTAATTAATTCAATGTCATTAACATTTATAATTTTAACAAGTGTTGAGTTTTCGTTTTTTTTGGTAAAGATGTGTCCATCTCTGACCCACACAAACTTCCATCCACAGTCTTTAGCTTTATTTTTTGCTAGCCAGAGAAGTCGCCGGTTTTCAGCTGTTAATTGATCATTAACGAAAATTGATTTATATTGGTGTTTATGTTATCATTATTGTTGTTTTTGTTATTATTTTCTGTGGAAGAGTTTTTAAACAGATTTCCTTGTATCCTATGTCCATGTATTTTATTCATTATCTCTTTTTTTTATTTGAAGAGCAAAATTCTACAATTATTTTTTCGTTTTGTTTTATTTTGTATGCATTCGATATATCACTGCCTTTAACTTCAACATCAACCGAATTTGCTATTGCTTTTATAACTTCTAAAGCATCAATATTGTTATCATTAATATTTTTTATTTCTATGTTCTTGCTTAGCAATTGTTGTTCAAGAACATTTACTCTGCTTTCCATTTTTTGCAGGCGCATATCTTTCTCTTTATTGTCTTTTACAAGGTCACTGACCTGTAATGAAATTCCTGCTATAGTTTCCGTGAGTTGCATATATGCGTTAGTTATTTCTTCTTTTAATGAGTTATTTGATATAGTTAAGTTATTATTTATTTGTATTATGCAGTCTTTTATATCACTCAAGTTGTTTGTAACACTTGATTTAAATGCTGATAAATCAGACTTAATTTCAGAAACGCTGGAATATGCAGAATTTATATTCAATGGCTCACTAATTTTTTGGTTTGCTAGGCATTCTTTTGGCTGAGTTTCAGTCTCAATATTGGTTTCCTGTTGCTTATTTTGTTGAGATTTTTGTTGTTCATCATAGATTATCTCTTAGTACATATTATTAGGTGATTTACTTCTACTGCGTTCACCTCGACAAACATGACACTTCCATGCAGTTTTCCTTTCGTTAGTCATGCCATTATATGTTGACTCAGAAAGTGTAGCGCATGGTGAGTAATGATATTTACTATTACAATGATGACATTTAATATATTCTCCTGTTAAAGGAAGATTTTTTTTACATACGTCGCATAGAGCATTGGCATAGGATAAGTAATCTTGTTGTTTACTCATTTTTATTGTATGTTTGCGTCTTTATGTGTGTGTATATAATAATTGTAATAAAGAGTTCAATATAAATGATATTGATTTTGATATACGAGTATGTATGTAATTTTTTTATAATATTTTTTATTAAATATAATTTTTTATTGTCACTTATATTTATTTTCAATTGTATTTGCACAAACTATTTCTTTATATATGTATTTGCCACGTCTTCACATAAATTTTATGCTTATATAATTGTTATAAAAAAGATTTATTTTGCACTATTGAAAATACAAAGCGGAGAGAAAACAATAATAATAATAATAATAATAATAATAATAATAATAATAATAATAATAATAATAATAATAATAATAATAATAATAATAATAATAATAATAATAATAATAATAATAATAATAATAATAATAATAATAATAATAATAATAATAATAATAATAATAATAATAATAATAATAATAATAATAATAATAATAATAATAATAATAATAATAATAATAATAATAATAATAATAATAATAATAATAATAATAATAATAATTATAATAATAATAATAATAATAATAATAATAATAATAATAATAATAATTGTTGAATTCTTCACCGTGGACTGTATTAGTTCAATGAAACACTGTTTGGTTTATTGTTTAATTTTAAAATTCATTTTATTGTATGTCTTGTTTTCATCGAAGTTAACTCTACCCAAAAAACTCTCAAAACTAAAACAAAACTTCATTCTCACAGAGTTACCAAAATCAAAAAAAAACATCAGTGTTTGCAGTGTTGCAATATAAAAACAAGACATGACAAATTCAAAAATTATAATATCCATGGCCATCAACATACCGGCCCACCTTGAAAGGTTCCTTTCAAGCATCCAAAAACAGAGGACAGACCTTTGATATTGGACGTTTGAGCAAGCCCTTGTTTGTTTGTACTGATACCACTCTAACGATGTCATCTTTGCCAGGATGTGTAGCTGTTACTCTTCCAAGAAGCCATTGAGTGGGAGGGAGGTTTTCATCTTTGATGAGAACTATATCATCAACATGTAGATTTTCCATTTTTTGTCGCCATTTTGGACGTTGTTGAAGTTGGCCGAGATATTCGTTGGACCATTTAGACCAAAACCTTTGAACTAAATTTTGTATATATTGCCATCTGGTTAAACGGTTAACGTTACAATCAAGTAGATTTTCATCTGGAATCGATTTCATAGCGCGAAGTATTAAAAAGTGTGCTGGTGTTAGGGGGTCAACATCTCCTTCAAATTTCAAACATAGTGGCCTAGAATTCAAACAGCTTTCAATTTGACAAAGCAGTGTACTTAACTCTTCATAAGTTACAGCAAAGGTCCCCAAAATACGTTTCATGTGATACTTTGCGGATTTAACACCCGCCTCCCAGATGCCACCGAAGTTGGGTGCTGACGGAGGTATGAAGTGCCATTGTATTTGTTCATTGATCAATTCCTTCTGGATAGATGCGGAGTCTGTGTGGAGAAAATCGTACAGCTCTTTCAACTCTCGATTACAGCCAATGAAATTGGTGCCATTATCTGTGTAAATAGATGTAAAACGCCGCAACGAGGCAAGAAATGCTTTCGTCGAAAGATCTGTTACGCCTTCCAGGTGAATAGCTTCTGGCAACACCAGGCAAATCCAATACAACCTACAAGGATTTCACAGCCAACCATGGAAAAGAATGAGAGATCAAAGCGGGAACTTTAACAACAACAACAAATTGCAGCGCAACAATAGAATAAAAACAATCCAAGATAGAGATGAGAACGGCAGCACCACAACAGAAAATGTAGTAAGTCACGATATAATAATAGTAACATTTATAAGACTTTAAACTAATAGATGGGTTGCTCTATATAAATATGAAAGACGAAGATGAAAAAAATTATAAAACTTTTATAGATTGTGGTGCAACCCATAATTATATTAATAAGAATTTAATTATTGGACCTAGAATTATTAGAATGATCACCATGCCCGGTGAATCGATTTTAAATCATAAACAAAAAATAAAATTATTTAAGCAAGAGTTAGAATTTTTCTAAATCAAAAGTAATGATGATTATGATCTAATGCTAGGAATTGAAGGGCTAAAACAATTAAATGCAGTCATAGACGTATTAAGAAAATTGTTCACTGTCCCAGAATTATCGCAGAAAATAAATTACTCTATAGGAGGTAAACAATACGAATTAGAAATAAATAATTTAATGCAGGAAAATAATAGAATAGGTACTTTGCCTTTCACTACAACGATAAAAGCAAGTATTAGAACAACTTGCAAGGACCCAATTTGGACGAAACAATATCCTGGAAATATGAACGATATTGAATTCGTTAATAAAGAAATTGAAAAATTATTAAAAGATGGGATAATTCAAAGAAGCTTCAGTCCCTACAATTCTCCAATGTTAACGGTACATAAAACAGGAGTCGACGAAAGTGGAAAACCTAAAAGAAGAATGGTAATAGATTTCCGTAAATTAAATCAACAGACAGTTACAGACAGATATATCATCCCCGATGTAAACACAACTTTACAAAACTTAGGAAAAGCTAAATTCTTTACAACTTTAGATTCAGAATCTGGTTTCCACCAAATTAGAATTAAAGAAAGTGACAGGGAAAAAACAGCTTTTTGTGTAAATGGAGGCAAGTATGAATTCATACGTATGCCTTTCGGTTTGAAGAATGCACCTTCAATTTTTCAACGGTGTGTAGACGACATATTAAGGTAAATTTGTATATGTCTACATAGATGATGTTTTGATCTATTCATCTACAGCAGAAGAGCACATGCAACATATAAACATTGTCTTTAATGCATTAAAAAAATAACAACAGACCCAGAGAAAATAAGGGCGATTGAAAATTTCCCCATTCCTAAACCCCTGAAAGACTTGAGAGGATTTTTAGGACTAACAGGTTATTATCGTAGATTTGTAAAAGACTACGCTCAAATTACAAAACCTCTAACCATACATTTGAAGGGAGAAAACGCACATGTAGGTAAGAATAAAAGTGCAAATAAGGAAATTAAATTAGACCAGGCAGCCATAGCAGCTGTAGAAAAATTAAAATTAAAAGAACAGGTGGAATTATTCCAACCAGACTTTAAAAAACCTTTTGAATTAACAACGGACGCAGCCAACATAGCTATTGGAGTCGTGTTAAGCCAAAATAAAAACCCCATTTATTTCTTGTCAAGAACTTTGAGTGAAACAGAACAGAGATACAGCACAAACGAAAAAGAATTATTGGCCATAATATGGGCCCTACAAAAACTGAGGAATTATATATGGCATAGCCGACCTCACTATTTTCACAGACCATCAATCTTTAACTTACGCCATTTCAGAAAAGAATCCTAACCCTAAATTAAAACGCTGGAAAGCCATAATAGAAGATTACGGTGCTAAAATGAAATACAAGCCAGGCACAGAGAATGTAGTAGCTGATGCATTGTCTCGACAGATTATAAACACATCTTCAATTGACACCATGCATTCAGCTGAAAGCTCACCTAGTGATGCAATCAAATCAGTTTCACAACCATTTAATTCCTACGGCATACAAATAGAATTAGTACCAACAAAAAGTTTAGTAGAAACACGAGTACCTAACTGAATCACTAAATCTAAATGATGTACGAGAATTAACGGAACAAAAATTAAAATCCGTACCAATTATTAACATACTAGAATATTCCGATATTTATATCACAACAACCAATGACTCCATCATTACTATATACAAGTACCCCATCATAAACAATTATTGCAAGTTATTTAAATTTACATCACTCAGCGTCAAACATGGCAAGGTGTCCACCGACAAGGAAATCGCTTCTTGTAATAATGTTTATACTAGGTAGGGTTGCCAGAAGGGCCTGATTTGGCCTGATTGTCAAGTTTTTTAATGCGCGTCAAGTGTCAAGTGAAAAAGTGATTTGTCAAGCTTTTTTGTAAGTTATTTTTTTTTCTCAAATTTATTCTAGCTATGTAATAATACTTAAAAAAAGTATGTGTATATTTCTAAAAAACAAATCTAAAGCCCATATTTTTACTATCAATAGAACTAAGGACTAATATGATACATATTTTTTTCTGCAATTATAGTTTAAAAAATAACTATAACTTTCTGTACAATTATTATAAAAATGTCAACACTGATATTTACCCTATTACTCAACACTAGTAAATTGACAACATTGAACCAGAGAAGCAAGTCGTGGACTTTTCGTCGGCGGCGGCGGCGATTCGGCTTGAGCCGGGGTTTTACCGGCGCGCCATCCTTCTATCAGCTTAGCCGACTTGATATACCAATGGTGGAATAATACAGGCGGTTTTTCATTGTTTTTTTTAATAAAACTTATGTGTTTGAAGAATTGTCAAGTTATTTATGGAAATTATTATTTATTTATTATAGACTAGCTAAAAACTCTCAGCAAAATTGTTTTTACGAGTAAAAGTTGAAATTCAATTCGTATTTTCCCAATAATAATTATCCAGAAGTTCTTCTTTAAAAACTAAAAATCTCTTTTATATATTTAGTATGAGTGTTTTTATTTGTCAAGTTTTTTTTTCAAAATCAAGTTTTTTTTGGTCAATGTCAAGCTTTTTGACAAATTAGATCTGGCAAGCCTATGAATAGCCTTTGTATTGAGGCACACGAAGACCGCTAACCAGCATTTGTATGTTTTGGCGCCACGTCCTTTCTATGACCTAACAAAGATTGGCCCAGCAAAATCGACGCCAACGTATAAAAATGTTGAACCAGGTTGCAAACGACAGCGAGGAAGGTCTCCCATTCGTTGGTGATACGGCTTTTGGTTGAATCGCATACATATTGTGCACTGGTAGACAACTCTCCTAATGATATGATAAACCTCTGGAATCCAATACTTTAGGCCTAACAGATACTGCAATTGACGCTTTCCGGCATGTAAATATTTTATGTGGTAATGACGAACGATAAGTTGTGTAACAATACTGTTTTTGTGCATAATATATGGATGTTTTTGGTCATAGCTGATGGATGCGTTCTCAAGACGACCACCCATCGTAGGATTCCAAAACTATCGAGAAACGGCGAAAGGCTAGCAAGCTTATGTTTAGAATGTATTTGATTGTTCGATGATAAAATTCGAATCTCTGCTGCGTAGGAGTCCTGCTGAGCCTTTCTTATCAAAATTCTGTGAGCTGTTTGCAGTTCTGTAGTAGTAATGAAACCAGTTTTCTTCTGATGTTTACCCTTACAATTGCCCACGAAACGCAATATTAAGGCAGTCACGCGAAGCAGCATGTTGAAGCTTGAAAATAACTCAAACAGATCTATTTGTTTGAGGGATGTTGTTGTTGCAATCACCTTACGTTCTTCTAAATCAATGTCTGTTGACAGCGCCTCTGATGACATGGTAGTTATAGCTTCCATTGTGAATTTATGTAACATATCTGGTCCTTGCCACCATAATTTGTTGTTTTTCATTTCTACTGAAGAAATACCGCGGGTTGCCAAGTCTGCAGGATTCTCCTTTGAAGAAACGTGATGCCAATGGCTTGCGGGAATGTTGTTGAGAATATAAGACGTTCTATTGGCAATAAAGGTCTTCCACCGCCTAGGATGGTCATTTAACCACGCTAGTACCACTGATGAGTCAGTCCAACCAAATGTAGGCACATCCTTCAACTCTAAAGCTTCTTTTACCTTTACCATTACTTTTACCATTAGATGAGCCGCACAAAGTTCTAAACGAGGCAGTGTAGTTTGACGAATCGGAGTAACTCCTGTTTTAGAAGTTACTAAACTTGTAGTTATTGATCCATTTGATGCGATGATACGAATGTAAATAGCCGAAGCATAAGCCAACTCTGATGAATCTGCAAATCCATGAAGTTCAACTCGATCACCAACGTTGAAATTAAGCCATCTAGGAATGTGTAGATCCTTGATGTTGTAGATGTTACGCTGAATTTGCAGCCATTCAGCTCTCAAGTCACTCGGCAGATTTTGATCCCAACTAACTCCTTTGATCCATAGTTTTTGCATGAAGATTTTCATTTTTATCAACACCGGAGATGACCAACCAATAGGGTCATAAATTCTTGAGATATCAGAAAGAACATGACGTTTCGTAATTACGTCAGCTACCTCTTGAAAACATACACTATATTGGAAGCTATCTGTTAAACGTTTTGACTGTTTCTGATTGGTCTATTATCATCTCAGACGAATGTGCACGATTTTCAGGTTTTATTTCTTCTAACAATTCCTTTGAATTTGTTGACCATTTTCGTAGGTTGAAACCTGAACTTGATAAAATAGAACACAATGTTTTGTGACGTGATATAGCAGGTTGTTATATCTGGTGCGGAAGACATATAATCGTCGACACAAAAATTATTTATGATTTCATCAGCTTCATCAGGATAATTTTGTTGGTTGTCCAAGGCGACTTGCATTAACGCACGAGTAGCCAAGAATGGAGCTGCTGAGGTTCCGTACGTAACCGTTTTCAATTGATATGTTAACGGTAGTTGCGCCATAAAATACTCTGATATGACCTATCATCGGGATGCATGAGTACCTGCCTATACATCTTCTCGATGTCAGCAGTGAACCCTACCTTATATTTAGGGAATCGCAAAAGAATTGTGTATAAATCGCGTTGAACCGTTGGGCCAACTAAAAGATGATCGTTTAGTGATGTGTTATTTGAACTTTTACAAGATGCGTCAAAAACAACACGTAGTTTTGTCGTCGTACTAGACGGTTTCAAGACAACATGATGTGGCATGTAATAAATCCTATTTTTGTTGTTTCTAGGATCTACTTCCATATGATCGAGCTGTATATATTCGTTGATGAATTTGTGGAACTCAACGTTGAGTTCAGCATTTTTTCCAAACTGGCGCTCCATTGATTCAAGCCTGCACAACGCAGCGGTTTTCGATTCACCTAGTTGCACAGAGCTAGTTTTAAACGGCAGTCTCACCATATATCGTCCATCGGGCTGCTTCTGAAGAGTTTCCTTAAAATGTTGTTCTGCCTTTTCTTCATCGGGGGTTAGATGTTTTGTTTGGTTATTACACTCTTCTGTCTCCCAAAACCGCTGAAGTTGTTCATCTAATTGGGTGTGTAAATGAGCTATCACTATTGATTTTCCAGACTGTCTATTTACATTTCGTATAATCACCCAACCGAATATTGTATTGAGCGCTGTTGGGGAACCTGATGGGTGTGAAACCTTTTCACCTAAAATGCAATGAGGAAATATATCAGCTCCTAAAATTATGTCAATACGGCCTGGTTTATGATAAGCAGGATCTGCTAGGGTTAAGTTCTGAAAATAATCAATATGTTGGAACTAAAATCGTTTTGCCATTACTTCTAGCTAAAATCTCCAACTGCACCTTTCCCTTGGTATAACTTGTGTTGTTAGCACCAACCCCACAAAAAATTGTTTTATTATACGATCTATGTAGCTGAAGACGTTGAACACATGCTTCGGAAATGAGCGTTGACTGCGCACCAGTATCTATGAGGGCTCTACATTGCTGTAAATTGTTATTTTTATCACGAACACTGATCACTGCCGTTGGCAGAAGCGTGGTCTGATATGCTGTTGATTGTTGACTGGAATTTATGGGAATAGCCGATGGGTCTTGCGTACTGATATTCTGTTGTTTAGCGTTGAATCTACTATTAAAAACATGAAGTAAAGTATTATGTTTCAGACCACAGGTCTTGCATGAACCGGACCTGCAATCCTTTGAGAAGTGTTTTTCCTTTAAGCAGTTGAAACAAAAACCACTCTTACGGACAACATCTCTCCGTTTCTCGATATCAAAATTTTTAAACTGTTGGCACGCGAATAAGAAATGATCGTTGTTGCAAATTGGGCATGAAGTAGTTGTTGTAGTCATTGTAATTAGTTTATTGTTTTTAAACTTCGGTGATTGTGTTGGTATATCTAACCTCTCCAACTCGATTACACGATTCTCTAAAAAGTCTAATAAATTTCGAAATGATTGATTATCCTCATTCTGCTGACGATACCAAATCGTTATTGTTTCCCGATCTAATTTTTTCCTTATTAAGAACATTAAAAGCGGGTCCCATGCAGCTACAGAATCATATAAAACCGTAAGTGCATTGTAACATTCTACAGTGTTGTTATAAAATTGTTTAATTTCGGGCAAAGTTCCATTTTTGATTGAAGGCTGCGTTAAAAGTAAACGAATGTATGATTCGCGTATTTGATCTGGTTTATCGTACTTCTTTTTTACAAGCTCCCACGCAATTTTATAATTACTATTTGTCGGAGTTAAATGTTTAACTATTGACGATGCTTCGCCCTTAAGCTTTGTCTGCAAGTACTCAAGCTTTTCTACATCAGATAAACTCGTTCTAGCATCAATCATAGCGACGAACAAATCCCTGAACCGAATCCAGTTTGATAAATTGCCATCAAAGTCTGGAATTTCAATTCGTGGTAAACGTATATTCGAAGCATTGTTGTTACTTGAATCATTCATGCTTGAAGCCTGCAAATTGACGACCGATGTCAATGTTGTTGACATTGTTTGCAGTATTGCTGTCACCTCACAATTTACCTGTGGAGTGCCCGAAGCAGCACGTTCCACCACGGTACTATCTAGATTATCGTTACCGAATGCTGAATATATAGATTTCGCGTTAAAATACATTTCTTCAATCTCATTACGATATACATCCTCTTTCCGCATGTCAGTATCGGCCTCAATCAGAATATCGATTTCGTCCTGAATGTCTTTGTACTTTTTTAATATATTTTCAATTTCATCGATACGTACCTTAACATCATTGTAATTAATATTCTGCCCACATATAACATTATACAACCTTGTCATAGATTTTTTTAATTGAGCGCGTTTCTTTTTTAGTTGATCCATTTTCAATGTGTTTCAGTTTTGTACGAATGTTATGCCGAATATTTATCTCCCTTATAATTACTTTCCAATTTAATTATTATTATTAGTTCCCAAGTTTTTCTCAGAAATAAGCCGATATTTATTGTTTATTCTACTTTTCACAGTCGTGTAATTTTGTAATTTGTTTGTAATTCAACGTTTAAACGATTTCCAGTTACTACGACTTTTCAACTGATTAATAATAGATCTGGCAACTAAATAAAATCCAAGTCTCAAATGCACTGACCCATATATGATAGTTTGAAATGCACTGATTACTATATTTAAATTTTTAACGACTGTGAACGCACACTGTCACTGACACTGTTATACACATGTATGTATGTATGTTGTATATTTTCTTTGATTCTAAATGAAATTTAATTCTTTGATGTTCAACAAGCACTTCTTCATAAGTATGTAGGTACGTATGTATGTTTGTACACACAAGTGGATTCTTTTCTTTATGCGTGTATATTTATGACTGATGTATGTATGTACATATTTTGCAGAATTTCTGCCTAAATCAAACACTTCACTGACTTATTTTTATTCGGTTCGAATGGACCAAAAATTATGTTGAATTCTTCACCGTGGACTGTATTAGTTCAATGAAACACTGTTTGGTTTATTGTTTAATTTTAAAATTCATTTTATTGTATGTCTTCTTTTCATCGAAGTTAACTTTACCAAAAAAACTCTCAAAACTAAAACAAAACTTCATTCTCACAGAGTTACCAAAATCAAAAAAAAAAACATCAGTGTTTGCAGTGTTGCAATATAAAAACAAGACATGAACCTGAGCAATTGCGAAATATTTAAATGTTAATATTATGACAAATTCAAAAATTATAATATCCATGGCCAGCAATAATAATAATAATAATAATAATAATAATAAAAATAATAATAATAATAATAATTATAATAATAATAATAATAATAATAATAATAATAATAATAATAATAATAATAATAATAATAATAATAATATTAATATTAATAATAATAATAATAATAATTATAATTATAGTAATAATAATAATAATAATAATAATAATAATAATAATAATAATAATAATAATAATAATAATAATAATAATAATAATAATAATAATAATAATAATAATAATAATAATAATAATAATTTTTTTTTTTTTTTTTTTTTTCGGGAAGGGAGGAAAAATGCCTAACGCATCTCAGAGCCTGTCGTCACAGTTCTGGTATGTGGAGTTTGCATCCACTAAAAAACCCCCCTATTTCCGAGCCGTTTCTCCGCCCTGGTACCACTTTCGTATTGCTTCAGGGCGGGGCTCCGCTTTTGTTCCTATCGGAAAGTCGTCGGAGTTCCTACGTCTAGGTCCCGCTTTTTTTCGCGTAACACTTTTTCTGTGAATGCCGCTACGTGTTTCCAGGTGCTCTCATTTTCCAGCATACGATGAACGATATTTTCCGGAGATATTTCTCCAGTGAGGTCTTCTACGATCTGACGTTCTCTTCTCCATCTGTCGCACCTGAAAAAAGTGTGCTCTGCGTCATCTACGCAATTGTCTCCATAGATACAGACAGCTCCGTCTACTTTTCCCATCCTGTGGAGGTATTTTAGGAAGTATCCATGTCCGGACAGCATCTGCGTGAGGTAGTAATTTATCTCGCCATGTTTTCTGTTTGCCCACTTCTCTAGGTCTGTTATTAGCCTTGCTGTCCATCTACCACGTGATTCGCTGCTCCATCTGGCTTGCCACCTTCGCATAGTCTGCACTCGTGCCTCCCTTATTTTTGCTGTATCTCTGTTTGTTCTGCCAGTTTGTCTACGTTCTCTCCATAGTGCTTTACGTTCTTCGACCAAAAGGTCAATTGGGATAGTCCCGCTTATCGCCAATACTGCGGGCTCCGACACCGTGCGATATGCTGAGGCAATTCTTAGCGCAGCAGTACGCTGTACAGTCGCCAGCATCTTTCTTCGATACCTTACTTTTAGGGCGTCGGCCCAGATTTCGCATCCGTATAATAATATCGACTGGGTCGTTGCCATCATCAGCTTTCTTTTGCTGTAGTTTGGCCCTCCAATGTTCGCCATGAGTCTGCTGAGAGACCCCGTTGCGTGAGCTGCTTTTGTTGCAGCGTGTTCCAGTTGGGCTCTAAACGTTAGTCTAGGGTCCAACATCAGTCCTAGATATTTGAGCCACTTCTTCGTTTTGATGGTCTCGGACAAGACCCGAATGTCTACCTCTAAAGGGATGTGCTTTCTTGTAATTATTAGCAGTTCAGTTTTTTCCGTGGCTAGCTTGAGGTTATGATTATCCAACCATAACTTTGTCCTTAGCATGACTTGGTTTAGCTTACATTGCGCTTCCTCCATGTTACGGGCCGCAATTACGGCGGCAATATCGTCCGCATAGCCGACTAGGTAGCTATCGTCTGGCATTTCGATCTGGAGAATATCGTCATAGCTAATGTTCCACAGATCGGGGCCTAGGATCGATCCCTGTGCTGCTCCTGCCGTAATCTGCTTTTCTCGTGTTCTTCCAGCATTTTCATATAGAAGTACACGGTCTCTGAGGTAGCTTCTGACCATCCTCATGATGTATGCGGGTGCTCTAAACCTTGTTTCCAGAGCCTCTATCATGTCTGCCCACGTTGCGCTGTTAAAAGCATTTCTAACATCCAGAGTCGCTAATAGAACAATGCATCTGGAGAAATGGTTTCCTGTTTGTGCTTTTTGGACTCCCTCTATGACGTTTTCGATTGCATCTATTGTTGATCTTCCCGGTCTAAAGCCATGTTGCCTTGCGGATAGTCCTCCAGCATTTTCTAAAGCCGCGTATATCCGGGGTTTGAGCAGCCTTTCCAGTAGTTTTCCTGCGGTGTCCAGCATACACAAGGGTCGGTACGCTGATGGAGATTCTGGGTCCCCTTTCCCCTTACTTATCAGCACAAGTCGTTGTCGTTTCCAGACTTCAGGAAAGACACCTTCTTGAAGGCAACGATTATACATTCTTAGCAATATGTGCGGCTTCTCTTCAACGATTATTTTAAGGATTTCTGCTGGTATTCCATCCGGGCCTGGTGCCTTTTTGTTTTTTAACGACTTCGCGGCAGTCTTTAGCTCTGTTGTAGTGAACATTGGGGGCGGATCTACGTTTAATAGAGGACCTCCATTTTGCACTAACTCGCTTGTGGGAAAAAGATTGTTCACGATGTTTTCCATTGTGTCTTCCGTTAACTTTGGTGTGGGTATGCGTGCTCCAAGTTTCCGCATGACCAGTTTATATCCTAGACCCCAGGGATCGTTGTTAAGGTCTGATCTTAATTCCTCCCATTTTTGTTTTTTGCTTCTGAATATAGCAGTTTTCAATTCTTTTTTTGCCCTTTTATATTCCTCAGCTTCTGACGTTGCGACATGTGTTCGTCTGGCCCTGGTGTATTTCCTTCTGCATCTAAGGCACGCCCGCCTTAGGTTGGAAATTTCATCGGTCCACCAGTATACTGCCTCTTTTCGATGTTTACCTCCAGTTGTAGGCATCGCATCGTTGCATGCTTCCTTAATTAACGTCATGGTGCTTCGTACTATGTTCCGTGCACTTATTGTATTGTCATCTATGTCGTGACCTTGTGAAATTCTATTCAGTAAAGCATCTTTGTCGAGTTTTGAGACATTCCACTTTCGTGTGGATGTCGTAGTGCTGAGTTGGTTAGATGTTCTGCTGCTTTCTACGTTGTATATAATATATTGGTGATCGCTACCCGTATAGTCTTCTAGGACCGTCCAGTTTGTCACCTTGCCTGCGATTCTTTCCGAAGCCAATGTTATGTCAGGAGTAGTTCCCTCGCATCCTGGCCTTCTGAAAGTAGCAACACTTCCCCTGTTAATGACGACTAGTCCCATTCTGGCTGTCATGTCCAATACCAATCTGCCTCGAGCATTTGTTGAACTCGATCCCCATTCGTGTGCATGGGAGTTGAAATCCCCTCCAATTAAGAGAGGGCCCCCAATCTCCATACCCTTATCCTCTATGCTGTGCAGCTTCGTTTGAAATGCTTCTCGTTCTTCGTTTGGCGTCAAGTAGCAGCTGAATATCGTCAGTTCATTTGTTTTAAGCCAGACGAAACCGGTTCCGCTGCCTTTGTCCTCAATAGTTAGGGTACTATACGTTGGTATCCATATGGCTGCTGTTCTACTGGTATCTTCGATCCAAGTACCACTTTTTGGCTTAGCGTATTGTTCGCTGATAACCACTACATCAGTGTTTTTTTCTATGATTAGCTGATCAAGGAGTGCATCAGCTGTTTTACTTCTATGCATATTGGCTTGAAGTATTTTCATTTTGATCCTCTGGTTGTCATGCAGCACTTGATTGAGCCTGCTAAGTGGTTTATCTGGCTGTGTCCCGCTTCAGTACAGAGGCAGCATTTTGGCTCATTTTTGCATGCCTTCATAATGTGCCCGACTTCTCCACATCGGATGCATATCCCTTGGTTTTTCCTGTCAGGTCCTTTACAATTCCACTGCTCATGTCCTGTGGCAAAGCATCTGAAGCATCTCTTCACGGTTTCGTATTTCCTCAGTCTCACCCGACACCAGCCTATCTTGATATACCCTATTTTGAAGAGTTCTTCAGCTAACCCCTGTGATGCCGTTACGAAGGCTCTAACGAGTTCTCTGCTGTTGGGTTTCGTGATTCGAATGGTCATGGGTTCGCCGTGCGTTTGCGTCGTGCTTCGAATAGATTTCTCAATTTCTTCGGATGTTGTAAGGACATCGAGATCTCGAATTTCCATGGTG